>CM060331.1:38302386-38316567 GCA_030674155.1 Stramonita haemastoma
TAAGTGCTTATTCCATTATCCTTGAAATAAAAAATAAAAAAGAATACAATAAAGAGGAGAAAATAACTGAAGAAATAATGGAAACAAAAAAAAAACGGAATAAATAAATGCATAGATGATAAGTAAATAAATAATAAATGAATAAAAAATAAATGAAATAAATAAATAAATAAATAAATAAATAAATAAATAAATAAATAAATAAATAAATAAATAAATAAATAAATAAATAAAGCAACAAGAAAAAAATTTAAGCGTGCTGCTGCTGATGATGTAGTTAGACAAAAAACTAAAACTACCACATAAAGAAAACAGACATGCAGAAAAAGAAGAACAAACAAACAGAATTTCGAATAGGAAAGGGGGGGGGGGGGGGGGGGGACAAGAAGAGCGACTTCCATTTCGTGGTTTCCATGTCAGCGTGTGCATGTTTCCACTCTAAAGGACAATGATCTCCCGTGGCTGTGATTATGTCCCTGCTAAAAGCAGACAGCAAAGCACCAGGCATGCTTGAGGGAGGACCCAGATAAGGGCTGGGGAAGGGAGGGGAGGGGTGGGGAGGGGAGGAGGGTGGGGTTGAGGGTGATAGTGGTGGGCTGATTGAGAGAGAGAGAGAGAAACGTTTGGCAAATGTTTCATTATTATAATCATGTGGAGAGTGTGTTGTTAAAGGGGAATGCTGACCTGTTTCGGATCAGAGAGAGAGAGAGAGAGAGAGAGAGAGAGAGAGAGAGAGAGAGAGAGAGAGAGAGAGAGAGAGAGAGAGAGAGAGAGAGAGGAGAGAGAGAAGAGAGAGATCACACACGCGCACATTCACACACACACACACACACACACACACACACACACACACACACACACACACACACACACACACACACACACACACACTGATAAAGCAGAAGTAATAAACACACATAAAAAAGATAAGGCCCTTAACCCAGATAAAACAAGCGTTTAAGAGAGGCAACCCAATCTGAGTGACTTGCTGGAATCAACTTTATTTGGGAACATAACAAAGAAAATGGGAACTGTTTGCAATTATTTAGACTTGCCCTCATTTTGTTGCCTTCTTTAATTACGTCTCAGAATTTGGGAAAACGAGATCAATGTCATCAAATGACAATTGAAGTCAAAAGCGACTCTTCTGTTGAGTTGTTTAAAGTGTGTGGGAAAGGGAACCGTCTTGGCTTCAGTACAGTCCCCCAGTTCACCCAGCTGTTGATGGTTACCTGTCCTCTTTAGGGTTAGAGAAGGTAAAGAAGCGAGGCAGAGGACATAGGTACCACCTTCACTATGCTGGCCCCTAGAGAAGCTGAGTTATCTGACATCTCGCTCCCCAACGATCACATAGGTTATTGGTGCTGCTTTACAATTACTATTTAACTGACATATTTATAGTTTGACATAATTCTGCCAACTTTACTGTTTTATTTTTATCGTGCAGTGAGTATAAATTATTTGGTGCAACAGTCAACAGTCTAATACAAACTTTTATCCTATTGGGAAAGGAACAATGCCAGAGAGAGAGAGAGGAGAGAGAAGGGAGAGAGAGAGAGAGAGGAGAGAGAGAGAGATGAGAGAGAGAGAGAGAGGAGAGAAGGAGAGAGAGAGAGAGACAGAGATAAAAGCACGGGGTGGGGGTAAATAAAGAATGATAGAAAATGCACTTTGAGGCAGAAAATAAAGAAGTAGAAAATGTTACTAAAAAGGAAAAAAAGAAGAAATAAAAAACGAAACAAAAAGCTTAAAAACAACAACAACAGTATTGTCCAAAAAATGTCTTTGCCAAAGGTCAACATGAAAATATTCAAAAGTAAACAAATGCATGCTTGGTTGATAATCAAACCAGAAAAGAAAGGAAGGCAAGGAAAACGAAATAGGAAGTTTAGAACGACAAAAAGAAAAGATAAAAGTCAGACAGATAGACCGTTTTAGAAAAAGATGCAAAATAAAACACAAAGAAAACGCAGATTTGATATAAAAGAGGCCAACAAAAAACAAACAAATAAAGAAATAAACACATAAGCAAGCAAATCGAAGTCAAGACAAATCAAGGAAAGCAGAAGTATCATGGCAAGGAGAATGAGCGAAAAGTAAAAAACTAAAAACCAACAATATGTGGATATAAACCAAAAAAAGAAAAACAGATGTAAAGAAGGTTTGTTTGTTTTTTAAAAAAAGGGTCATTAACCACCGACAAAAAATACCACCAATCTTCAGTAACAAACATTCAAAACTTTATTTTCGCAAGAAAAAAAACCGTTTTAAAAATTGAAACAACAACGATACAAAGTCGGAAGACAGCAGACATGAAATAAGCACGAACCAAACAACCATCAGATAATCTCACTGCCAAAAATGACTCAAAGCATGTAGCAACAGCAATTTGATGAGGAATTGAATCAACACAGATGAAAGCCGAAACTTCTGAAGAGAAACACGAACAGGGTTTAAAAAAATGCTCAGAAACCAAAGACTTCCTGTGGTTTTCAAGTCAGCGTGCGTGTTTCCACTTCACATAGAAATCAATGGTGTCCTGTGGCTGCGATTGTGTCTCTGGTGGTGTGTGTGTGTGTGTGTGTGTGTGTGTGTGGTGTGTGTGTGTGTGTGTGTGTGTGTGTGTGTGTGTGTGTGTGTGTGTTCCTGTTTTGAAGTCTGCTCTGAAACCAGACATTGTCTTTTCTACTCGCTTTTTTTTTCAGAAATGAAAACCCCAGATGATTTGCAAACAATTTACCTGATAGACTTTAAACTATACATTCGTAACAAAACCTAATTGTTGCCTACGCCAAAAAGAAGAAAACAGTACAGTAAGTATCTATACATGCTGGCAAGAAGTAAACTTCAAGGATCTCAGTAACTAAAAAAAAAAAGAAAAAAATAATGAAGAGTCATGATAAAGAAGATAGTGAGGCAGACAGCTGGACCAAATGAAAGATGGAAAAGTGAGCACAGAAAGTAGACAGAAAAATATCGAGAAAGAACAGAATAAAGATGCAAGAAAGAAAGAAAGGAAACCAAGAAAGAAAAATAAGAGTTGACAAAAAGAGAGAAAGAAGAAGTGGGATGTTAAAATAAACTATGCACAGCTACACGTTACAAATTATGTTGCTGTGATTAATGAAATCAATAAGATATGCCCAAAATGACAATTATATACAGTCAGATAAGCAACCAAAGCACAAACACAATCCTAAAACAATGGTTGGATATATTACTTCTGTTAAAAACAGACTATTTTGATTTGACCTGACACAAATACACACAAAAACAAAAACATATGTGAGTACCAATAAGAAAGAGAGAGAAAAAAAACAAGACATGACCTGCACACAAGCACAGAACCTAACAGAGAACACCGACTCTCAATCTCTCACAACAAACGACGCATGAGCCACCTCATTGTGATGAATGCGTAAATAACATTTCCTGGAGACAATCACGTGTGAAAACAATGAAGCTGACAAACGAAATAAAAACAAACTAAACAGCCAACAACTTAGAAAATGCGATCCATGTCACAGTTGTATCCAAATGGAAAAAAAAACTTCACACCCTGGGCAAAAAGGGGGATGAATATTTATTTAGAATGCATGACAATGTTTTTTTGCTCAAATGAAAGGCAACCTTTTAGAGGCTTCAGTTGTGGTTTGGGTCCTGTTTGACATAATGGGATTCGGCAAGTTGATGTCAATACTCAGTGGTTCTCTTAAGCAGATGACAGACCAGTCCCTTACACATGAGGCCCAGGTCTAAAACGATCCGATACCAATCCACAAGGGATCTCTGTCTGTAAACATAAGTTTGAAATGGCCAGATCCCAACCTCCAGCCTATCAATGCTCAGTTTGAAGACGCATGTCAGGTTGTGTGTCTAGCATGTGGGTGGACCGTGTGAATGTAATATGGAAGCCTCAGGCATATAGAAACATTTAACTTTTACTTTGCACAGCTTTCGAGCGTTTCAAACCTTTGTGTTGCAGCTCGTCATTTTCACAGGGACAGGTTGGAAAGGACACGTTTTAAATAGCCTGCCTGAATGGCAAGGTTGAGAGGGATAGTCTATCCCCTGCTTTATTTATGCTTGGTAGCAATTTATCGTGCAGAAGCACTGTCTTTAACCACGTTTTCTGGCTGAGGCCAAATGCTGGCAGCGATCAATGTAAGCTTGATGCCAAGGCTGTCATATAGCTATTGTAATGCCATGAAATGACACACTGGTGTTGTCTTCCATCATGACAAACTCTTACCCTAACAACCTGCGCTCTCCTTGAAAAGAGAAAAAAATCCTCTGAAGTCGGAGTATGGCTGCTAATAAGTATGGCTAAGTACTTGACAACAGCTATACACGGGGTAGGATAATTGAGAAAGGGTGCATACTCAGGGTGACTTTTCCTCCGCCACCACCCACTAAGCTAGAAAACGCGCAACAACATCATCAATGGCAATAACGAAAATAGGTGTAACTTATTTTTCCAAGCACATCTATCCAAAAATAAGTGTTAAAAAAACTGGCGACAAATATCTTTGCTACGTAGAATAGCGGTAGGTGCAGAAACTGAGACTACATTGTCTTTTTTCTTTGTTTTCTTTTTTTACTGTAGTTATTTCAAGACACACAAACTATGTCTTTTTATTTCATAGGATTTGTCTCCAGTCAGATGAAGCGCATCTTTTAAAGCCTTTCAAAGAGACATTTGTTGTTGCCTTGGGAACGCATGTCGATAATTATGCCAATTTTGGTTTCTGCATTGTTCTGAGAAAATGGCAATTCTAAGGCTTAGAGCATGCGCGTGACCCCTTCCCTCCTTTCCCACACGCACGCACGCACGCACCTGCGCGCGCACTCACACACACACACACACACACACACACACACACACACACACACACACACACACACTACCCACACACACGCTCTCTCTCTCTCTCTCTCTCTCTCTCTCTCTCTCTCTCTCATCTCTCTCTCTCTCTCTCTCTCTCTCTCTCCTCTCTCTCTCTCTCTCTCTCTCTCTCTCTCTCTCTCCTCTCTCCCCCCCCCAATAAGAGAGAAATAAAATCAGAAAGAGAAAAAAGACAGATAGCCAGGCAGAACATACGGACAGACAGAGACAGAATTGGATCTATTAAGGAGAAAAACTGTGGAGAAATTGGAAAGAAAATGGCTTTCAAAAAAACTTGGATAGCTTTCTCCCATTCCCAAACCAGTTTTGTTCATATGATGTAATTTTATTTTAAAATCATCCAACAGAACGCAAGATACTGTTGTTACTGTTGTTGTTGTTGTTGTTGCTGTCCTTGCAACTGTTGCTGCTGCTGTTGTTGCAGTTATTGGTGTTGTGCTCTTTATTTGAGAAGACAATTATTTAAGAGCTGAATGAAAATGATAACTAGGTGGATCGACATCAAATAAAACCTAACAAAGACTCAAAGATACAGATGCAGGTAGACAGAGACAGGCAGGCAGGTAGGCAGACTGACAGATTAACAGAAACAGGGAATAGATTCTTGTTTTTTTTTCAGAATGAAAACACCATCATCATTTTGAGTTTGCAGAGGAACAAACAGTGATCTACTTATCTATTTGTTTATTTATTCATTCATTAATTCATTCTGCATTCTGTCTACTTAACTTCTATACTACAGGTTTTTTTTTCTTGATTAGAACCAGACAGTTTAGCTGATATCATCTACCGGGTTTCAAGCCAGCCCCGACCATTCAGAACTAAACTTCAGCAACAACAAAGGCCAAGAGAAGAACATTCACATTTTGCATAACCTATTTTCAAAACCAGTTGTCTGACGGTTGTTTGTTTCCCTCCCTTTCTTTTGAAAACACACATAATTATAGAGAACCGATTTCGCTGATTTGGCTGACAGTATGTGCTTCCAAAACGAAACACTCCTGGTTCAAGTTAAGTGAGTTTGTTTGTTTATATGCTAGTATGTTTGTTTATTCCTGTCTTGGATTTGTCTGTTTGTTTGTGTGATATTATGTTTGTATCTTTCTTTCTTTCTTTCTTTTTTCTTAGCTTGCATTTTGTTTGTTTGTGCGATTGAAGTCTGAAGCACTGTGTGAACCCAAAGAAAAAAAAACGCGAAGAACATATTTGTCAAACGTCCGAGTTTCAATCCATTTCAATTACAAGTAACAGCAGTGCAAGCCAAGATCAAGCAGAACATCTAAAGGGCGTATCGCCTGTTTGAGATTTCATTTCCGGCAAACAAAGGATTTCGTCTTTACACGCCTGTAGTGCACAAAGGACACACGCCAAAAAAGCAAACAGTAGACACTATCAGGATCAATTCTCCACTTGCCTTTTTGATCTTTTGACATGACAGGACACAAAGTGGAAACCCAACAGCTACAGCAAAGTGATCGAACATGTTAACTTTTAGAAACAATTGCTCTTTGAATGGTTACCATCACAGAGCAGAGAATTTAAGGATTACATAGCAGAGAACATCAAGAGACGTGCGTTATGAATGGATGGCATGGATAAATGTTTTTAAACACTTGTCATTTAGGGGCCACTGTATACAAAGATGTAATATATTAGTTTGCTATTGCCTTGCTTTGACCAGTCAACACCTTTTGCGTCTTGTGCGTACTGCAAGTTTTTTCATGCAGCGAATTTCTTCTATGCTCTGGTTGTTCCTTTGTTGTGCATTTCTCAACTTTACACCGTGTGGGCCACTCAGAATACGCAATGTCTCACTTATCTCACTTAAGAATCATATGAGATCATAAGTACACACTGGACGAAAAGTGTTGCATGTGTTATTTTTTTAATGCATAACATATCCCTACAGCAGCTTCAGATAACTTTTCCTTCTTTAGTGGAAAACACAGGCTATTATGCTTCGAGTTTTCCGTGAGTAAAGTCAACACTGAGATAGAATTCTAAAGCAGATAAAGCTATTTGTCTAGGTTTAAACTGTTGGGATTAAACTAGCTTAACGAATTCGGGAATAGAACTTTTATCCACAAACAGTTGGGGCTTAAGCTTTAATGTCCAGTGTCCAGAAAAGGACTCGTACCTTTGCCTTTCAGTCTAGCGTTGTTATGCCTAACCCATTTTTCAGGACATTAAAATGTTTTTCTTGTCAAGTTAAATCTGTTTTCCTTTTATTTTTTTAAAACCAACACAGTGTTATACGAGCAGGAATTTTGCTGATTTGCTTGACAGAGTGTCCTTTTGAAAAAAAAAGAAACTCATGCCTTATCTGCCCACGCTTCTATCACAATGAGGACACAGCAAAATTGGATTGGATTGAAGAACACAGGCAACAAAACAGAGCCTCAAACAAAACTGAACGCCATCAGTATCCCTTTTACACTAAGCTTTGTTATTCTGCGACATTAGGGAATGTGAACTAGAACCATCGAGCCTCCGGAGCTATAACAGACTGATCGAAAAAGTTGTCACTGAATGCTATGGATCTTTGGATCACTGGCGATCAGAGAGCTGAGAGAGTCCAGGGAGCAGAGATAAGAGAATGCTGAAATACTCTTGTTGCATGTGGGCTGGTTTGGAGTCATTGTTTTCGAAAGAATAAGATACTGATGTGGATACCAGTGTGTGCGCGCACGCACGCACGCACACATACACATACACACACGCATGCACGCACGCGCGCACGCAAGATATATCTATAGATATGAGGCTGTTAAATCATGTTAGTTAACAATATTGGTGAAATGGTTATTTTTGTCTTTTTTTCCTAGATAGATGGCTTGATAAAAAAAGCAAATCAATGTTTCTTCAAAGTACCATCTGGAAATAAAAATTTGACTAGACGCACACACACACACACACACACACACACACACACACACACACACACACACACACCACACACACACAACTACACACAAAATACTACTTTTGTTATCCTCTTGCTACGATGTGTAACACGCATGGTGTTGTATTTCAGTGTAATAGAAATGTCTTGTACTGTATGCTATTCTTTTGTACTTTGTATCGCACTATATTGCATTGTATTGAATTCTTTGTTATCTGCTCTTTTTTTTATTGTACACCATCTTTCGTTATGACAGATTGTTCGACGTGAGATCAGGGTATACCCTCCATGGGGAAAGACTATTGCCACCAGAACAGCATTACCTATTTCAAAAGCAAACCCGGTCTATATGTGTAATAGTTTATCCATGAGGGTAGGGTTTTTTCAGCAGAAGTTTCCACTGGTCTAGCGCACATGTTGAAACTCTTTCAGATGTGTAGTCCATAGCGTACTAGCAGGAACTGATGACATTTTAAAAAGAAAAATGACTGCACACTGGAGTCACATTTAGACATCATCCCTGAAGTCGGAGTGTGGCTACCATAGTGGTGTGCAGAAACGGACACCGACGCAAAAATCTCGCCATTGATTACTCTCAGAGCTTTGTCTAATGAGTAAAAAAAAATGCTAAAGCGCTGTGTGGATAAAAAAAGATTTCTAAAAATGCATATCAAACGTGCGCATCTCAACTCATTTCAATGAACGATAACAGAGGTGGTTGCTAAAATCAACGATAGCATTTAAAACACATACCTCTTATTCCAGACCTCATTTCCGACAGACAAAGGAACTCATCTTCCCATGCATCAGTTACTCTGCAAACACCTGTAAAAAAAACAACAAAAAACCAAAATTGGAAAAATTTTTTTGGGGAAAAAAAAGAAGGAAAAAAAGCCAAAAAGGGCTTTTTGATTGAACCGAAAATAAAATCAAGCTTAAAGTAAAATTTTGCTACGACCCTTTCAGATGTTTAAAATTTTTTGAAAAAAAAGAAAATTTTTGCAATAAAAAATTTAAAAAAAAATGGGGATGAGTTTCCGGCCGGGAAAATTAGGGAAATAATTTTTCTCTAAAAAAATTTAACCTTTTAAGGACGACCCAAGGCAAAAAAAAGGAGGCGAAAAAAAAACCCCAAAAACAAACCAAAAGGCCCCCCCCCCCCCCGTTTTGGGAGGGGTGGGGGGGTGGGGGGTTGGGGGGGGGTTTTTTGTGTTTTTTGGGAAAAAAAAAATTTTAAAATTTTAAACCACCGTTTAAATATAATTTTTTTTTTTAAAAGGGGGGGCCGGGGGGTTTTTTTTTCAAGAGTTTTACAAACAAACAGGAATTGGGAAAAAAAAAAACCCCCTTTCTTCCCCCTTTTTTTGGAAAAATTTTTTTTCCCCCCAAACCCTCCTGCTGCTCACTTTTTATCATTCTTTTCCCCCCCTTTTTCTTTCCCCCCCCCCTTTTCCCGGGCCGTCCCCGCTGCTCCCTTTTTTCCCGCCCCCTGCCCCCCCCCCCCCCCTCCTGCCCCCCCCCCCCCCCCCCCCCCCCCCCCCCTTTTTCCTTTTTTTTTTTTCTCGCCTTTTTTTCCCCCCCCAACCCCCTGGCCCCTTTGGCCCCGCCCGGGCCCCCCCCTTTTTTTTGGGGGTTTTTTTGGGGTTTTTTTGGGGTTTTTTTTTTTGGGTTTTTCCCCGGGCCCCCCCCGGGGGGGGGGCCTTTAAAAAAAAACCCCCCTCCCTTTTTCCCCCTTTTTTTTTCCCTTTTAAAAAAAAAACCTTTCCCCCCTTCCTTTTTTTTTCCCAAAAACCCCCCCCCCCCCCCAAAACCCCCCCCCCTTTTTCCGCCCCCTTTTTTTTCCCCCCACCCCCCAAAAAAAAAAAATTTCCCCCAATTTTAACTTATTTAACCCCCCAAAATTTTCCCCCTTCCCAAAAAAAACCCCCCGGCCCCCCCCGAAAACCCCCCCCCTTTTTTTTTTCCCCCCCCCCCCCCCCTTTTTTTTCCCCCCCAAAAACCCCCCCCCCCCTTTTTTTTTTCCCTTTTTTTTTTTTAAAAAAAATCCCTTTTTTTTTTTTTTTTTTTTTTTTTCCCCCCCCCCCCCCCAAAAAACCCCCACCCCAAAATTTTTTTTTTTTTTGGGGCCCTTCCCCTTTCCCGGCCCCTTTTTCCCCCTTTTTTCCCCCCTTTTTTTTTTTTTTTTTTTTTCCCCCCTTCCCCCCCCCGGGCCCCCCCCCCCCCCCGTCCCAATCTTTTCCCCCCCTTTTTTCCCCCCCTTTTTTTTTTCCCCCCCTTCCCCCCTTCCCCCCCTCTCCTTCCTTCTTCTTCCCTTTTTCTCTGCCCCCTTTTTTTTTTGTTCCCCCTTTTTCCCCCCTTTTTTTCCCCCCCCCCCCCCCCCCCCCCTCTTTTTTTTTTTTCCCCCCCTTTTTTTTTTTTTTTTTTTCTTTTTTTTTTTTTTTTGGTTTTTTTTTTTTTTTTTTTTTTTTCCTTTTTTTTTTTTTTTTTTTTTTTTTTTTTTTTTTTTTTTTTTTTTTTTTTTTTTTTTCCCCCCCCCCCCCCCCCCCCCCTCTCTTTTTTTTTCTTTTCCCTTTTTTTTTTTTTCTTTTTTCCCCGGGTTTTTTCCCTTTTTTTTTTTTTTTTTTCCCCCCTCCCTCTTTCCTTTTCCCCCTTTTTCCCTTTTCCCTTTTTTTTTCTTTTTTTTTCCCCCCCTCCCCCCTTTCCTTTTTTTTTTCCTTTTTCTTTTTTTCCCCTTTTTTTTTTTTTTTTTTTTCTCCCTTTTTTTTTTTTTTCCCCTTTTTTTTTTTTTTCCCCTTTTTTCCTTTCCCTTTTTCCCCCTTCCCTCTTCTCTCCTCTCTTCTTCCCTCTCCTTTTCTCTTCCCCCCCCTTGTTTTTCCTTTTCCCCCCCCTCTTCCCCCCTTTCCCCACCCCCCCCCCCCTTTTTTTCCCCCCCCCCCCCCCCCCCCTTTCCCCCAAAAAAAAATTTTTTTTTTTTTTTTTTTTTCCCGGGTTTTTTCAATTCGTCCCTTTTCCCAAAAAATTTAAACCCCTTTTTTTTTCTAAATTACCCTTTTTTGGGGGGAAATATTTTTCCTTTTCCACTGCTTTTTTTTTTTTTTTTTCCCAAAATTTTTTTTTTTTCCTTTTTTTCCCCTTTTTTTTTAATACTTTTTTAAAAAAATACAAACCCCCCCTTTTTGGGGGGTTTTTTTTTTTTTTTTCCCTTTTTTCCGGGAAAAACCCGGGAAAACATAAACCTTTTTTGGGGGGGTTTTTTTTTTAAAACCATTTTTTGGGGGCCCCCCCAAACCAATTCCCCCCAAAACCCCCCCACCCCCCTCCAGATCCATGCCGGGGTCCCCGTCTCTTTTTCTCTCTCTTTTCTCGGGGAAGGGCACATAATTATCTAATCGTTTTGAAGCGATGAATTTTGGGTTTCAAAAAGAAAAAAAATTTCAAAAATGAACAAAACAACCCAAAAAATTTTTTACCATTTCCCAATTTTAAAGGTTTTCAATAAGGGCGACAAAAATTTTCCCAAAGCCGGTTTTTAAAAAAACTTTAGACAACGCGAAAAAAAAAAAAGAACAATTTCCCTCCTTTCAACAAAAAGGGGGGGAAATTTACAATAAGTGAAAAAGGGAACAAAGAAATCTATAAAAAAATTACCAGAAAAAAAAGTGACAAAAAACAGTCATTAAACTTTTGGGCGAGCTTATCGTCACGCTTGTATAATATATTAAAAAAAATGAAAAATTTTGGGCATCAAAGGGTTACCATTTTTTAAAATTTAAAACACTCATAAAAATCGCAAAAACCCCCTCGTTCACCATACAAAAATTCCACAAACCCTAAAAAAAGGGACCCCGCACACGCACACACAAAAAACACATACACACACGTGCGCAAAGCACGCAGCACACACAAAAACACATACAAACACAACACAAACAACATACACAAAAAACAAAAAAAACAAAATACCACGCACGCGCAAAACACATCCCCATCCACACAAGACACAAAAACACACAGCCGTAGCCCATTGTTATATATATATATATAAATATTATATTTATATATATATATAAGATTTAAAATATATAAAAATTTTATATGGAGGTTTTAGTTCTCATATAAACTTTGCTTCCTTACCAAATTTCCCCCAATTGGTTTTCGTTGTTTCGAACTAATATTGTTTTAAAACCCCCCACACACACACACACACAACCCCACACCACACCACACAAAACACCAAAACACAAACACACAAACACACAAAACACCCCCAAACTCACACAAAACCCACACACACACACACCCCCACCCCCCACACACCACAACCCACAAAACACACACACACACACACACACACCCCCCACACACAAAAATGAGCCCTTTCCCGAAGTGACTATAAATCCCGGGGGCAAACGTTTTGCAGAACATCTTGGGGGCCTACATTTTAAAAAAAAGTTTTGCCCTTTTTTTTAAGAGTAGGGCCCTTGTATGCCAGTGGGAAAGGGTGACAAACTTTAAAATCTACATACCAAAGACTTTAAGTAAAAAAAAACTTAAAAATTTGTTTTTTTTGAAGGGATATAATTTTATATATATATATATATATAAATAAAAAAAATAAAAAATATATATTATAAAATTTTATAAAAATATATATACACATATAAAATATAAAAATTTTGGGGTGGTGTGGGGAAAAATTTCAAAGTTTCAAAAAGGGGGTTCATCTTCACAACTCGAAACCTATTGGGTATGTAGAGAATGGGAAAGGGGCTTTCTGTATAGATAAAAGTGAAAAGACTGTAAGGAACTGGCCCAAAAAGAAAAAAACAAGAAGACTTCATATCGAAAGGCATTTTTTAAAAAAAACGGATCGAAAAAAAATTTTTTGGGGAGGGGAAACCAAAAATGTAAAATGTTGGATAGCGTTTTAAAATGTACTCTTTAGAAGATGGTTTTTTTGGGGGTTTTATTTTTTGGGGGGGAAAAAATGCTTTTTAAAAAAACGGTTTTGGCCCTTTTTTTTTGTTTGCTTTGGGAAAAAGGAAATTTTAAAATTTTTGTTCTAAAACAGTGCATTTCAAAAATCCATTTAAAATTTTTGGGCCCAACCTTTTAAAACCCAAACCAAATTCACAGGGAAAATTTTAAAAAAAAAAAAAAAAAAAGATGGTTTTTTTTTATGGTTTTTATTCATTTGAAGATTTTCCCCCCATTTCCCAAATGTATTGATCTTTTTGTAATTTTAAAACCCGGAAAATTGGGTTTCCCAGTTTTTGATCTAAATTGGGAGGACTCGGGAAAAAATGTTGTTTTTTTTTTCCCGTAGAAAACAAAAAAAACCCAAAAAAATTTTCCCCTATTTTTGGGGCCCAATTTTGGAATATTTCAAAAAAGAAGATGGGAGTCCATTTCTGTTTTCCAAAAGTTTAAAAATACAAAAAGCCCGAAAAAAAATGTAAAAATTATCGGCCCCATAATTATTTTTTTAAAAAGATTAATGAATGATCTTTGTTTTGAAAAAAAGGCAAAATTTAGTGTATTCTTACCGGGGATCTAAATTTTTGAGTTTTAAAAACCCCCCCCCCCTTTTAATGCCCTTGGAAAAGTTAAAAATTTTTCTCCTCTTTTCTCTTCTTTTTCTCCTCCTTTCTGGGGCTCTGTTTTCTCTCTGCTGTCTGTCTTTTGTCCTTTTGTTTCTTCCTGTCTGTCTGTCTGTCTGGGCCCCCGGGCTGTTTTTGGGTTTTTTGGGGCCCGGGGGAAAACTGGGGGGGCCTTTTTGGGGCGGGTCTGTTGGGCCCCTTTGTCCCGTTGTCGAGTTCCCGGTTTGTCTGTCTGTCCCGTCTGTCTGTCTTTTTCTTCTCTCTCTCTCTTCTCTCTTCCCCGTACCCCCTCTCTCTCCCCCTTCCCCTCTCTCTTCCCCTTTTCCTTTTCTCCCCCCTTTTCTCTTCCTCTCTCTCTGAGGCGTGCAAAGCGTGCATGAGTGTGTGTGTCTGTTTTTTCTGCGTGGTGGGTTTTGTGCCCGGTGGTGTGAAACTACCGATTTTTTCGTATTAATCGGGGTGGGCTATAGTCCACGATGAATGGGCCCTTTAATTAAAGAAGGGGGGCGAAAAAATGCCTCTTCAAAAACTGAAATCAAAGAACCCCCCGAAAAAAAGCGTTATTTCATTGTGTTCTGACCTCGCTTTGTAATTGATTGAAGGGGAGGGGGGAGCAATGAATTCTATTTCCCCGGCTAGGGGTTTGGAAAATGAATTTTTTACACGAAAGGGAGGCACGCACAACACACATCCCCCATCCAACAAGACCCAGACCACAAAGCTGAGACTATTGTTGTGATATTAAAATATAATATTTTAATATATATAATATA
>CM060331.1:38319167-38324167 GCA_030674155.1 Stramonita haemastoma
AATCACTGACACATCCAAAACGCTAATTGACCACATTTATTCAACTTCACCAAATCATATAAAGAAGTATGTCGCCCTGCCCTGGATGCAGTGACCACCTTCCAGTGTGCTTAACATGGTCAAAAAAAGGTATAAAGATTCCTAAGAACAGTCATAAGATCATTAAATATAGATGCTTATCTTCTTTTGACAAAAATGCATTTTTATTAGATTTACTAAATTCTTCTTTATCTTTGGTCTATCAGTTTTACCAGCCCTGATGAAGCATTTGAGGTATGGTACCACAGTTTTCTCAATATCTACAATGCGCATGCACCCATTAAAAGTAAGCGCATCAAGAGCAATCCAAAAGTACCATGGATAACTGAGGAGTTAGAAAATGCCATTAAATTAAGAAATCAACTATCAGTCACAGGAACCAGGGAAGAATATAAAGAACAGCGAAATATAGTAAACAATATGAAACGCTTAAGTAAAAAAAAAGTACTTCCAACAGCTCGTATACTCTAAGTCAGACAATAAATCTGTTTGGAAAGCAATTAACTATTTGACAAATAAAAAGGTAACATCTCAAAGTTCATCGCTCAAAGATATTTCCGTTGACGATATTAATGCCCATTTCTGCAATATTTCCTCTTCTATATGTACCAATAGACAGATCACATCTTAAAACAAGCTAGAAACATTAAAACATTACTGCAGATCTAAAAACATTTTATCAAATTAGATATCCCCTCTTATGTGTATTAATGATGTTTGCAATTTCCCTTACTCATTTGAAACAGACAAATACGAAAGGTCTTGATGGCTTGATGGTAAAATTCAAAAAATAGCTGCCCCCGTTATTGCAGAATCTCTTACATACATTTATAATTTATGCATTTCTGCTAACACCATTCCTAAAGCTTTTAAAACTGCCAAAGTTATACCTATCTTTAAATCTGGTGACCGTTCAGATCCCTCCAATTATAGACCAATCTCTATTTATCCATATTATCAAAACCTTTAGAGAATCACATCACTAAACATATTCCCACCACTTAAACCGATATAATTTGTTCCATCCTAATCAATCTGGTTTCAGAACTAACCATTCCTGTCAAACTGCTTTAACAAGCTTAGTTTGATCAATGGCTTACTAAATCAATAATAAACAAAATCCACTGGAGTTATTATAGTAGACTTTGCTAAGGCGTTCGATGTGATTGACCACACTCTGTTACTAAAAAAACTTAAAATCTATGGTCTGTCAGATAGTACTGTCAAACTCATGTTATCATTTCTTTCTGAAAGAAAACAAGTCGTTTCTGATAAAGGTAAGACATCGACAGTACTATCCAATAACTATGGCGTCCCCCAGGGATCTGTTTTAGGACCTATTCTTTTTTTCTATATATATAAATGACTTACCCTTATCTCTAAACACACAGTGCGAGTTATTTGCAGATGATACAACTATCCATACCAATCATTCTCAATTGAATGAAGTTACATCTGCTCTGCAAGAAAGTATTCACTGCCTGCTTCGATGGTCAGAGTTAAATCACATGAGTCTTCATCCCAAAAAAACTAAGTACTTAATTATAAACAACTCACAAAAGCGACAAAATCTTCCAAACTATTCTACGGCTATCTATATTAATAACAACAAAATTGATGAAGTAGACCATCATAAAATTCTCCGGAATTACAATTGACAATAACCTTTCTTGGATGTACCATATCTCTGCATTATGCAAAAAAGTATCAAAATGTGTACACCAGTTATCTAAAATAAAGCATTTCTTAGACCTAAACGCTAGGAAAAATGTTTTTCAATGCATATATTATATCCCATATGAGTTATGCTTCAACGATTTGGGATTCGGCTAGCGCAAATGTTCTCAAGCCATTGTTCAGTGTGCATAGACGAGCTTTAAAACTTGTTCTTTTAAAATCTTCATCATTAACCATTTCTGACTATAAAGCACTTGACATTCTTCCATTAAAATCCAAGCTTAAGCATAATAAGGCAGTGTTTATGTATAAAATCATGTCTGGTTTAGCTCCCCCCTTACTTCAAAACAGATTCACGATCAATGTCAATCGTCATGCCAATAAGATAATGGTGCCACTTCCAAGAATTGACTTATTTAAATCCACTCTCCACATACTCTGGTGGAACACTGTGGAATGAGATATCAACCCTCAACCTTCACAAAGCTTGCAGTGTTTCTGTTTTTAAAAAAATCTATCACGTACATCTTATGGACAATATATCACTATTTTGATGAAAATGGATTTTATTTCGTAACACAATTGATAACTAATTCCATGTAATTTCAATCATGTGTAAGTATTATGTCAACTCTTGACCACCACCCCCCAATACTTTTGTCCCCTCTTATTCTTGCCTCCTTCTCTTTCTCTCC
Source organism: Stramonita haemastoma (assembly GCA_030674155.1). Lineage (NCBI taxonomy): Eukaryota > Metazoa > Mollusca > Gastropoda > Neogastropoda > Muricidae > Stramonita > Stramonita haemastoma. The sequence goes on from CM060331.1 coordinate 38,321,579, forward strand.
CCCCACCCTCCCCGCTCTACACCCCTCTCGCTCCAGGGTTGTCTTTTGTCTCTCTCTGTCTTCCTGCCTATCTCTCTGTCTGTTCTACTGGCTCCCTGTCTGGTTTTTTTTTTGGTTTTTTTTTGTTGTTGTTTTTTTGTTGTTGTTGTTGTTGTTGTTTGTTGTTGTTGTTGTTGTCTGTCTGTCTGTCTGTCTGTCTGTCTGTCTGTCTGTCTGTCTGTCTGTCTGTCTGTCTGTCTGTCTGTCTGTCTGTCTGTCTGTCTGTCTCTCTCTCTCTCTCTCTCTCTCTCTCTCCTTCTCTCTCTCCTTCTCTCTCTCTCTCTCTCTCTCTCTCTCTCTTCCTCTCCCCTCTCTCTCTCCCATTCTTCTTTCCCCCTTCCCCACCCCTTCTCTCTTTCCCCCACCATTATGTCTGTCTCTTGTGTAAAGCGTTTCTATTTCACTGAACTGTCTAGGTGCACATTGTATCTCAGATTTATGATGAAGCCTTTGCATAATCTTGTGTATGTTATGATTTTGTCACTTAACATAAGTAGGTACTAACTTGCATAATTGTAGTTCTTATTGTTTCCCTGATTTCCTTCTTTTTCTTTTTTCCTTCCACCTCCTCTTGTCCTCCTTCCCCACTTTCCTTCTATCTGTTTTCCCTCTTTTCTTTTGTCATTTCTTCTTACCCTCTTCAGGAGCTAAAAAGATAATAAAAGCCCGCACCTTATTCTCTCACTCACTCCTCTTCTCTTTTTATAATGTTTAGCTTTATACTCATTAGCTCAAATCATCGATTGGTTGATTTATTCACAAATTTTTGATTTTCATAGCTTTATAATTGAATTACGCTTTGGATGATTGGTTGATTGATTCACATTTTTAATTTTATTTAATTTTTTATTATTATTTTTTTTATGAGGCTGGATAAAACAACCACCATGTCTTAATCTTTTCCCTCATAAAATGTTCATTTAATGTTCTTCATTCATTCATCATTCATTCTGTCTCTCTGTCTCTGTCTCTGTCTCTGTCTCTGTCTTCTCTCTCTCTCTCTCTCTCTCTCTCCTCCTCTCTCTCTCTTTTCTTCTCTCTCTCTCTCTCTCTCCCCCCCCCCCCCCCCAACAGTACCAGAAGAAAACAAACAAATGTAATCATTTTATCCATGTTGAGATTCTCTATTGTTTCCACGGTATAATCAATCGTAACCGACTTTCTGCTATCAAACTCTTTCGGACAACCCAGTGAGAGATATTGTTTGCAGATACGCAATTACCTGTGAAATGAAAGGATGGAGAATATTTATCCAGACATTATTACTACTGACGTTTATTATGTATTTTCTACAGAACTGATAGCTGGATGGGTGTTTATCCGTTGCTCAGCGAACAGTGGTGTTGTCATTATATTGCTTTTTTGACAATGACTAAGTTCTGTGTCACTGCATCTGTTCGTTTGTGTGTCTGTTGTCTGCCTTTTTTCCGTCAGTTTGTCTATGTCTGTGTGTTTCTTCTGTGTATGACTATGATTCTCTTCTCTTGTCCTCTCTCTCTCTCTCTCTTCTCTCTCTCTCTTCTTCTCTCTCTTTCTTCTCTTTTTCTCCTCTCTCTATCTCTGTCTCTCTGTTGTCTGTCTGTCTGTTGCTGTCTGTCTGTTTCTATCTCCATTGGGTTTTGTTTCTGTCCTTTTTCTCACTGCTTCTGAATCTCTTATCTGTTTGTCTGTCTTCCTCTCTCTCTCTTCTCTGTCTCTCTGTCTCTCTGTCTCTCTGTCACTGTCTGTCTGTCTGTCTGTCTTCTGTCTCTGTCTCTGCCTGCTCTCCTGCCTGCCTGCCTCCTGCCTCCTCTTCTCTCTCTCTCTCTCTCTCTCTCTCTCTCTCCTCTCTCTCCTCTCTCTCTCTCTCTCTCTCTCTCTCTCTCTCTCTCTCTCTTTCCTCTCTCTCTTGGTAAGGGCACATAATTATCTAATCAGTTAAAGCAATGAATTCCCGTTACAATACAAAAATGCTATGAACAGGAAACAACAATGCATCTACCATTTCCCAAGTGTAGGTTACAATACGGACGACAACAATATTTCTAGCCGGTGTAAAATCTGAGACACACGCAAAAAAAAAGAGAACAATTTTCATCCTTTCAGCAACAGAGGAATTCACAAGAAGAGAAATAGGTAACAAAGAAATCTAAAAAATTACCAGAAAACAATGACAAAAATCAGCATCTTATCTTTTGGGCGAGCTATCGTCACGCTTGTATAATATATTAAGAAAATGAATTTGGACATCAATGATTACCATTTAAATTAACACACTCATACTCGCAAACACCCACTCGTACACCAGTACAAACTTCCACAAACATAAACATGCACGCGCACACGCCACACACACACACATACACACACGTGCGCACGCACGCATGCACACACACACACATACAAACACATACACACACAAGCATACACAAAAACACACACACAAGTACGCACGCACCGCACACACACATCCACATCCACACAAGACACAGACACACAGCTGTAGCCTATTGTTATATATATATATATATATATATATATATATATATATATATATATATATATATATAT
>CM060331.1:38329167-38331667 GCA_030674155.1 Stramonita haemastoma
TCGCAGTAATCAGGAATTTTTTTTTGTGTGTTTTTTTTTTTGTATCTTATTTCTTTGATCTATAATCTCTATCCCTGTCTGTCTGTCTGTCTGTCTGTCTGTCTGTCTGTCTCTCGTCTGTCTTCTCTCTCTCTCTCTCTCTCTCTCTCTCTGTCTCTCTCTGTCTCTCTCTGTTTCTCTCTGTCTCTGTCTCTCTCTCTTTTGTTGCTTTGATTGGTTTTTGTTTGGTTTTTTGTACTCAAATCAAATTCTTCATTGATTCTTACTTCATATTTTCGTTTCTGAATGAGTGCCTTTTTATAACATTACCTTAATATTGTATCTATGTCTTATTTCTTACCTGTTGTTATTGTTCTTTCTCACCCTTTATCAAAATCTTATGTTTTATGGGACATATTTTGATGATAGATGGTGGTGGATTGATGTTTTCAGTCATCTAACCTCATCATATTCTCATGTTTGATCTATAATCATTGCGCCATTTTTTGTTTGTTTGTTGGTTGGTTGGTTGGTTGGTTTTTTTTTATTTTTTTTTTTCTTTGTTAGTTTGTTTGCTTGTTTATTATTCAAATCAAAATCATCACTGATTCTTGCTTCTTATTTTCGTTTCTGAAAGAGTGCCTTTTTTTATAACATTACCTTAATATTGTATCTCTGTCTTATTTCTTACCCGTTGTTTGATACTTGGTATGGTTTGCTCTTGGTAATTGGATCACTATAATTGTTCTTGCTTTAGTTGAGGCTGTTTTTTTTATTTTTATCTTGATGTTATCCCTGAAAGGGGCGGGGACTGGATGTAAAAAAGCACATGTGTGCTTATCTATTATCCTCGAATAAAAGAATTTTGCCTTGCCTTGCCTTGCCTTGCTGCCTTGCCTTGCCTTGCCTTGCCTTGTCTTGTCTCTCTCTCTCTCTCTCTCTCTCTCTCTCTCTCTCTCCTCTTCTCTCTCTCTCTCTCTCTCTCTCTCTCTCTCTCTCCCCTCTCTCTCTCTGAGTGTGTGCATGTGTGTATGCATGCATGCTGCGTGAATGCGTGCATGCGTCCATGCGTGAATGAGTGTGTGTCTCTGTCTGCCTGCGTGTGTGTCTGTGTGTCTGTGTGTATGTGTGAACCTACACGATTATTTCATATTAATCAGGAATGGACTAGTCATCGTGATGAATGGTCATTTAATTAACGAGGCAGCGAAGAATGCCTCTTCAAGACTCATGTCAAAGAACCCCCCAGAAAAAAAGAGCGATTATTACATTGTGCTTCTGACCTCGCTTCGTAATTGATTGATGGGTAGGGGAGTAATGAATTCTACTTTCCACGGCTACGGGTTAGGAAACGGATATATTACTTTGATAGAATGTTTTTTGTCATTCTCTGTTAGTTTCTATCTCTCTGTGTCTCTTTGTCTTTTTGTCTTTGTGTGTGTGTGTGTTCTCTCTCTGTCTCTCTATCTGTCTCTCTCTCTATCTGTCTCTCTCTGTCTCCCTGTGTCTCATTGTATATCTCTCTGTCTCTCTTCGTCTCTCTCTGTCTCTCTCTCTCTGTCTCTCTCTCTCTCATCTCTCTCTCCTTGTCCTCTCGTCTGTCTGTCTGTCTTCTGTCCTGTCTGCTGTCTGTCTGTCTCTGTCTCTGCTCTCTTCTCTCTCTCTCTCTCTCCTCTCTCTCTCTCTCTCTCTCTCTCTCTCTCTCTCTCTCTCTCTCTCTCTCTCTCTCTCTCTCTCCTCTCTCTCTGCTTTAAGTAATTCTAACCGGTTATCTACTTATGCATTCTTTTCTGATGTTGATGTTACCGATTCGTAGTCTGTACGCATAATAAGAGCTTATTTGTAGTGGTATTTTTTTCCGATTCCTCTTATAAATGATAATGTCATTAGGATGCTGACTGTGCAGCAGCTGGGTTTTTTTCTGCTATGTCTGTCTATGTGTCAATAATCTTTCTGTCTGTCTGCCTGTTTTCCCTCTTCTGTCTGTCTGTCTTTCTGTCTGACTTTCTGTCTGTCTGTCAGTGTCTGCCTGCCTGTCTGTCTGTCCGTCTGTCTGTCTGACTGTCTGTCTGCCTATCTGTCTGTCTGCCTACTTCTGTCTGTCTGTCTGTCTGACTGTCTGTCTGCCTGTCTGTCTATATATCTGTCTGTCTGTCCGCCTGTCTGTGTGTCTATCTATAATTTGATTTCTGGAGTGTTGTTTTAACATTACCGTGATATCACATACAGCTATAATGTTTCAAGTAGATTTTAGTACTATTATTTGTCAATGAGACTCCTCCATGGCCCAACCTGAAAGCTTTGTCAGTTATTGATGTCAGCAAAGTAAGGAGATCTGCATTACAATGGTGCTAATTTTATGTTGATATTGTCTACCATCATAACTAGGAATACTTCTTACGTCTCGTAGGATCCAAATCTGTACTCTCCTTTAAGAGAAAAAGAATGTTATTCGTCCGAAGTCGGAGTGCGGTTACTAATGATCTATAGAGAGATTAATATTTGTGCAGGACGTAATTAG
>CM060331.1:38346667-38349167 GCA_030674155.1 Stramonita haemastoma
ACTGTCATAACACTCATACAGACACAGACACAGACACAGACACACACAGACACACACACACACACACACACACGCACGCACGCACACACACGCACGCACGCACACACACACACACACACACACACACACATACACACACATTCTGGCGTTTACTTTACAAAAGTTTGCTTTGTTTTTCCTGTATCTTTTTTAATGTATATTTCAATGTGTTTCTGCAGGTTAAATATGCCTTTTCTTTTTATACTCAATATAGCTGTCCAAACAAACATAAAGGCATTATTTTTCATCCCTTTTTCTTTGCAGTTACCTCTCCCTAACATCCCTTTTTAGTGGATAGCAAATTTAAACGATTTGTTTTTGAATGGTAAGATTCAGACAGAAGTAAATACAGATAAACAGACAAACAGCAAAAAACTTTCAATCCTGTCCTTCACAACATGTCCTGCTACTTTCCAATTTGGAAAAATAAAAAACAGACCAGACATTGGAATCTTTTTGCCAGACAAAGTTAAATGCAGCGCAGTAGTGCAGACTCGCCAATACCACAGATGTGCAGGTCACACACATCCCCCCCAAAAAATGTGGTGTCACTCTCCTCCTTGGGGATGAAAAATGTTCCAGCCATTTCAATGGTACCCTGTTTGGGAAAAGTATGGGGAAAGGATTGGCAACGTCTGTCCAAGTTCTGGTTCACAAACTTTCAGGAAAATTGTAAACTCTGGCTTAACTTACAGGGTGTGTTTGTCAGAGTATGTTGATGTATTCTTTGAATATTTGCTTAGTAAGTGTATAATCAGAAAATTAAAAAAATTCCACGCTGACTTTGACATTCTTATTCACAACACACACACACACACACACACACACACACACACACACACACACACACACACACACACACACACACACACACACATCAATTGACATCAATGCCAAAACTACTCCCCCAAAAAGTCCTTCAGATGAGACTATAAACCGAGGACAGCAATGTGAGGGCGGCGCCCATCTCCTCTCCTTCGCTGCTCTACCTTCCCTGACCCTAAAGAGGACAGGTACCCATTTACAGCTGGGTAAACTGGGGGACTGTACTGAAGCCAAGGCGTGCAAACGGTCATCCATCCAATTGGTAACAACGCTCGATGCTGGAGGAAAGCAAGTGCTCTGTTTACTAAACAATCCCGATCCCTTCCCTATCCTCGAAATGAAAGAATAATTTTAAAAAAAACTACAACAAAAACACGCAACTCACACTCAAACTAATGTGCATTCTCGTTCGCACACTTGCACACACACAGAGACACAGACACACAGACACACACACACACACACACACACACACACACACACACACACACACACACACACACACAGACACACACAGGCACACACAGACACTGTGTGTCATTGTGTGCCGGTGGGAACAGATGACAATAGCCTATTTACAAAACTACATACACATGGGTACTGGATGAAAAAACATATGAGTGCTTATTCCATTATCCTCGATATAAAATAATAAAATAAAATAAACAAACAGACACACGTACACACAGACACACACACTCACACACACAAACACACACAAACACAGACACAGACACACACACACACACACACACACAGACACACACAGACACACACAGACACAACACACACACACACACACACACACACACACACCACACACACACACACACACACAAATACACACACACATATACTGCTGTAAAACAAGAGACATGGGAATCCTTCTGCCAGACGAAGTTAAATGTACCCCAGTGCGTACTCGCCAATACCCCAAACAGAGGAGATAATTTTTACAGTCGTGTTCACTCTCCTCCATGCAGATGAAGAATGTTCCATCCATTTCAGTGTTAACCTGTTTGGAAAAAAAAAGCTTGGAAAGGAATGCCAACGTCTGTACAAGTTCAGGTTTACAAACTTTCAGGAAAATTGTACACACTTGGCTAAATTCACAGGGACCTGGTCTGAACATGCTGATGCATTCTTTAAACACGGACAGCTAGTATATAATATAGAAAGTGTCACATACAGAGCAATAAGGAAAAAGTCCTGTTGCAAGTTTTCTTTTACAGTGGATAATACCATTTTTTCTTGTTCCAAACTAATATCATTTTTACTTATGATAACTATTGACAATCATAACACATACATACATACATACATACATACATACATACATACATACATACATACATACATACATACATACATACATACATACATACATACATACATACATACATACATACATACATACATACATACATACATACATACATACATATGGGACAGGGAAGCTTAGTGGTCAGAACATTGCGCTCGCAATTTGACGACCGGGGTTCGATTCCAGCTCGAGGCGATTTTTCCTCAGGAGTTAACATCAGTGCTGACTCCACTCTCCCCAAAAGTCCTTCGGATGAGACTATAAACCGAGTCCCCATGTGCGAACGCACCCAGAACACCTTGCGCACTCGTT
>CM060331.1:38356667-38384167 GCA_030674155.1 Stramonita haemastoma
CTCTCTGTTCTGCCTTTCTCATTTTCTGTTGAGTTCAGACCTGTCATTCCTGATGTTTACCTGTATCCACACCGTGGGGCACCAAAAGACTTCACAACCAGTTCCTCATTCTCTCTTGTTGCCTTCTCAGGTTTTGTTGAGTTCTAGGCCTGTCCATTCGCTGATGTTGTCCTCCCGTCTCTTCCTTGGTGTGCCTACTTTTCTTCCTCCTTGGACAGTGCCTTACAGTATTGTATTTGCAAGTCCTTTTGATCTTGTGACATGCCCGTACCATTTTAGTTTACACTTCTTTACGATTGTTAGAAGGGGGCTGGATCGTACAAATGAGGGCTATGACTCAATATCAAACATCGCATTTAGTTGTGGGTTTTTTTATGTGCTTTGGAAAATTTGAAGAAGACGGTAGATAGAAAATAGCTGACATCAGCCATGTGATAAAACAAACATGAAAAAAACACTTAGAGCCCCTGTTGGTCTACATATTTCATTCTGCAAGATTTGTGCATCATCATGAGTGAGTGGATACACTGGGCAACAAACAAGCCTGGAACTGATATCGTTCTCCGTCAATGAAAACGTGCACAGTAAGCAAAATTCAATGACAGAGTAATGTGTCCCAATCTTAATCGATACGATTCTTGTCTGTGTAGGAATAAGTCTTATACAATACTTCATTCCATGATGGGATCATCTAGTCTTGATGATCGCGCTCGCACTCCTCTGTGTGTGTGTGTGTGTGTGTGTGTGTGTGTGTGTGTGTGTGTGTGTGTGTGTGTGTGTAGTGTGTGTGTGTGTGTGTGTGTGTTGTGTGTGTGTGTGTGTGTGTTGTGTGTGTATGTGTGTGTGTGTGTGTGTGTATGTGTGTGTATGTGTGTGTATGTGTGTGTGTGTGTAAGTTCTATTCCTATCTATGGGAGTTTTCTTCTGAAAGCATGCTTGTTCCCTAAACATCCAGTCCTTCTGCATGCACTATGGATCACTAAACTTGGTAACACCAGTCTTGAAAAAAAACATCTCAATTAATGACAAATCACAAGTTAAGCCCGAGATGCTGAAAGATACAGCTCTGAACCCTAACGGTAGCACTGACGTCAGCAGAGCACTGACGTCACCAGGGCGCTGACGTCAACACAGCAGAAATGTCGATGATGTCAATGCCCTCGCGAAAAGAGGATGACGTTGTAGGTGGGCAGAGCAGAAACACAGCCATGATGGGGGGTAGTGAGCATGATGGTAAAGAGCGCCACCAAACGGAAGGAAGATACTGAGAATTCCTTTTGTGACAGCCACTGTCACAGATGATGCTTGTTTTACAACCCCTGTCCACCTGTCCAACTGAACAGATATTCAACCTCAGAATACTCCGTAAGGGAAAGAAAGATAGATAGAAGATAGATAGATAGATAGATAGATAGATAGATAGATAGATAGATAGATAGATAGATAGATAGAGATAGAAGAGATAGAGATAGAGAGAGAGATAGAAGGAGAAGAGAAGAAGAAGATAGATAGATAGAATAGATAGATAGATAGATAGATAGATAGGATAGATAGAAGAGAAGAGAGAAGATAGAGAGAGAGATAGATAGATAGATAGATAGATAGATAGATAGATAGATAGATAGATAGATAGATAGATAGATAGATAGATAGATAGATAGATAGATAGAGAGAGACAGATAGACAGATAGACAGATAGACAGATAGATAGATTAGATAGATAGACAGATGGATGGATAGATGGATGGATGGATAGATGGATAGATGGATAGATAGATAGATGGATGGATGGATGGATGGACAGGATGGATAGATAGATAGATAGATAGATAGATAAATAGATAGATAGATAGATAAGATAGAAGATAGATAGATAGATAGATAGATAGATAGATAGATAGATAGATAGATAGATAAGATAGATAGATAGATAGATAGATAGATAGATAGATAGATAGATAGATAGATAGATAGATAGATAGATGGATAGATGATGGAGAGATAGAGAGAGAGAGAGAGATAGATAGATAGATAGATAGATAGATAGATAGATAGATAGATAGATAGATAGATAGATAGATAGATAGATAGATAGATAGATAGATAGATAGTCCCCTTTACCTCCATTTCTTGTTTCTGTTGCTGTCCGTCTTTGTTCATATCTGTCTATTCTTTTCTTCTTCTTTTTTTTTTCGGGGGTGGTGGTCTGTTTGTCTATCTCTGTCTACGTCTGACACTGCTCTGTCTGCATCCGTGTCTGTGTCTGTCTGTCTTTGTCTGTCTGTCTGTCCGTCCGTCCGTACGTACGTCTGTCTCTCTGTCTGTCTATCTGTCTATGTCTCTGTCTCTGTCTGTCTGTCTGTCTGTCTCTGTCTCTGTCTCTCTCCTGTCTCTCTCTTCTCTCTCTGTCTGTCTGTCTGTCTGTCTCTGTCTCTCTCGTCTCTCTGTCTCTCTCTCTCTCCTCTCTCTCTCTCTCTCTCTCTCTCTCTCTCTCTCTCTCTCTCTCTCTCTCTCTCTCCTTTCTTTGCGATATCTTTAAATTCTGTCCTTTTCAGAAGTAACAGAGAATTGAAGAGACAGACATGCAAGCAGAAATATGGCGCGCACGCACACACACACACACACACACACACACACACACACACACACACACACACACACACACACACACACACACACACACACACACATGGCCAGCGTCTAGTAATGGGTCTTTCTCTTATTCTACTTCCACTGTCCATTCGTTTGCACTTTCTCAAGGATTTCAGATTTTTGTTTCCCTTCAAACTTTTACATACATTTCTCATCCATTGTTTCTTTTCTCCAGCATCAAATAGTGATATTGTTAACGCAGATATTGGCCTATGATCACCTTTCTGTAGAGGTATCACCTCAAAAAAGCATACTTTGTAATTACTTTGAATGTTTGACACCATCGAACTCATATTAATTTTGTTTCTTCGGATGAATAACATTCAGCGGAATGTCTGGCGTTATCAACACGGCCTAGTTTGGTTTTCCCTAAGGAATTGAACATTTAATGCAGTATACACTTAATGTCTTTTTCCAAGGTGTGTATCGGATATTCGATGGAGCTTGGTGGTGCTGGTTTTGAACTCGCAGGGACTTTTAATCTGACTTACTGCAACTGACAGTCCTGATAATAGGGTGTTCGTGGTTGACAAGGCTGTAGAGTACATGAAGCAAAATCCAATAAAAACGAAAATCGTCGTCTTGGTTGAAGCCGGTTTCCCTGTTTGAATAAGTCACGCAACATGTACAAACGTAAATTGAATGGGACAGCAGGAAACCCAAATAAAAGTACTATCCTACTGTAATCTTCACATGTAAACTGTAGCCGGTTTTTTTTCACGGTAACTGTTTAGAATGGGCTTCGATTGATATATATTGATTCATTCACATAACACAAGCGATTATAAAGTAACTAACGATGTGTTTTATACCTGTCTCATAACCATTGGACAGAACATTCATCTACTTCAGTACTATCACTGGGCCAACCTTGATCTCCCTGTGGACTTCAGAGCCTGAGGATGCGACATGACTATCCTAGGTATGGGGCTAAGGCAGAGAGACTGGAACCAGCAGCGTGGGAACAGCAAAACAAGAACATCACAGAGGACGTCACGTGTGTGTGTGTGTTGTTGTTGTTCTTCAATTTAACGTCTATTCACAATCAGTGATATTAGACACAAAAGACAAACAATTCAGAGAAAAGGGAACTGTCTAACAACTATAAACCATAATACAATGAAGTAATTGAATTACCAACATCAAGTAACTGTATAACTAATGTAACTACAACAGAATAAAAGGCATATATTAATTAATATATATATATAATATATTATAAAATTTCTATCTATATCTATATCTTATAATATATATATTATAATATATTTATGTGTGTGTGTGTGTGTGTGTGTGTGTGTGTTGTGTGTGGTGTGTGTATGTGTATGTGTGTGTATGTGTGTGTGTGTGAGTGTATATGTGTGTTGTGTATGTTGTGTGGGGTTACTCGGATGAAAAGCTTGAGTAGGTAATGGATACTTTCTCTGCCTAGTCATCAGTATGAGCCCATCTATTAGCACCTTGTGGCCAAATGACACCGCTTCAGACAAAGAAGAAGACAATCGACCTATACACTGGCTGAGGATGATCGGTTAATCACAGTAATGTTAAGTGGATTGAAACTTTCCCAGTTTCCTTCCTATTATTTGAAATTGCTTCCTTCTGAATAAACACGGTCATTTGGAAGGTGAATTAAAGGTTGAAGTAATTCCGAATTGTTGAATTGCCAACTTCTGAATTTGTTGATAACTGGGACTTTTGAGTCTGGTATTTTCTTGGATAGAAATACCACTTTTTCTGATTTGAAGTAGGTAAATTGGTGGCGCGCGTGCGCACGTGTATGTGTGTGTTTGTGTGTGTTTGTGTGTGTGTGTGTGTGTGTTTGTGCGTGAGTGTATGTGAGAGAGAGAGAGATAGACAGTGTGTGTGTGTCCTTACGTGTGTGTGTGTGTGTGTGTGTGTGTGTGTGTGTGCGTGCGCGCGCGCGCGTGTGTGTGTAAGTGTGTGTGTATATGTGTGCTTGCATGTGTACGTGTGTGTCCTTACGTGTTTGTGTGTGTGTGTGTGTGGGTGGGTGGGTGTGTGTGTCCTTATGTGTGTGTGTGCATGCGCGCGTGCGTGCGTGTGCGTGTGTGTGTGTGTGTGTGTGTGTGTGCACGTGTGTTCTCAAGCTTGGCTTTTGCATAGAAAGACAAACGTAACTGCTGTAAGGGGAGGGCGCTGATACAAAGTAACATACGTAAGGAATCCCTCTAGAATGGTCACAGTTACATAAGAGAAAAATATAGAAAAGCACAGAGAATTTAGAAAAGCAACCACTTTCAAAACAAATAAACAAGCCATAATAACACAGCTTTTCCCCCTTCTGTTTTCATCTCATATCTGTCCCTGTCTTTAACAGCATTGTTTTAATCAACTTCACTTTGTGTCAGTCATAACGAAGTCTGTGCATAGGTACGTGGAGAATGTTTAATTTTCTGACCGTCACTTTGTGTGAGCAGTCTAACACGCCCAGCCAACCATTGCCGGTATAGAGAAAAGGAGTGTCCTTGACATGAACAGTAGCAGATGCCCGCTCCTTAACAAGCTCAGCCAATCAGTGCGGTAAAATGTGTCTGCATTTAGACTCAGTGACAAAAAGACAGTCCATCAAACAGACAGACAGAAAGAAGCAGAAAGACAAGATACTAGAGAGAACCATAGACAGAGATACAACGTTTATAAGAGAAAAAGAGGATAGAGAAAAAGGTAGATAGATAGAAAGAGGGAGAGAGGGGCAAGGAAGGCAAGGAAATCCTTATCGAGGATAATAGATAAGCACTCATGGCTATGAAGTCGTTTCAGAGGATAACATCAAGAGAAAGATACTAAACAAAGAATAACAGTACAAAAAGCATGACAGAATAAGGAACTATATGTAATAAGGTAAGAAAAATGCACATTCAGTAGAGAAAATCAGAAGTCACAATAAAATAATTTTGATTTTAGAGAAGAGAAAATTAACAAAGAAATAGAAAGAGTCAAACAAGACTATGAATAACAACTGTAAAACATCAATCTTACAACTCCCATGTCACAAGTTATAAAGTAATACATCCATGTCATTTGGATGGTATGTTACCAGATGATACTGCATAAAAATAATTAATACATACTCCTTTATTAGCAACTCTTTTTTTGGATCTGTTTACGCACTCTCACATACACTCACACACAACACAACACACACACAACACACACAACAACACTACACCACACACCACACACAACACACATCTGTTGATTAGAGAGGGGGTGATGAGTGGGAGTGTGTGTATTGTTATTTTAGCTCAAGGTGAGGTGAACTATGATAACATTGTTGGTACATTGACACAGGAAATGTCAAAGGGTAGGTGGCTACTCTAACTGATAGATCCGTACAGAAAAGGCTGAGAAATCCGCCAAAGAAACACACACTTAAGAAAATCTGTCCTACATCATTCATATGGTGAAGATATTGTGATGTGTGAGTCTGACAACATTGTGATCCAGTATGCATGCCAAGCAAAAACTGAGCCAGTATGTGTGTACTGGTTTGTCAAACAGCAAGAGAAAAACATGTTAAAAGAGGAACGTGTCAAATTCACCAGTTTGCGGAATGGGAGGCAAATTCAGAACACATTACACACAGAGACCCTATTGCATGCTTCAAGGGATTTAGGGAGACTTTGAGACTTACCACATTTCTACCTTGGCTAGCCTTGGCCTAGGCCTAACAGTGTGTAACAAAGACTCCACAAAGAAAGGCTCAGAATGCCATAACATATCTGGACAGTGAAGAGTTTTGTGTTCGGCTGTACATTACGAATCAATGTCGTGGTTTTCATGTCATGGAATGGTATCGCACTGCAACGTTTTTTTTGCTATAGGATCCTACCAGCTTAAAGCAATAAAATTATCTTTATTGATATCATTATCTCTCTCTCACATACACACATAAAAAGACACATATACACACACATGCACGCACAGATGTAATATGGCCCCGCATATGAACACAGCTGTAGATATAAACGCAACTTAAGTTATATAAAACAGAACACTGAGATGTGACAAGCATTAAATGGTAAAAATCCAAATTGTTTACAAACATTTGAAATCAATGAGGAAACGTCACATTCTCAATGGTAAAGTTTTGGAGAGCTCATTCAAATTCCAGATTGAATTTTTCAAAGTTGGACTTTTCAATATTGTTTCTATCAACCCTTGTCATGGATAGGAGATGCATGCAATGCCACCAGGATTCACAATCTCTTCCTGATGCTGCTGAGTTCTGTGATGTCCTGTAGCCCTCCCAGAGCACTGGTCTCAATAATGTTGGCGAGGTAGGGTGTGTACATCAAATGTATTATGAAAATTTGCATAAGACCTGTCTGAAAGAAATTTGTGTAAAGCGGTAGCTACTGACGTAAGCAGGGTCATTTCAATATATCTTGTCAATGTTTCATAGTAGTTTGTTTAGTTTTATCTTTTGCTTGTTTTGTATTTTTTCCTCCTTTAATAATATCTTATCTTTCTTGTTTGTTTTTTACAAGTGTATATAAACTGTCAATCACATGAAAACGACAATCACACGCAAACACACACACGCACACATACTTGCATACGTGTGTGCACTGAGTGTGTGCGTTTGCACATAATTTTATGTTCGCTCTATACATGGAAACACACGTGCACCATGCGCATACATACAGCATGCAAGTAATCGCGCGTGCTTGCATCTACACATACACACACACGCATGCACGCACACACACACATGCAAACACACATACACACAAACGTGTATGTGTGTGTGCACTGTGCGTATGTGAGAGCACACGTGTACGCTAACAAGCACATGTGTACGCTGTATGCACACCATGTGTGTACATATAGTATGCACGCAAGCACACACGTGTGCACATCTACACACACAATCACACACGCACGTACGCACGCCACACACAACGCGCACACACACACACACACACACACACACACACACATCACACACCACACACACATTTAATCACGGCTTTTCAGGGGAGGGGGGGGAGTCTAAACAGCCTTCTCCATCTTCTGCCACACATGGGTCCAGCATCAGTGCTGCTGTCTGTGGGCCTGTAGCCATCAGCAGGTGTCCGCCCCATCTGCAGCCTGCAGTAGATGCCACCTTCCTCTGATCTTGATTGATCTGAAGTGCTGGCTCTGTCTCTCTCTCTGTCTCTCTGTATGTCTATGTCTCTGTCTCTTTGTCTGTCTGTCTCTGTCTCTGGTTCTCTCTCTTTCATGTGAATGTTGATCTGTCACCCTTAAAAAATACAGATTATTCATTCATTCGTTGGTTCGTTCGTTCTCTCTCTCTCTCTCTCTCTCTCTCTCTTCTCTCTCTCTCTCTCTCTCTCTCTCTCTCTCTCTCTCTCTCTCTCTCTCTCTCTCTCTCTCTCTCTGCAAACTAACATCAACCGTTTTTGATGCCTTGTGTCCACTTCTTAGTACATTTACTCTAGAGTGGACAGTGATTAGTAAATCTTAATGAACTATATTTGCAGATACGTTCATTGATATCGTAGATATCATTTATTTGTCCATCAATAATTGATTATTGTAGAATTGAATTTCTTAGTTTCATTCAACTCAATTTACATTCTCCTTTCTTCTTCATTGACATAAGTTTTGTACATTCTATTAATGGAAGTGATATAGGTAGGTATTCCCACAAACCAATGTGGTCGTTGAGTAGCGATGTTTCAGAGACCTCAGCTTCTCCAGGGGGGGGGGAGCATTTTGAAGGCAGTGCCCATCTCCGCTTCTTCAGTGCTTTACCTTCCCTGACCCTAAGAGGGCAGGTACCCATCTACAACTGGGTGAAGTAGGGGAACTGTACTAAAGCCAAGATGCGCGAACGGTCGCCCATCCAAGAGGTAACCACGCTCAACACTGCGTAACCTTAACTGGATAGAGCGAGTGTTCTAAGTAACTAGTCAGGCTAATAAATCAAATCAGCATACTGTAGCTTCTGGAGGTTTTTTTGCATTTCTGTCCTCTTGAAGTATGTCGTCGCTTTTTTTTTTACAAACAACAGAATCTTATTTGTGATAATAAAATAACAAAAGACCCTGTTTTCTGCAAGTGTCCCAAACTTTTCTCTGCAGCGATCTGTCTGTCAAGTCCACCTACATACATAGTCCATGATCACAACACCCACAGTGCAACCAGTGTCTTCAACTTTCTACAGACCTCTTGCTGCAGCTGTTGTTTCCAATACCTTCTGATGTTGATACATCAGCTGGAGGTGTTTTGGCTTTATCAGAAACTGTCTTTTTATTTAGCACTGTGACATCACACGGCATAGGGCAGACTTCACGTGCTGAAGACAACACGTGAGGCTGTGTGTTGTTTTTCTTTTGGAGACACGGGAGTGTGTCTGGGGTAGCAGGCAGTTGGGTTGTTGAGGGTTTTAGCTGAATTTGTTGGAGACAAAACGGTTCTGTTTCGACTATTTCCTTGCCTTGTGGCTGCCTGTCATTTTTTCCTCAGACTGCCTTCTCTCCCTTTTAACCTGACAGGGGAGGTTATCACAGAAAATGGCAGCAGGTGGAGGTTGTTTGCTGATCCGACATGTTACATGACCAGGGCTTGTTCTTCGCCAATAACCATGGCTTTGCTGTCTCCTTCGCCGCTGCTTTTTGTAGGAGGTCATACGAGGGCAGTCGTGGCTACTTCTAAACGCGCGTGCGCAAGCACACACACACACACACACACACACACACACACACACAACACACACACGCATACACACAAACACACACACACACACACACACACACACACACACACACACACACACACACACACACACACACACATGACAGACAGACAGATAGACAGACCGACCGACCGACCGACCGACAGAAAGAAGATATCAACGACTAAGAAGAAGAGAGTGGGAAGGAGGAATTACAAAACAGAGAAAATACAAGCAATCATGTCAAAAAAAATTGACAGGCAGACAGGTAGACCAACAGAACTAGGGAACAGACATAAAAACATTAAAAGAAATAAGTAAAAAAAAAAAAAACAATAAATAAATAAATAAACCCAGAAGCCTCGTTTTTTTCTTTAACATGGATGACGTCTTCAGACATCATGTCTCTTGGAAACCCCTTTATTTTAGTTACTTGTTTTTATCTGTTTCTTTTTTACTTGAGTAATCCATCAATGTATTACTTCATTCACTTTTTTTTTTTTAGTTAGTCAAACTGCCTTTCTGCTGACTCATTCATTCATTTATTTCCTTTCTCTTATTTTTTTCATTACTCTGCTTTCATTCCCTAATAATTATATCTCATATATTCTATTTCTTTCTTTAGACCAGTGGTTTGACGTTTGTAGATTTTCTTTCTTTTTTCTAGTTTTATTTCTCATCACACAATTGATGCTAGGTCAGACAATGTTGTTGTCAATACAAAAGAATCGACACAATGTATATATAGGTGGCGCAGTCCGGCCAATACTTTAAAAGTGACCACACAATGAGTGGTGAGTGAGTGTGTGTGTGTGTGTGTTGTGTGTGTTGGTGGTGTGTGTGTGTGTGGTGTGTGTGTGTTTGTTGTGTGTTGCGTGTGTGTGTTGTGTGTGTGTGTGCTTTATATTATGCGATGTAATGAACACCATCTAAGATAAATAGCTTAAGTAAAAGATAAAACGGCTCTCTTCGTCTCTTCGTTCTTCTCGTTTCTCTTCTCTTCGTTGTCTCTCTCGTTGTTCTCTCTCTTCTCTCTCTCTCTCATCTATGCCCTGTATGAAACCGGATGTAAAAAAAATATGACTTACTGTACCAAAAAGAAAAAACATCATCTCTCTCTCTTCATCTCTCTCTCTCTCTTCTCTCTCTTCTCTCTTCTATCTCCTCTCTTCTTCTCTTCTTCTCCTCTTCTTCTCTCTCTCATTCTCTTCTCTCATTCTCTTCTTCATCCTCTTCTCTCTCATCTCATCTCTCTCTCTCTCTCTCTCTCTCTCTTCTTCTCCTTCTCCTCTCTTCTCTTCTTCTCTTCTCTTCTTCTTCTATCTTTCTGTCTTCTTCTCTGTCTTCTTCTCTCCTTCTCTCTCTCTCTCTTCTCTCTCTCTCTTCTCTCTCTCTCTCTCTCTCTCTCTTTCTCTCTCTTCTCTCTTCTTCTTCCTCTCGTCTTCTGTCTGTCTGTCTGTTCTGTCTCTCTCGTCTCTTCTCTCTCTTCTCCTCTCTCTTCTTCTTCTCTCGTCTGTCTTCTGTCTTCTTCTCTTCTCTCTTCTCTCTGTCTGTCCTTCTGTCTGTCTGTCTTCCTTCTGTCTCTTCTGTCTGTCTGTCTGTCCTTCTGTCTGTCTGTCTGTCTGTCTCCTGTCTGTCTGTCTGTCTGTCGTCTGTCTGTCTTCTCTCTCTCTCTCTCTCTTCTCTCTCTCTCTCTCTCTCTCTCTCTCCCTCTCTCTCTCCTCTTCTTCTTCTCTTCTTCTGTCTCCCGTCTTCTGTCTGTCTGTCTGTCTGTCTGTCTGTCCTGTCTGTCTGTCTGTCTGTCTGTCTGTCTGTCTGTCGTCTCTCCTCTCTCTCTCTCTTCTTTCTCCCCTCTCTCTCTCTCCTCTCTCTCTCTCTCCTCTCTCTCTCTCTCCTCCTCTCTCCTCTCTCCTCTCCCCTCCCCCCCCGACACAAACGCACACGCACACGCAACACACACACCACACACACGCAACACCACACACACACACACACACCACACACACACACACACACACACCACACCACACACACACACACACACACACTGTGGAAAAACAGACCGATGACTCCTTCTATTCCCCAAAGAGAAGAGAAAAGAAAGGCAAAGAAAAGAAACATGAGCCATCTTCCTGTGCTCAAATTAGAAACGAAAAAAGCCATTTTCTGTGATCTGATGGCACATCAAGTATATTCCTTACACATTTCTGGCAAGAGAAATTCCTTCCATCAAGGGAAAAAACAGTTTTGGATAAATTTAGCTTTAATAAATTTGCCTGCGTGTGTATGTGTGTGTGCGTGCGTGTGGGTGTGCGTGCGCGTGTGTGTGTGTGTGTCTGTTGTGTGTATGTATGTGTTATGTGTGTGTGTGTGTGTGTGTGTGTGTGTGTGTGTGTGTGTGTGTTGTGTGCACGCGTGCGCGCGTGCACGTCAGCGTCGGTGTGTGTCTAACGAGTTTGTCTTTTACTTTCAAATTCCAGACTCGTGTTTCATTGATTTTGAATAACTTCACAGCAGAAGGTATGTATACCTGGAACCGTGTGCTTCTTTTAGACAACTATAATTATTAGCAAATATCTAAGTAGGTGTAGGATCGACTAATGTTTGAGTGATTGAGTTAGTGTGTGAGTGATTGAGTCAAAGAATCAGTGAGTTAGTGAATAAGTTATTGGATACAATGTCTCACCCACAGCTCGCCTATTTGACTATTTGACGGACTGACTGACGGACAGATAGATAGACGCTGTCTGGCTGGTGGCTTGATGGATGGATAGATGGATGGATGGATGGATGATGGATTGATGTGTAAGTGGGTGGATTGATGGTATCCTATGAGTAAAAACTAGCCCTGAAGCATATTCTTCCAGCTGTGTGTGTGTGGGGGTGTGTGTGGGGGTGTGGGGTGTGTGTTGCGTGTGTTCTCTCTTCTCTCTCATCTCTCTCTCATCTCTCACTCTCCATCTCTCTCTCTCCTCTCATCCTCTCTCTCTCTCATCTCCTCTCTCTCTCGTCTCTCTTCATCTTTTCTTCTCCTGTTCTCTTCTTCTGTCCTGTCTCTGCTCCCTCTGTCTCTGTTTCCTCGTCTCTGTCTGTCTCTCGTCTTCTGTTCGTCTGTCGTCGTCTGTCTGTCTGTCTGTCTGCTTCTTCTCTCCTGCTGTCTGTCTCGTCTCTATCTTTCTCTCTTCTCTCTCTCTCTCTCTCTCTCTCTCTCTCTCTCTCTCTCTCTCTCTCCTCTCTCTCTCTCTCCTCTCCTCCTCCTCTCTCTCTCTCCCTCCCTATATTTCTCTCCCACACTCTTCTCCTTTTTCTTAATTTAATCTTGTCTTTATGAATTGTCTTCCGAGAAAACGTCTGTCCACATTTGAAACTGAATGGAGCATAATTGTGTTGAGACTAGTGAATCACCTCCATCTTCCTGGTTCCAAACAAACTATGTTCAAAACTGAGAATGGCCAGAAGAAAAATGAAATGTGGTCTGTTCTTGTTTCTTTTTTCCGCGGTAGTGATTACAGGATGGAACCATATCAGACCGATGGTCTAGAGGTAACGCACCTGTCTAGAAAGCGAAAGTCTGGGTCAAAGTGAACGGTGGTTTGAATCCCGTTTGGGCCCAAAACTTTTCCCCCATCCATTAGAACACGATTGGTGGTCTGGGTGCTAATCTTTCGGGCCATACCATAAATTGAGGTCTCGTGCGTTACACATAATTATTTAGCACACGTAAAAGAATTCTTTCTCGGCAACAAGAGAGATGTCCCTGGCAAAATTCTGCAGAAAAAGCCACACTGATAAGAAAACAGATAGAGTTGCAGACAGGACTAAATGGATGGCGCTACTCTTGTGGCGACGCGCTTTCCGCAGGGAATGCAGCCCGAATTTCACGAAGGGAAATCTGCTTTGACTTAAAGTGGTGTTCAATGTAGAATGTAAATACTAACAGCGCTTTTAACTTACTATGTCTTCATTCATTCGACCAAGAATCAGCAGACGTTTAAATTACTGGTAGAAATAAGAAAACTATACAAAGTATGTCATGTATAAATAAAAAAAAGTATGTCAGTGTAACTTGAAAATCTCATGTTTCTTCATCGTTTTCTTCTAAAATATTTGGTTGGGAGATTTTTTTGTTTGCTTGTTTGCTCTTTATGTTTTGCATTATTGACGTTTGAAAAATAGTTTTCTTAGCACATGATGTTGCCAGTCATTGGTTTTGGGTAGATGTAAATGTTCAGAAAAAAAATCTTTGAGCTCAAATGCCATTTCAGTCATTCTTTATTGAATCTTTTTTTTTTTAGGAATCTGAAACCAAAAAAAAGCCATGGCAGAATTAATCCAGACAAATTGTATGATATCTTGTCTTTGTCTCTGTCTCTGTCTCTGTCTCTATATCCGTGTTTGTCTGTCTGTCTCTCTTTGTTCTTCTCTCCTTCTCTCTCTCTCTCTCTCTCTCTCTCTCTCTCTCTCTCTCTCTCTCTCTCTCTCTCTCTCTCCCTCCTCTCTCTCTCTCTCTCTCTTCTCTCTCTCTCTCATTCTCTCTCTCTCTCTCTCTCTGTCTCCTCCTCTCTCTCTCTCTCTCTCTCTGTCTCTCTCTCTCTCTCTCTCTCTCTCTCTCTCTCTCTCTCTCTCTCTCTCTCCTCTCTCTTCTCTTCTCTCTCTATCTATCTATCTATCTATCTATCTATCTGTCCATCTATCTATCTATCTGTCTATCTATCTATCTATCTGTCTATCTATCTATCTATCTGTCTATCTATCTATCTATCTCTCTATCTCTCTTCCCTACCACTCTCTCTTTCTCGTTTTGTTGTAAAGAAATAACTTTAAAGTAATATTTTCCCGACAGTTTATATCTAATAATTATGTTTGCCGACAGAGATAATTCAGGTCATTAACTTAAAGAAAGAGAGGCTCAGTTTTCTGAAGATGATTGAAACACGTAGATGTCTGGCTTCAGAAAAATAGTATATAATGCTGAAAAGGATCAAACAAATCATAAAACCACCTTTCTCCGTGCTGGATTACGTTTTCAATGTTGTGATTACAGAATCCTACCAAGATAATAGCGTTGTCAACAGATCATTTCTACGTCCATTCAACAAACAAGACATTTCCAAATGTCGGGATAAACTACACAAACTGGGACAGCCATTCAACGTAGACCCAGAGAGGAATATGCTTTTCATTTTCTTGCTGACGTTTCAATATGAGTTGTATTGTCAGTGTTGACAGTTCATCAACAAGTTCTGACCATGGATGACGCAGTTAGGCCGTACTTTGAAATGGAGTTTTAGACATTTTTGTGGACTATTTTTGTTGGATTTACTTACAAATTCAGAAAGTGTGCGCTCTTTCCCTTCCCCTTGATGTTCGTCCAGTTTATTCAGGTAGAAAAAAAAGTTGCTTACTTTGCTTAAATTTTCTCGTGCGTGCACGTACTTTTGTTGTTTTTAGCAACATTTTTATACATTGCTAAGGTTTACGACCAGGTATAGCATTCACGCTTATTGTTTAGACTCTAGAATATTGGATTTGTCGGCGCAGATGGATGGTTTCATTAATTAAAAGGTTGTGTTCTTCTTAAAAGCAAAAAAAAAACGTATAAAATGGGAAAGACATATTCATCTACAATATCACTGCAAACAGGCATCCATTCCACAAGGTTCAGTTATGATCCTGTGTTATCTAATATTTTGATGCATGAATTGCTGGAAAATCTTTAAAAACAAAAAAAGGAGAGTTACCTCGATATACCGATGATATAGTATGTGTTTGGATGAAAGTAGTAATAAAAAGAGTACAATTGGCTACGTCTTTAAATTATACTAAAAATTGTATCAAAACAAATCTAATGTCTTATAGCCAATTACGACACATTGAAAATGGAATACATTCTCAAGTGGTAAAATTCACATGATGCTCTTTGATAATGGAGTAAAATTAAATTGAATTGCAAAGTTTAAAGATAAATTGTGAAATTACACTATAAAACAAGTAGTTATATTCCTTGGAGATTTTCTGTAATCAAAATGAATATGGCGTAAACATATTCAATGTATTTTAGCCAAAGCGAGGAAAAAGTCCAAGTATTTTGATAATTGACAGTAAACAGCCACAGGGCCAAAATATTTCACCTTGTTGCATCTTTCAACATCTCTCTTCGTTCAAAATTAATCTTTGCCCTGAAGGTATTTTTGGTGCCCTAAAATATCTATCAAAAAAACTCAGAAGCACGTACATCAGGGCTTATAAACTTGCTCTGGCTTACCTATCCACGCCTCGTGTTTAAAAAACATACAGCGTCAGGGTTTTTACCATGTTGCTTGCAGAAAAATCTGGTACGAAGTGCAAAGTGCCCACCACACACACACACACACACACACACACAACACACACACCACACACACACACACACACACACACACACACCACACACACACACACACGCCAGAACACATACACGCGCGCGCGAAAAAATGAACACACATGCACGCACGCGCGTACACACACACCACACACACACCTCACACAAGATTTGAAAAAAACCAGGGGGGGCTGTGGGGCGGGGCGGATAGCCTGTGGGTCAGATACATTGCGCTGGCCAATTTGACCCGGTGTTCGAGTCCGGTCGAGGAAATTTTCTTACCTGGTAGTTAACATCATGCTGTCCCCACTCTCCCCACAAGTTCTTTCGTTGGACTTTAAACCCAGCCCCTGTGCGACCGCACGCAACATCTTGCCACACGTTAAATCCTGTTCCGCTAAGAGTAGGCCATCGTTGTCCGGTGGAACAGATGACAATATTATCCAAAACTGCATACAATCGGACCCGATGAAAAAATAAGCACATGATGCTTATTCTTTATCCTCGATATAAAAGAATAAAAAATAAATAAAAAAGTAAATAATAAATAAACACACACACACACACACTCACACACACACACACACACACACACACACACACACACACACACACACACACTAACACTAACACACACACACACACACACACACACACACACACACACACACACACACACACACACACACCACACACACACACACACACACACACACACACACGAATCTATCCCTATGTGTGCCTGTCTCTGGCCATCTGTCTCTGTCTCTCTGTCTGACTCACTCTGTTGTGTGCCTTTCTCTGTCTCGTTTCTGCCTCTGTTTCTTTTCCTATTTCTCTCTACCATTGTGTTTCGCTCTCTCTATGTCTTTGTGTCCCTGTCTCTGTACCTCTCTCTTCATCTTTTTGTTTCTGTCTCTGTCTCTCCCTCCATTCAGGTCTCTCTCTCTTCCTCTCTCTCCCTTCTCCATTACCCCCCACCATCACCACTCTCTGTCTGTCTGTCTGTCTGTCTGTCTGTCTGTCTGTCTGTCTGTCTGTCTGTCTGTCTGTCTCTCTCTCTCTCTCTCTCTCTGTCTCTCTCTCTCTCTCTCTCTCTCTCTCTCTCTCTTCTCTCTCTCTCTCTCTCTCTCTCTCTCTCTCTTCTCTCTCCCTACCTCTCTCTTTCAATCACTCCTCCCATCTTCTTATGGCTTACATCTATGACTCATTATTATTTGCCCTGAGTACTGCAGGCTTGACTGATGCACCATAAGGGAGAGAGAGGGGGGAGAGAGATAAACAGACAGACAGACAGACAGACAGGCAGGGAGCAGACGTCAGACAGAGACAGAGACAGAGAGAGAGTCAAATTCTGGTCAAGTCAAGTCAAATTCTTTCATTTCGAGGATAATAAATAAGCACTCATGTACTTTTCTACATGCAGTCGGAGAGAGACAGACAGAGACAGAGAGAAGAGAGAGAGAAGAGAGAGAGAGAGAGAGAGAGAGAGAGAGAGAGAGAGAGAGAGGGGAGAGAGAGAGAGAGAGAGAAGAGAGAGAGAGAGAGAGAGAGAGAGAGAGAGAGAGAGAGAGAGAGAGAGAGACAGAGACAGAGGACAGAGAGAAAGAGAGATGTGTACCAAAACCAGAGAGAATGAGATACAGAGAAAAACACAAACAGACAAGGAAGAGACACACACAGAGAGAGGAACACAAGAGAGACAGACAGAGACAGAGACAGAAAAAGAGACAGAGACAGAGAGTGAGGGAGAGAGACTATGCTCCAATACAGCTGCTCTCAGTCTGCAGGCGTGACTGTAGCAGCTAAGCTAATGTTTCTGCTTCTCGCGTTTTCCATGCAAGTCTGCGTCTGGCTTATCATTTCCCGTCCAGACACGGTCTTTTAAACCCTTTTGCAAGTATCGCGTGCGGAGGTGTGTGGTGTGTGTGTGTGAGTGCGTGCGTGTGTGCTTGCGTCGCGTGTGGTGTGGGTGTGTGTGTGTGGTGTGTGTGTTGTGTGTGTGTGTGTGTGTGTGTGTGTGTGTGTGTTGTGTGGTGTGTGTGTGTGTGTGTGTGCATGTATGCATGTGTGCATGCGTTGTGTGTGTGTGTGTTGTTGTGTGTGTGTGTGTGTGTGTGATGTAATGTATGTAGTGACAGTGTGTGCATCTTGTTGGAGAGAGAGAAAGACAGACAGATAGATGCAGATGGGCAGAGAGAGAGAGAGAGAGAGAGAGAGAGAGAGAGAGAGGAGGAGGAGGAGGAGAGAGAGGAGGAAAAAAAAGAGAAACAGAGAGATAGAGAAAGTGAGAGAGTAAATTTTTTAATCATTTTATATATGTCGGACTTACGATATGATACTTTTCCAAGGGCAAAAATGGATGGATGTTTAAAAAAATAATCATAGCATTTTGCAAGTTCTGTGTGTGTGTGCATGTGTGTGTGTGTGTGAGTATGTTGTGTGTATTGTGTGTGTGAACGTGTGTGAGTATGTGTGTGTACATGTGTGTACGTGTGTGTGTGTTGTGTGTGCAGTGTGTGTGTGTGTGTGTGTGTGTGTGTGTGTGAGTGTGTGTGTGTGTGTGGTGTGTGTGTGTGTATGTGAGTGTGTGCGAGAGAGAAAGAGAGAGGTGTACCAAAACCAGAGAGAATGAGAGAACAGAGAAAAACACAACAGACAAGGTAAGAGACACACACAGAGAGAGGAACACAAAGAGAGACAGACAGCAGACAGAAAAAGAGACAGAGACAGAGAGTGAGGGAGAGAGATTATGCTCCAATACAGCTGCTCTCAGTCTGCAGGCGTGACTGAAGCAGCTATAGCTAATGTTTCTGCTTCTCGCGTTTTCCATGCAAGTCTACTCTGGCTTATCATTTCCCGTCCAGACACGTCTTTTAAACCCTTTTGCAAGTAGCGCGTGCGGAGGTGTGGGCGTGCGTGTATGTGTGCGTGCGTGCTGTGTGTGTGTGTGTGTGTGTGTGTGTGTGTGTAGCGATGGTGTGTGTGTGTGTTTTGTATCTTGTAGTTGTATGTGATAAGAGTGTGCTTTGTGTGTGTACGATGAAGTGTTATGTGCATCTTGTTTGTGTAGAAGAGTAAAGTACCACACAATAGTACTGCCAAGAAGGGAAAGAGATTAAGATGAGAGAGAGGTAGTGAGTGTGATGGGGAGAGAGAAGAGACAGAGAGAGAGAGGGAGAGAGAAGAGAGAGAAGAGAAGAGAGAGGAGAAAAAGAAAAGAGAGAAGAGAAGTGAGAGAGTGAAATTTTAAATCATTTTATATATGTCGGCCTTACACATATACTTTCCAAAGGGCAAAAATGGATGGATGTAAAAAAATAATCGTAGCATTTTGCAAGTTCTGTGTGTGTGTGTGTGTGTGTGTGTGTGTGTGTGAGTATGTGTGTGTGTTTGTGTGTGTGAACGTGTGTGTGTGAGTATGTGCGTGTGTATATGTGTGTACGTGTGTGTGTATGTGTGTGTGAGCGTGTGTGTGTGTCAGTGTGTGTGTGTGTGTGGTGTGTGTGTGTGTGTGTGTGTGTGTGTGTGTGTGTGTGTGTGGTGTGTTGTGTGTGTGTGAGTGTGTGTGTGTGTGTATGTGAGTGTGTGCGAGAGAGAAAGAGAGAGGTGTACCAAAACCAGAGAGAATGAGAGACAGGGAAAAACACAAACAGACAAGGTAAGAGACACACACGAGAGAGGAACACAAAGAGAGACAGACAGAGACAGAAAAAGAGACAGAGACAGAGAGTGAGGGAGAGAGACTATGCTCCAATACAGCTGCTCTCAGCCTACAGGCGTGACTGTAGCAGCTCTAGCTAATGTTTCTGCTTCTCGCGTTTTCCATGCAAGTCTGCGTCTGGTTTATCATTTCCCGTCAGACACGGTCTTTTAAACCCTTTTGCAAGTAGCGCGTGCGGAGGTGTGGGCGTGCGTGTATGTGTGCGTGCGTGTGTGTGTGTGGTGTGTGTGTGTGTGTGTGTGTGTGTGTGTGTGTGTGTGTGTGTGTGTGTGTGTGGTTGTGTGCACATGCGCGTGTGTGTTTTCTTTTACTCTTTTATATCAAGAATAATGGAATAAAGCACGCATGTGCTTTTTTTACATACAGTTCCCATGTGCATACAATTTTGTAAACCTTGTCATCTGTTCCCACTGGCACACAATAGTCTACTCTTCCGAAAAGCGGAATAGGATTTAACATATGCGCGAGATATTTTGTGTGAGTGCGTGCGTGTGTGTGGGTGAGAGAGACAGAGACAGAGAGAGGGACAGAAAGAGAGAGACAGAGACAGAGACGGAGACAGAGACATAGAGACAGAGAGAGAGAGAGAGAGCGAAATTTTAAAATTGTTTAATATACGTCGGCCTTACGCCACAATATATTCCAAAGGGCAAAAATGGAAAAATGGAAGGATGTAGAAAATTAAACATAACTTTTCGCAAGCTGTGTGTGGTGTGTGCGTGTGTGTGTGTGTGTGTGTGTGTGTGTGTGTGTGTGTGTGTGTGTGTGTGTGTGTGTGTGTGTGTGTGTGTGTGTGTGTGTGTTGTGTGTGTGTGTGTGCGTGTGTATGTTTGCGTATGTGTGTGTGACAGAGAGATAGAGAGAGAGAAAAAAGACAGACAGACAGACAGATTCAGACAACAGTCAAGACAATCGCCGCACAGAGACAGACGCGAGCAGAAAAGAAAGGAATAGAGACACTCACAGAAAACATCAGACTGCTAAACAAATGAAATTGAAACAGAAGATAGAAGAAGAACAAACAGATAACAACACTATTCAAAAATGAAAAGACAAGAGAGAAGAAGAAGAAGAAGAAAACAACAAACAAGAAGAAGAAGAAGAAGAAGAAAGAAGAAGAAGAAGAAGAAAAACAAAACAACAACAACAACAACACAACAACAACAACAACAAGATGAAGAAGAACCTAGGACAGATAGGGATTACACAAGTTTCTAGCAAATAATTTCCACAAAGGAAACACATAATTCTACCACCAAAAAAAACAAACAAACAACTCCCGGGTATTTTCCAGGAAGAAAAAAAAATCGGACATGTTAGTTTTCATGTTTCTCCCGGAAATGATGGCAGGTCATGACTGCGTCTGCGCGTGGACCAATATCCTGTGACCTGATCTCTTAGAGGCACCATCAACAGAAACGTGCAGATTGCAGAGAGGAAAATAATGGCCACCACCCTGAGAGAACCCTGGGCAGGAAATAAAAAACCACGAGCACTGTGAAGGTGTGTGAAAGAATGGCCACAAGAGTGAGCAGAGAGAAAGAAAGCGAGCGTGATGAAGGTGGGGAAAAAAGACATGAAGTCTTTCGCAATGATGGTCATCTTCCAAAAACCCTTGCGTTTTGTGGTCTGTATTTATGTGCCTCGCTTTGTCAATGGTTTTTTCTTTTTCTGTTTGTCTGGATTGGTTGGCTGGTTGGTTGGCTAGCTGGCTCTGTCTGTTCTGTCTGTCTGTCTGTCTGTCTGTCTGTCTGTCTGTCTGTCTCTCTCTCTCTGTCTCTCTCTCTCTCTCTCTCTCTCTCTCTCTCTCTCTCTCTCTCTCTCTCTCTCTCTCTCTCTCTCTCTCTCTCTCTCTCTCTCTCTCTCTCTCGCCACAAGACATAACGCAAAACAGCTGTAGCGTACCATCAATAAACTCTGATAAAAAATGGCCTTTTTCCACATAAACATATCTGTTTCTGACTCCATCTCAAACTGTATAGAACACCATGACTTTCTCGTTTACTAGACAAAATCATCTGGATGTGGACATTGTGGGTTAGGGCTAAACTACAGCATTTTGCCTACAAACGAAGCCGTTAGCTTTGTCATTGTCAACAAACTTGCAGAACTCACAAGTGAGGTGAATTGCGCAAGCGCAATGCTCTTACAAAAGAGCAGTATCATTATTTGACATCCTGTGATAGTAGGCAGAGATCCAAGTAGTGGAGGAAACGGCAAGTTGTCAATGTGAGAACAGGCATGGTGTCAAGGTTATAGTTGTTTGAAGAGAAGGACGAGGAGAGGAGGAGGAGGAACAGAAGAAGAAGGAGAAGAAGAAGGAGGATGAGGAGGAGCAGAAGAAGAAGAAAGAGGAGAAGAAGAAGAAGAAGAAGAAGAAGAAGAAGAAGGAAGAAGAAGAAGAAGAAGAAAGAAGAAGAAGAAGAAGAAGAAGAGAGAAGAAGAAACAAAGAAACAAAGAAACAAAGAAGGAGGAGGAGGAGAAGAATGCGAAGAAGAAGAAGAAGAATGCGAAGAAGAAGAAGAAGAAGAAGAAGAAGAAGAAGAAGAAGAAGAAGAAGAAGAAGAAGAAGAAGAAGAAAAAAAGAAAAGAAAAGAAAAGAAGAAGAAGAAGAGAAGAAGAAGAAGAAGAGAAGAAGAAGAAGAAGAAGAAAGAAGAAAAGAAAAACAAAGAAGAAGAAAAAAAAGAAGAAGAAGAACAAGAAGAAGAAGAAGAACAACAACAACAACAAGACCCAATAAAAAAAATTACATGAATAAAAAATAAAATGATAAAAATATAAAGAAGAAGAAGAGTAAGAGGAAGAAGAAGAAGAATAGAAGAAGAAAGAGAAGAAGAAGAAGAAGAAGAAGAACAAGAAGAAGAAAAGAAGAAGAAGAAGAAGAAGAACAAGAGAAGAGACAGAACAACAACACAACAAGACCCAATAAAAAAAAATGAAAAAAAATAAAATGATAAAAATATAAAGAAAGAGAAGGAGAAGAGGTAGAGAAGAAGAATGCAAAGAGAATGCGAAGAAGAAGAAGAAGAAGAAGAAGAAGAAGAAGAACAAGAAGAAAAGAAGAAGAAGAAGAAAAGAAGAAGAAAAGAAAGAAAGAAAGAAAGAAAGAAAGAAACAAAGAAAGAAAGAAACAAAGAAAGAAAGAAACAAAAAAAACAAAGAAAGAAAGAAAGACTGACTGACTGACTGACTGACTGACTGACTGACTGACGACGACAAGACAGACAGACAGACAGACAGACAGACAGACAGACAGACAGACAGACAGACAGAAAAGAAAGAAGAAAGAAAGAAAGAAAGAAAGAAAGAAAGAAAGAAAGAAAGAAAGAAAAAAGATATGAAAAAAGAAAGATAGGAAGAAAGATAGAAATAAAAAAGTAGTCAAAAGAGAAGAAAAAGAGGAGGAGAAGAAGAAGAAGAAGAAGAAGAAAATTAAATGTATATAGCTCTATATCCTGCAAAAACAAATCAAATCGCTTAAACAACAATAACAATAACAACAACAACAACAACAATAACAATAACAACAACAACAACAACACAAGTTAGGGGGTAACACAAACTGATCTGAACAATAATGTCCAGTCGATAAAGGAATCGCACTTTCCGTCTCTTCCGCTTGACACAGCGCAAACAACTGTATACGCTTTCAAAGAACTGGCGATAAGATTTGTCATTTTCACATCATATTGTCTGTTAACTGCCCTCCCTACACCTGTAAAGAAACCCTTGACCACCTCGCTAATGAACAAGGTTGTGTGATCATGGACAGCGCAAATTACGGCCACGGGTCAGCTTTCTTTCCGTAAATGAAGCAGTTAGCCTCGTCATTGCCAACAAAACTGTGCACCTCAGAAGAGAAGTTGTATTGCGCAAACAGCAAAGCTTCTGTTGTTTCAAGATCAGCATGTTTTGGATCCATTGTGAGGGTTAGGAGAGCTCAGGTAGAGACACTGAAACACGAGTCGATGTGTGACAATGGATGTAGAAGAAGAAGAAGAATTGCAAAGAAGAAGAAGAAGAAGAATTGCAAAGAAGAAGAAGAAGAAGAATTGCAAAGAAAAGAAGAAGAAGAAGAAGAAGAAGAAGAAGAAGAAGAAGAAGAAGAAGAAGAAGAAGAAGAAGAAGAAGAAGAAGAAAAAAGAAACAAAGAAACAAAGAAACAAAGAAACAAAGAAATGAGGAGAAGAAGAAGAAACAAAGAAACAAAGAAACAAAGAAATGAGGAGAAGAAGGAAGAAGAAGAAGAAGAAGAAGAAGAAGAAGAAGAAGAAGAAGAAGAAGAAGAAGAAGAAAGAAAGCAGAAGACGAAGAAGAAGAGGAAGAAGAAGAAGAGGAAGAAGAAGAAGAAGACGAAGAAGAAGAAGAAGAAGAAGAAGAAGAAGAAGAAGAAAGAAGAAGAAGAAGAAGAAGAAGAAGAAAGGGAGTGGAGAATCAAAGATAAATTCTAAGAATCAAAATGTTTTACACAGACTGGAGGGAGGGGGGGAGGGCGGAAACGGCAGCTAGCTTTGCTACAATATGCTCTGACCCTAGGATACTGAAAACATACTGTCTTGTTCTTTTCTTCCTTTCTTCTTTCCAAAACAGAACTTTGTCAAGAACACTGGTGACCCGTAGTTGTATCACAACAGGCACCTACACCAAGATCTGACAGACAGAGGAGTGGCCAATAACACAGACTCGGCCATTCATCATCAGTTCCTCTAAATAAGGCAGACGGGACGGATAGCGGGGTGGTCAGAGTGATGCCTTCGTGATCTGTTGACCCGGGTAGGAATCTCGTTCAAGAGGAATTTTCTTCTGGAGTTAACATCAGTGCTGACTCTACTCCCCAAGAGTTTTTCGAAGAAGACTTTAAACCCATGTTGCATGTGCGAACGTACACAGAACATCTTGCACACACGTTAAAACCCTTTCCGCTTTTCAGAAGGCTATGCCATTGTGTGTCGATTGGAACGGATGACAAAATTGACAAAACTGCATACACACGAGGACTGGATGTAAAACACACGTGAGTGCATATGGTATTATTCTCGAAATAAAAGAATAAAAAGGATTTTTTAAAAGCCCCCAGGTTTATCAGGACAATAGAACAATCAGTGGTAAATTTAATTGTATTTAATGAATGTCAGAGTTAAGTTCTCTGCGTAAAATTCAGGCTACTCTCCCCTTGGAGAGCGCGTTTGCATAAGAGCTGCACCACCATTGTTGTTTTTTTTTCGTTACCTGTCTCCATGTGTATTTGTTTTATAATGACTTTTTCTACAACACATTTTTTCATCGTATAATTTTCATGTTGCCGTAGGTTCTTTAACGTTCGCTCAATGACTTGACACATGAGACCTCGGTTTATCGTCTCATCCGAAAGACTGCACCCATAACACCACTCACAGTCAAGAGGATAGGAGAAAAGTTTCGGGCACAAACGTGGTATGAACTAGCACACACTTTGAACCCAGGATTTTTTGTTTGTGGTAGGTGCATTTCTTATAGATTGACGATCAGCTATGCCGAACAAAAATGTTAAGACAGTGAGATATTTCTTAATTTAACAGATTAAAACATAGGCAGAATAAGCCTTGCAGAAGATTAGGCTGAATTCAACAATAATAGTTGTGTGTGTGTGATGTGTGGTTATGATATCTTTACGAGGGTATGAGTAGCACCTTGGCTTTTATCCACCTGATGAGTTTTTGTAATTCATGTGTTGGTGTGAGAGAGAGAGAGAGAAGAGAGAGAGACAGACAGACAGAAGACGACAGACAGACAGACAGACAGACAGAAGACAGACAGACAGACGACAGAAGAGCAGACAGACAGAGATGAGAGTTGAGAGAAGTTCGTAATATTCAAGGCTTCTTTTACCTCCGCTTGTTTTTGTGATTTTATCGAGATTTTTACATTCCAACAAGTTGTATCTCAAATGACAACAAGGGTACGTGTTTTCTTGAATGACAGACAGGAAGATTTGTCTCTTCAAAATTCAGGTGACCGCTCCCGGGAGGAAAGCGCGTGGTCTGTTTAGCATCATCTATTTTGCATGTCTACATGTACATTTCTTTCCCTTAGATAATGCAAATCTGCGTACAAAACTTTCACAGAAAAAAGCCCCGTGGCGCAGTGGATAATGTCTTAGGATACTTAACTGGGAAGTCGTGGGTTTGAATCCCCTAGACGTCATAAGTTGGAGGATTTTTTGCTGTTTGTTTTGTTGTTGTTTTTTTTCGCTGCCTCATCTTCTGCGATGTTCCCGTCATGCTGTTCACCGACACGCCCAGCTGATGGAGGTCACCAAAGTGCCTAAAAGGACCATTTACCACCAGCCGACTTGCTGTGGGTCATTTGGTGGTGTTCAGTGGTGCCTGTTCTGAGCAAATCATACGCGGTACACCACCTCCTAAACCCCCTACAACAGACAGTATTAGTAGTCGCGGAGCCACACTGAGTAAGTTTGTCCACCCGAGTGGCAACCACCACAACTCCCTCCAACGACTGTCTTTCGTGAACCTCCAACCCCAAAGACTTTGCCACAGACTCACCACAGGCACAGAAGCCATGAGGAAACCGAATCTGAGGCCACCGTGAGACAGAGAAATGGGACCACGAATCAGAGGCATTTTTTTTAATATTGTATGATGGTCAATGACTATAAGGATGATGTAATTCTGCTGCTGTGGAAGTACATCTGCTTTGAGACTACTTGAAAGAGTTCTACTCTACGCCTACTATCATAAATGTCCCGTTGTCAACCGGGCCCGAGA
The DNA here is from genome assembly GCA_030674155.1 of Stramonita haemastoma. Classification (NCBI taxonomy): domain Eukaryota; kingdom Metazoa; phylum Mollusca; class Gastropoda; order Neogastropoda; family Muricidae; genus Stramonita; species Stramonita haemastoma. Next base: position 38,382,880 of record CM060331.1, read on the forward strand.
GATACCGACACCTGCAGTAATTGGTCAGGTAATTAGAGCGACACCCTCAAGCTCGCAACCTTAAAGTGGATGAAGCTCGACTGTGTGGTCCAGTCTTCCCACTAAGCCTACAGTGCATTCACTCTGGGTAGAAGCCGGCCGGAGCGCAAAAAATCCCCATGACTCTTATGGGATTCGAACCCGCGACATTCCAGTCCGAAATTCAAGATTCTAACCATTGCGCCATGGCGGCTGGTCAATTCATAAGTTTTTGTTCAGATCTGTTGGGCTGCAACTCAGAGTTAAGTCGCTAGGGGAAGATTAAGGCCACAAACTCAATTGTCATCCATTTGACGGATGCGAGCTTGAGAGTGTTGGATAGATTAATTACTTGAACAGCCTGCAAGTGTCTGTATCTCTTGGGTCGGCTTGAGCGCCCTGATATGTTATGATAGGAAAGCAGAAGGTACAGCCATGTCGATATTTCAAAGTACGTGCACTTCCTGCCGAACAAATACCACCATTTTAATACACCTTTGATAATTATGCATAAAAGAAAATTGCCCCTGATTCGGTGGGCCTAGCTGTTCTTGTCTCATGGTGACTTCAGTTTTGTTTTTTCATACAAATCTGTGCCTGTGTAATCAGTGCCAAAGTCTTTGGGGTTTGGAGGTTCATGATTGTGGTGGTCACCACCCCAGATGGGCGTCTCACTCAGGCTGGCTCCTGCGACAAGACTATTTTTTGTCGTCACTGGAGGTCTTAGTAGATGTTCGTCCTGCGCTGTTAGCTCAGAACAGGCACCACGGAACACCATCAAAAGGACCCAGTAGCAGTGCGGGGCACCTCTGGCTAGTGGCCATGTAGTGGCCTAATACTGATGGCTTCCTGTGGATATCTGATTCTGATGGTGCAAAATAATGAATCTGGGTAAGGCTAGGGCAAAGTCATGGAGAGGAGTGGTCGTGAGAACAGCAGGACGTGAGCGTCACAGAGATGAGGCAGCAAAACAAAGCTGTTAGTGAGAGACAAGTGAAGTACACGTTAATTAAAACAAAAGGAGCAAAAACAAGTGTAAAAAAAAGCAAACAAACCAGATTATGTACATATCCATATACTTGTATGTATACATACATGAAAGTATTCATAGACATATCATAGATATAATACACATTACACATATATGTACACAGTAAAAGATATAGTCATACATAGTTACATCCAGTGTTATATATTTATATGTGTATATATAGACATGTATATATATACATTATATACATTATATATATATGTATGTGTGTGCGTGCGT
>CM060331.1:38386667-38389167 GCA_030674155.1 Stramonita haemastoma
ATTTTAAAAATCTGGAAGGAAACAGTCTGTAAAACAAACAGAAAACAATATTCCCAATACCCTAATGAAGAAAACATTCTCTAAAAAAAAATAGACAAGCATTCAAAATGCACAAGAAAAACAAAAAAAAGGAAAAAAATAAGCAGTATTTTCACATCAGAAAAAGTCCACATTTCATTCTCCAGCCTTCAAGAAAAAAAACCTACAAAGTACGCAAGACAAAAGAAAAAGCAAAAAACCAAACAAATAAACAAGTCTGAATCTTCTTTCGGATTCACCTTCGCTGTCTTTTTGCGCAAGTGTTTCTCATCAAATATTCCCTCTCTTCTGCTATCACAGATTTCACACATTGGTTTCACCGCCGAGTCCATTACTAAGGTGCACACCGTGGTGATGAAGTTTGCGATGTTTTATTTTGGGGTTGTTTTTTTGTGCATTGTTTATGTTTGTTCATTTTGTTTTGATTTGTTTTTCTGGTTGGCTTGCAATTATTGTCTTTTTCTGCCATTCTATTACTGTTTGGAGCGATCTCTCTGTTCATTTTACGCCAGGTTTCTGGAAGGTCACATGAGAAATGCCTGTATGAACGAAGATTTTACTCTCTGCTGCAGCTTTAAGGGAAAACAGAGTATCTGCTGTTCTTTCTTATTGTTGTTGTTGCTGATACTTCTGATCCTACTGCTAAACTGGTGTTGCTGTTGCTGCTCGTGAAACTGCTGCGCTAAGATGATGATGATGATGATGATGATGATGATGATGATGATGATGATGATGATGATGATGATGATGATGATGATGATGCACCCCCCCCCTGATGATGATGATAAGATGATGATGATGATGATGATGATGATGATCCTACTACTGCTGCTGCTGAGGAGGAAGAGGAGGAGGAGGAGAGGAGAAGAGAGTGGAGGAGGGAAGATAGTGATGCGTTTTCCGAGCTTAACACCCTGAATAATAAATAAACTGATTGGTCGTTTTATTGGCTGGTTGGTTGGTAGGCTGCTTGCTCGCTTGCTTGCTTGCTTGTTCTCTTGCTTGTTCGTCGTCGTGGGGCGGGATAGCCTGTGATTAGAGTGATGGGTCGTGATCTGCTTACCCGGGTTCGAATCTCCTTGAAGATAATTTTTCCTCTAGAGTTAACATCAGAGCCGACTCCATCCTCCCAAAAGTCCTTCTGATGATATATAAACTAAGGTCCCTTGTGTGAAGGCACGCAGAGCATCTTGCGCACACGTCAAAGCCGCTTCCGCTTTCTGGAAAAGTAAGCCATTGTGTGCCGGTGGGAACGGATGACAAAATTGACAAAACTTCAAACACATAAAGGACTGGAGTAAAAAAAAAGCACAATAGTGCTTATTCCATTATCCTTAAAATAAAAGAATAAAAAAGTAAATTGATAGATAGATAAATAAATACATTTTTATCGGTTCATTCATAGGATCATTTGGTTTGTTAGTTCGCGAAATACTTATTGTGGTTTTCTAATTCTTGCAGAGGCTGCTAATTTGATTGTAGTTTTCTGTTAGCTTTAAGGATACATTCAGTTTACTGATTTTTGCTTTTTTTTACATGCTTATTTGTTTCTCTGTTCTTTTTTATTGTCCCTGTCTATCGCTGTTTCCTTTCGTCTCAGTTTTCTGGGCCCAGATCTTTGTGGCATTTTGTCCGTACATTTTATTGATCGCACTGCCAGGTTTTATTGAACTAGCACCTGTCTCTGGAATCCTTGTCTGAGAGGGAGACGGGGTAAGAGGAGGGGGAAACACATAATATCATCACACACACATTCACAGTTCATACGCACATACAAACGCTCACGCACACAAATTCACTAAACACAAACACACTCACATACAAACAAGCAAATTCACAACACACAAACACACACACGATACCACGCACGTACGCACCACATCACGCAGCCCACACGCATGCACACACAACAACACACAAAAACACATACACACACACATACATAAAACACGAGCGTACGTATGTTGAGCGTGCGCGTATGTATGTAATGTGCGTGTGTGTGTGTGTGTGTGTGTTGTGTGTGTGTGTGTGTGTGTGTGTGTGTGTGTGTGTGGTGTGTGTGTGTTGCGTGCGTGCGTGCGTGGTATGTGTGTGAGTATGTGTGTGTGTGAATTTACTTGTATCTGTGTCTTGTTATGTGTGTGTCTAATCTTTGGAAATTTACTTTTTGTACTTTCTTTTTTGTTGTTGTCTTATTGTTGTGTTGTTGTTGTTCTCTTTCTTCTTCTTCTTCTTTTTTCTTTTTGTTCTTGTTCTTCTTCTTCTTCTTCTTCTTCTTCTTCTTTCTTCTTCTTCTTCTTCTTCTTCTTCTTCTTCTTCTTCTTTCTTCTTCTTCTTCTTCTTCTTTCTTCTTCTTCTTCTTCTTCTCTTCTCTTCTTCTTCTTCTTCTTCTTCTTCTTTCTTCTTTTCTTCTTCTTCTCTTCTTCTTTGCTTCTTCTTCTTCTTCTTCTTCTTCTAATTC
>CM060331.1:38396667-38401667 GCA_030674155.1 Stramonita haemastoma
CAGTATCCCCCACCAGACAGAGGGACGCTATGGCTGAGTGGTTAAGACCGTTCGATTTTAATCTTAGTGTGTTCATTAAGTCATGGGTTCGAATCTCGTCGGTTGCGTTTGGGGAAATAAGGATGGGGATATTTTTTTTAATGTCTTCTATGTCAACTTCAAGAGCAGACTTTTCAGTGTCTTAATTTCCTGTGTGTTTATGTACATGCTGAAAAATAAGTAAGCGCGTTCTATCTCTATCTATCCCATAGTCTGGCAACCGTGGGAGTACCCCCCGAAGACTTGACAACCAGTTCCCTCCATTCCTTTCTCTATTCTGCATTTCTGAGGGTTTTGTTGTGTTCTAGGCCAGTCCATTCGCTGATGTTGTCCTCCCATCTCTTTTTTTGGTTTGCCTCTTTTTCTTCCTCCTTGGACAGTGCCTTGGCAACAGTATTGTTTGTTTGTTTTTTTGCAAGTCCCTTTGATCTTGTGACATGACCATACTGTTTAAATTTACGCTTCTTTATGATTGTAAGAAGGTTTAGGTAGGGTCCACGCACGTTCAAAATCCCAAAATGCATGTCACATTCGGTGAGTTATGGAAACACAAACATACCCAGAATACATTCCCGAAGTCAGATTTCGGCTACCCTCATGACGGGCAACCACCGGTGCATGTGCAAAATCTCACAGTTAGTCAAGGTGGATCGGTGGTCTAGGTGGTCACGCGCCTTGCCTAGAAAGCAAAAAGTCCGGGTCGGAGTGTGCGGGGCTCGTACCCCGTTTGGACCCAAAACTTTTCCCCCATCCATTAGACCATGAGTGGTGGTCTGGGCGCTAGTCTTTCGGATGAGACGATAAACCGAGGTCCCGTGTGTTACACCTCACTATTTAGCGCACGTAAAAGAACCCACGGCAACAAGGGGGTTGTCCCTGGCAAAATTCTGTAGAAAAAAAGCCACTCTGATAGGGAAACAAATACACTTGCATGCAGGAAAAAGAAAAGAAAAAAATGGGTAGGCGCTGCACATGTGGCGACGCGCTCTCCCCGGGGAGAGCAGCCCGAGTTTCACGCAGAGAAATCTGCCGTGACATAAAGTGGTACAAAATACAAAAATACAAAAACTTCAGAGCGCTAGCCGAGGAGCGGGAGAAAAAAAGTCTCCCCACTGTATGGGAAAGCTGAACCCCAAGGGTCCAAAAGTGCCCCAAATCATGGTTTTTTAGAATTAAAACTGTGCTGGATATATTTATGAAGGTCTCCCTGTGTTAATTCAAAGAATTCAGGTTGTAACAAATGTCTGTAGAAACAGGTTACTTCAATTTGTTACAGCTAAAAAAGGTTTAGGAGTGTTAAACATTTAGTTTGGATGGCCCATTTTGGATTGTTTCCATGGCAACAGCGCACAAAACTGAGCAATTGCTTTACAAGTGATGCCCTTTCACTGTAATTCTTGCTCATTTCCTGCATCCCTCCACTATATGCACATGAGAACCGCGCGCAGCCCCTACTGTCAGTTCGTGCCTAGCCGAGCTACTGTCCAGACGTTTATCATATCGCCTCTCGCTGTGTCGGCAACGCCCATCACTATCAGGAATCTCAGCACTAGCTATAATAGTTTCTAGACCTTGTTTTTCTTGGTTTGTTTTATTTTGTGTATAACTTGGGGTTGTTGTTGTTTTTGTAGTGCTGCTTGTGAAATCTGTTTTTTGTGGAAAAGATTCTGGGGAAAAAAAAATAAAGAAAATAAAGAAGAAAAAAAAATGGAGATCCATTCTGTGGACTACACCAGTGACCAGGATTTGGTTATGGAGTCAGAATCCTATGAAGAAGAACCACAAGCTGGCACCTCTGCTGAACCCCCGGTGGAAAGGGAACCATCTCTCCGAGACATTTTTTCAATCATTCAGAACCTTTCCAAAAGAATGGACAATTTTGAAAGAAGTGCACCGCACACCAAGAAGAGAAAAATTAGCACTGACGCTGATAAACCCCTCGCTGAGAATGAAGGGAAAAGAAAGAAGGCAGGCAGTGATACAGAATTTGTCACCGACAGTGTTTCTGATAAGGCAGAGGAACTGGAAAAAGAGCTGATAGCAGAAGCTACAGAGGAGGAGGATGACGATATTTTTGCTGAAATGGCATCATCTTTTGACGATAATGAAGAAAAAGGACCACCGGTCTCAAGAAAATTGGCAAAGCTGCTTGAATCCAGATTTGGATCAAAACTTCCAGACAGAAAGCTGAGGGAAAAACTGACAAAGTACCCGATTCCCGAAAATTGCGCATACCTGGGCGTTCCCCGAACAAACCAGGAAGTTTTTTCTGTCCTCAAGCCCTTCACTAGAAAGACAGACATTCGGATGGCAAATACACAGAAAACACTGTCAAAAGCTACCATAGCCATAACCCTCTGCACCGACCGACTTTTGAGGGTAAGAGATACCATCTCAGGGCAGGATGCCACTACAGTACGCAGTGAACTGACCGGATGCATAGCTCAACTTTCAGATGCCCTTGCCCTCACAGGTCACGCCAACCATGACCTGTCCCAGAAACGGAGAGACATGCACCGACCCTGCCTACCCCGTGAACTCTCTGGCATATGTGCACCGCAGGTTGCCATGACCCCAGAACTACTGTATGGCTCTGATTTTCACAAATGTCTAAAAGAAGTGCAAGAGTCCCAGAAACTCGGTCAGAACATGCGTGGTCAGCAAAAGAGGAGCACGTGGCAGCATAACAACAGTAGCTCTTTTTTAGGCCGGAAGCCGTGGAGGCAGTGGCAGGGGGGGAGTTCCTTCGGTCAAGCAAACAAAGTGTTTTGGAAGAAGGGTCAGAAAAACAGCCACCGGCAGTAACTCGATCTTTGACAGAACCGCCCCTCCCTTCTGGAAACAAGGTTAGTGAGTTTGAACTTTGCTTGCCTTCTTTGTGTGCTTATCTTGAAATGAAGCATGATAACTTTAAAGCAGGAAGCATAAAGGAAAAGCTGTCGCACTGGAATGAACTAACTTCTGACCCTGATGTACTTGAAACAGTTGAAGGAATTAAAATCACTTTTGATGATTGCCCAGTAGACATAAAGCAAAGTTCGCAAAGGTTGTTTAGCAAGCGTGAAAACTATGCTGTTGACTCTGAAATAAGAAACTTGTTGAAAAAAGGTGTGATAAAAGAGTCTTTACCTGAATCAGGACAAGTTGTCTCACCTATCTTTGTTAGGGAGAAAAAAGATGGCTCATTTAGAATGATTTTAAATCTGAAAGCTCTGAACAAAAATGTTGAATATAAGAAATTTAAGATGGAAAAATATATACAGCTTTGGATCTAGTTACACAAAATTGCTTTTTTGCATCAATTGATCTGAGAGATGCATATTACGTCATAGCAGTAGAGGAGACTTTTCAGAAATATCTGAAATTCAGATGGAGAGAAAAACTGTACTGTTTTCAGGCAGCTGCTATGGGACTCAGTCCGATTCCCAGAAAATTCACAAAACTCATGAAACCTGTCCTAGCACGCTTACATGATATGGGTCACCTGATCACTTCATTCATTGATGACAGTTTGATTGTGGGAGGACTGAAACAGAAGTTGTACAGTGTGTGGTAGACACGATACAATTATTAGACTCTCTAGGTTTCTATGTACATGAAAAGAAATCACAGTTCATGCCTGTGCAAGAAATCACCTACCTGGGTTTCAAAATAAACTCAACAGACATGACAGTCACACTGACAGATGAACGGAAACAAAAACTGCTGTGTGCATGCATTCTATTATTCAATCAGGAAAGTACAACTATAAGATCTCTGGCATCTTGTATTGGACTAATGGTTTCTTGTTTTCTTGCTGTGCCAATGGGTCCTTTGTACTACAGAGCACTTGAACAAGATAAGTGTTCCGCACTTAAACTAAGCAAGGGGAACTGGGAAAAGCCTGCTGTGTTGTCAGCTGAAGGGAAGACAGAGCTGGAATGGTGGATTAATAACATAGACAAGCAAAAGGCTCCCATTCTGAGATCAGACCCCACCATTACTATGAAGACAGACAGTTCACGTACAGGATGGGGTGCTTGGGTTGTTGACACCAAATCACAAACACAAGGCATGTGGAGTGAGAAAGACAAAGAAGGACACATAAATGCTTTGGAGCTATTAGCTGTCTTTTTTGGTCTCAAGTCTTTGTTGCATGACCAACTAATGTTCACATAAGAATTATGACTGATAACACAAGCACTGTTGGTTGTATTAACAACATGGGTTCGAACAGATCTAAACATCTGAATGATGTATCTCAGCAAATCTGGCATTGGTGTGAAAGCAGAAACATATGGCTCAGTGCTGCTCACATTCCTGGTGTTGAGAATGTTGAAGCTGACAGTCTGTCTAGACAGATCCACATTGACACAGAATGGAAACTGGATTCAATGCTACTTTCTGAGGCTATGAATATTCTTGATATAAAACCTGTCATTGACTTGTTTGCCTCTAGATTAAATTTTCAGTTTTCTAGATATGTGTCTTTCTTGCCTGACCCAGGAGCATGTGCTATTGATGCATTTAGCATGTATTGGGGAAATGAGACTGTTTATTGTTTTCCACCTTTCAGCATTATATCCCGGGTCCTGGCAAAGATAAAGAAAGACAAAGCAAGAGGGGTTATAGTAGCGCCAACCTGGAAAAATCAGCCCTTTTGGCCAACACTGATGAAAATTCTCACAGCCAGACCTGTCCTCTTGTCAGCCAGAAACACTCTTCTGACACAACCAAGTCAAAAGGAGACAAAACACCCACTGAGGAAAAGCCTGACGCTGCTAGTCTGCAAAGTGTCAGGGATAGATTCAGAACACAAGGCTTTTCTGAGGAGACTACCAGTATTCTCATGTCCTCATGGCGACCCGCAACAAAACAGATGTATGATGTGTACATACGAAAGTGGAAAGTGGGAGAGGTACCGTGTGAGCAACAAGTGGATTCAGTTTCACCGCCTCTAGCCACAGCTGTAAATTTTCTGC
>CM060331.1:38411667-38414167 GCA_030674155.1 Stramonita haemastoma
ATCGAGGATAACAGAATAAGCAATCATGTGCTTTTTTTCATCCGGTCCCCGTGTGCATGCAGTTTTGTAAATATTGTCATCTGTTCCCACCGGCACACGATGGCCTACTCTTACGAAAAGCGGAACAGGATTTAACGTGTGCGCAAGATGTTCTGCGTGCGTTCGCACACGGGGCCTCGGTTTAAAGTCTCATCCGAATGACTCTTCAAGTCAGCATCAGGTCTTACAGTATGGCAGAATGATAAAAGCTTATTTTTGTTCTCCTAAGTGACAGATCTAGAGGCCCAACACAGTGGTAGTAGCCTAGTTGTTTTTTCTTCTAGACAGCGGTAAAAAAAAACCTATGTTTTCATCTGGGCTGTGGATGTAAATCACAGCAGACGGGTAAAAGCCCCCTTTTTCTCTTGATCACTGAGTCTGGCACCACAGCACAGCAAAGTGGTGATAGTTTATCTTCTTTTGGGCTTTGAGTCCTAGAACATGGCAGAGTGCTATGTAGCCTATCTTCCCTCCGGTTCTGAGTCCTAGGCTCAACAGACTGGTCAAATCTTCTTTTGAGGCTTTTAAGCCTATCATGGGCTCTGAATCTTACAATATGTCAAAGTGGTAAAAACGGCTGGAGTTTTACCACACAACTAGAGTGCTAAAAGGCAGACTGTCTTCTCTTCGGCATTGAGTCTTACAACATGACAAAGTCCTTAATCTTTCAGCATGGCAGATGGATGAAAGCCTCTGTTCTTTTCTCGGGAACTGGGTTTTAGGGCACAACAGAGTGTTAAAAGTCTGTTTTCTTTTTTTTGGGGGGGGCTAACACTTTTTTAGACACCGAACTCTATCCTGCAACAAGTGTCGTTTTAATACTGATCTTCTGTTGCACTCTGTATTTTGTGATACAATAAAACAGTCTAGTATTGTATCGTATGCCGCTATCATTCACAACAAATATCATCTCTATGAAATTTTGGTTGTTCTACCCGAGAAGAATGCGTCGTTGCCACAAGAGTTGTGTCACCCATTGTTTTCTATTTCTTTTTTCTGTCTGGATATTGTTCGTTTCTTTATAAGAGTTGTCTTTTTTTTACAGAATTTTGCCAGGAAAAACTTTCTAATTAAAGTAGGCGCGCTACATGGGTCGTGTTCTTGGGAACTACCCCAGTGTATTGTCTCATCTGAAACGCTAGCATCCAGACCATCACTCAAAGGTCTACTGGTTTGGAGAAAAAATTCGGATTCAAGTGAGAATCGAACCCACGAGATCCCCCATTCTAGTTGACCACTGGAGACGGAGTTGTGGAGATGACCCAAGGTGGAAAAGCTAACCTTGTGAACACCCAGTCTCGAATTCAGTACAACGTACCAAAGCCAATTTTCTCTTTGCCAGAGCTGTAGTTTAGAGCGTCTCGGGGTAAGCTGGGGTAACATGCTACCTTCTCTCCAGCTTCTGTGGTCAATTAAGCCGGGTGAAAGCCGATCTTATGTTGGACTGTGGTCATGTGGACAGTAGTGTGCAAAAAAAAAAAACACAGTTATTTTCGAGGCACAAAAGGATAATTTGGGTCGTAAACAGTAAACGCGGATTCTTATCTGTTGAATGTATAGGATGTGTGGGGAGAGCATTGTGTACATTGTGTATAGTAAAAGTGATAAATGGATCTGTGGTCAGGAGCTTGGTAGTGATGGTTGGTTGACAAAGTTCCTTAATTGGACACCTCCGCTGGGACTCTACTATAGGCAAAGCACGTGAGTGTTGATTCTATTCCCCTCAAAATTAAAGAATAAGGTAAGAAACGTGGTGTGGAGGTAACGAAACTATCGAGAACATGACAATTTGTAGCTTGAGACAGTGCTTTGTGTTCACGCGCAGATTGAATCTGAGATGTTTCGCTTTCTAGAGGTAGGTACGTCATCTCTATGCCCTCGTGTTGTGTGCATGTGTTTATTGAATACAATAAAAGATTTTTTATGTGAATATGATCAGTTCACGTCTTCTTTATTTCACATACAATTCTGTGTGTTTGGGTATTGTATTTCTTGTCTGTTTGTTTGTTTCCTTGTTTGTTTCCTTGTGTAATTGTTTGATTGGTTGATTAGTTGGTTGGTTGGTTGGTTGGTTGGTTGGCTGGCTGGTTGTTTGGTTGGTTGGTTGGTTTGGGGCTGATTAGTTGGTTTCGGTTTAGTTTGAATTCAGATTTGGTTGGCATTCTTACAAATTAAAAGAATGTCATTCGATAACAAAAATAACTATGTCACCATACCATAATTAACATCTCAGTTTTAGTTCCTAATAGTACACAATTGGTTTAATTGTCGTCTTTGCTTTGTATCTATCTTTTTAAAGGTGTTTTTTTCTCAGGGATGGACAGTAAATTGCAAGGGGGATAAGAGGTAGAAGTCGCCCTGTCTGCTGGATGTCTCTTTCAAGCGGCCTGAAGGAGGTTGGTTCTCTACCCCTGCCTACCCTACCCCCACCCACCCCTACCCCCAGTAGTTCAGACCTCTT
>CM060331.1:38419167-38426667 GCA_030674155.1 Stramonita haemastoma
GCAGCAGCAGCAGCAGCAGCAGCAAATCATCATCGGCATTACAGTATAGTAGTAGTCGTAATTGTCGTAGTAGTAGTCGTAACAGCAGCAGTAGCAGCAGCAATGATAGTAGTAGTAGTAGTAGTAGTAGTAGTAGTAGTAGTAGTAGTAGTAGTAGTAGTAGTAGTAGTAGCAGCAGCAGCAGTAGCAGCAGCAGCAGCAGCAGCTGCTGCAGCAGCAGCAGCAGCAGCAGCAGCAGCAGAGTAGTAGTAGTAGTAGTAGTAGTAGTAGTAGTAGTAGTAGTAGTAGTAGTAGTAGTAGTCGCAGTCGTCGTCGTCGTCGTCGTCGTAAACGTAGTCGTAGTAGTAGTAGTAGTAAAAGTAGTAGTAGTGGTAGTAGTAGCAGTAGCAGTAGTAGAAGTAGTAGTCGTAGTCGTCGTAGTAGTAGTCGCCGTCGTCGTAGCGGCCTCAAAGCCAGAACTCTACAGGGAACTTAGAATATCAGGGTATATTGGGGACACCGACCAGAGAGAAGCCCATCACGGAGGCTAGGTCACTCCTGTGGTGCTCAATGTGCATCTTTCTGAACCAGCATTCAAAGGATGCCATCGACTAAGCCCCTAACTGACGACAGTGACAGAGTAGGTGCTAAGCCAGATTCACTGAGACACCCACCCTTTGTTGGTAACCATCACGGTTGTCCCTCCTACGGGTCATCTTCCATAAACTTTCGACCTTGAAAGTGTTGACACCCAAACCTCACACACACACATATACACACTTACACACACACACACACCACACACACACACACACACACACACACACACACACACACACACACACACACACACACACACACACACATAAAAAGCCAACCAAAGCCGAGGTCCATGGAGACCAGAGTAGCAGGATGAGCTGTGGTATCAACAACAACAACTTTCTGTTCTTGCTGATGGTCAACAATGATAACAATAACATGGTGATACTGTAGAAGTGCACCAGTTTGAAGACTGCCTGACAGGGCTGTACTCTGTGATTCTCGTCACGATAATCCCTGCATCATCTGGGCCCAGGAGAAAACGACATATACGATCACATCCGTAAAGCTAATGATACTTGACTGTAATATCCCAGTCTTCTTGGTGAGCACATAGTAAACCTGTGAGCCCTGTGGGATTCGAACGTTCCAGTCAGTAATCCAAAACACTGTAGTCTGTGCCACTGCATATTTATGTGTCAAATGATTCCAGTTTATCAGGGAAGGCTGTGGTCACCGACAGATTTATCTTGTGCTGCTTTCTTTAATTTGTCAAATCTTCGAGGTTGAAATAATCATCAAGAGTCTAGTCATGTCAAGTCAAGTCAAAAACATTTATCATCCCGAAGGCAATTACAATACTGACAGGCTATTGATACAAATCATAATCAAACACACGAAGTAGCTACATTTCATACTTGTTCAAACATATATAGCCGCCGCTGTTCTAGTGTTTGGGCGTTGGACTCGTAATCTAAAGGTTGCGGTTCGATCCAGCTTTCGGCTATGCGTTGTGCCCTTGGAAAAGGCACTTTACGCTATTTTCTCACCCACCCAGGTGTAAAAGGGGTACCAACCTTGTGTTGGGGTTAACCTGCGATAGACGGGCGTCCTATCCAGGGGGAGTCTATTACTCTCAGTCGCTTAACGCCACAGAAACCGGGATAAGCACCGACCTGATGAGCCTTAGGCTCGGACAGACTTAACTTTAACAAACATTACATAACTTCAAATAAAAAGTCACAAACATCATACTCTACGCGCGCGCGCGCGCGCGCGCGCACACACATGCATTCCTGGTTCAAAAATTAGTTATGCCTAGTTGAAAGACTACACATGCATTGTTTGTGTTTTTAGATAAACCGACAACAAAAACTTTTTTAATGTGGAGACATCTATGGCAGTTGTCTACACACTAAAACAATGTGGCAACACAGTCAAGAGCCTTCTAAAAAGTTGAATGTTTTCTACAAAAAACTGAACAAAATCAAACACAAGCGCATGACCATCAGACAAGTTCGATCTTAACATTTGCAAGACAGACCTTCACCAAAAAAAAATATGTATCTCATTTTAAAGATTGAGGAAGTTCCAATATCACTACCATACCACCCGACAACAAGCAAGTTCCCTGGCGAACCCTTGACACCAGACAGCATGACAGAGCGGCACTGATGCCCCCTCTCCCCACACACGATCTCTGACAGAAACCCACGGAAAGGACCGATTTTCCCAAATCAATTTGTCACTGCATTTGGATCAACAGTAGGCAGATTTGCAGGGCAGAAACCCGCCCTCCCTCCCCCCTCCCCCATGCAAATCCCCTCCTTCTGCACCTAGCCCATCTGCCCCTACCGTCCTTTTTATTCCTGTTTCACAACCCCCTCTTCCTTCCCATTTCTCTCTATCTTACCTAACTTCCTCTCCACCCACCTTTTCTCTGCTCTATTCTGCTCACTTTGCCAGCCTTTGCACTGTGGAAAAAAAGAAAAGAAAGGCAAAGAAAATGACAACAAATGTTGTCCCTCTTACTTTGATATTGTAAAACAGCCAGTTTTAGCTACTTCAACGCAAAATGTGTATATATCCATTTATTCTCGTCATTTACTATAAAGCCATTGATTGTGGTCAAAGAACACCACCAAAAACAAAAACCTGATTTTGGATTTGGTTTGAGGTCGGTTTCAAACGGTTTAAATGGTTTTAAACAAACACAATCGGTTATTAAAACGCATCACGAATAATAGCTATAAACATCACAATACTCGCAAAATGTATAGTTTACATGACATAATCTGTGTACAGTTTTCATGTTATACTTAATGATGATTATTACTATATCTGATTAAAATGAAAAGTACAAGTTTCATTGCAAGTGAAAACATCTGAAGTGAAATACAGGGGTGACATTGAAAAGGAATGAATTGAAGGCAGATCTAAAACATGGTACTTACTCCTATACAGTAACTGTAGAATTTCTGTGAAGCAAAATCCATGTTTATGTGTAGTAAAGTATGCCACAGTCTAATCATGCTTTGACTTTGTAGGCTTTGCTCACCATTTTTATCCTTATTGTTCAGATATCATAACAATGATAGTAAGTTATGTAACAAAACGTGTCTTTTTTCCGATTAATATATTTATACCAGATATACCGTAAAATCCCTAGCATACGCCCACCCCCCCTGTGCACTGATTTAAGGCAAAATTGGGGAGTGGGCGTTTGCTAGGGATAGACCCCTTTGCACAAAATAATTTTTGTGCTCAACCGTGTAATTGAGTGGAATACAAACCCCGAAAGCATGTAAGTTAGGTCGTGTGAGTAGAAGTGAAGGAAAATGAAGGAAAATAGAAAAAAAGGGATTTTGAGGCAAAGAAGGCCAACGAGTTCCATCGCTTTCGGTTGTAGGTCCTTGTTTCGCAATACCATGCCTTCAGATCTTTTATCTTCCAGATAATGCAGCACACCTTGGTCGACATGTTCAGATCTAACTGCTGGTCGTTTTGACAGTTTACATTTTTGTTTGTCTTTTCCGTACTGCTGTTCAAGTCTATCTCTGTTTTCACTCCATTCCCTGATCCTCTTCCTATCCACAGAAAATTCACGGGCACACTCCGAAACATTCCCACCTGCTTCGTTATCCAATACTGAAGGCATCCAATTTGAAAGATACATTATAAGACTGTCGCTTCGGCATTTTGCAAAAATGGCACAGAGAGATTCAAGAACCAACTTCCGGCCATCAGGAAGCGTCGTCAAAGGACTTTAAGAACAGTCTGCACAAATCCTAGTGAAAGTGAGCATAGTCTCTTTGAAAAAAGCAGGGTGGGCGTTTGCTAGGTAGTTACCCCTGTGCACAACTTTTGGCCCAAAGTGGGGGGTGGGCGTTTGCTAGATGGTGGGCTTATGCTAGGATTTTACGGTATATGCGTCTATATGATACAAACTCTCTCTCTCTCTCTCTCTCTCTCTCTCTCTCTCTCTCTCTCTCTTCTCTCTCTCTCTCTCTCTCTCTCTCTCTCTCTCTCTCTCTCTCTCTCTCTCCTCCCTCCCTCCCTCCCATTCCTTCTCTCTCTCCCTCCTAGCTATTTTTTTCACAGCGGAAACAAAACACTGGAAACGGAAAATAAAACAAAAACACCATCAGCAGCTACTGTAGTCACGACAGTGGCAAGGTAACCTAATAATAACGCTGGGCTGAGGACAGAGGCAACATATTGTCATTTGATCCAGGCAATCAACGCCTCACTCAGGAAACGGAAATGAAAAGCCATAGGAGGGAAGTGGCTGACCCTCTTTCCCACTCCCCTAAGGTGGCCAGCTGGTGCGCAAGCTAGAAAACACACACCCCATGGCGATGACTCAAATCGGCCTTCATGTGTTTGTTGTTGTTGTTGTTTTTTCAGGCGCACTTTAACCATGCATCAAACTGGTCAACGCAGACGGCCTGTGTATTCTTGGTTTGTAGCCTAAATCTATGGCCGTATGTCGCAAGACAGGGCAAGGGGCACGGCAAGGTAAGACAAGACAGGGCACGGCAAGGTAAGGCAATATGAGGCAAGGTAAAACAAGACAGGGCACGGCAAGGTAAGGCAATATGAGGCAAGGTAAAACAAGACAAGGCACGGCAAGGTAAGGCAATATGAAGCAAGGTAAGACAAGACAGGGCACGGCAAGGTAAGGCAAAATGAGGCAAGGTAAGACAAGACAAGGCACGGCAAGGTAAGGTAAGGCAATATGAGGCAAGGTAAGACAAGACAACGGCAAGTAAGGCAATATGAGCAAGGTAAGACAAGGCAAGGCACGGCAAGGTAAGGCAATAGAGGCAAGGTAAAACAAGGCACGGCAAGTAAGTGCAATATGAGGCAAGGTAAGACAAGGCACGGCAAGGTAAGGCAATATGAGGCAAGGTAAGACAAGACAAGCAAGGCACGGCAAGGTAAGGCAATATGAGGCAAGGTAAAACAAGGCACGCAAGGTAAGGCAATATGAGCAAGTAAAACAAGGCACGGCAAGGTAAGGCATACGGCAAGGTAAAACAGCACGGCAAGGTAAGGCAATATGGGGCAAGGTAAAACAAGGCACGGCAAGGTAAGGCAATATGAGGCAAGGTAAAACAAGGCACGGCAAGGTAAGGCAATATGAGGCAAGGTAAAACAAGGCAAAGCAAAGCAAGACTGGACAAGGCAAGGTAAGGCAAGGCAAGGCAAGGCAAGGCAAGGCAAGATAAGGCAAGGAAAGGCTTACTTTTATTATTGTTTCATGTTCACTATTAATGCCATGATCTAAAGATAAAGCGGTTGTCTAGAAAGTAAGAGATTTGTTGTTCGAGCCAATGCGCTTTTAGTCTCGTACATGTGACTTTGATTTGTGATTTGGTTGTTAGTTTCTTTGCTTTTTTGCTGCCTCATCCTCTGTGAACATGAGGGGTGGTCTGTGTGCTATTCTTTCGGATGAGACGATAAACCGAGGACCCATCTGTTATACATCATTATTCAGCGCACGTAAAAGAACCCACGGCAACAGGAGAGTTGACCTGACAAAATCTGTAAAAAGCCACTCGAAGTGAACATAAGTTACAGACAGGAAGATAGATAAGATAGAAGAAGAAGAAGAAGAAGAAGAAAGAAGAAGAAGAAGAAGAAGAAGAAGAAGAATGAAGAAGAAGATGATGATGATGATGATGATGATGATGATGATGATGATGATGATGTTATGACTATATAATTAATAATAATAATAATAATAATAATAATAATAATATAATAATATAATAATAATAATAATAATGGGTGGCGCTGCTCTTGTGGCAACGCGCTCTTCCCAGGGAGAGCAGCTAGAATTTCACGCAGGGAAATCTCCTGTGACTTAAAGTGGTGCAAAATATAAAAACAACTCAGTGCATCACAATAGAGTGCTTTGCAATGCAATACGACATGCGGCGAAAAAGTAAAAACACAATTGACTTGTGTAATGTTAAGCAGTTTAGTGCAATGACGGTAAAAATATAGTACAAATACAGTGTAATGCTTCGCAATCCGCTCCGTTATGACGCGATACAATAAAGTATAGAGCAATACAACACATTATAATGCAACACAATACAGTGCACTGCAAAACAATACAGTATAATGCAACACAATACTGTGAAATGCAAAACAATACAGTATGATGCAACTCAATGCTGTGCAATGCAAAAACAATACAGTATAATGCAACACAATACTGTGCAATGCCAAAAACAAACGAGTATAGGTGCACAACACAATACTTTGACAATTGCCAAAACAACGCGGTATAATGCAACACAATACTGTGCAATGCAAAACAACGCAGTATAATGCAACACAATACTGTGCAATGCAAAACAACGCAGTATAATGCAACACAATACTGTGCATGCAAAACAATACGCAGTATAATGCAACACAATACTGTGCAATGCAAAACAACGCGGTATAATGCAATACGATATAGTGTAATACATACAGTACAAGACAATGCTATGCGTGTACAGCACTTCAACACAACACACTACAGAAGTAGTATCGTGCAATGAAATGCAATACAGTACAGCAAAATACAAGAACGGTAAAATACATCACAATGCAATTCAATACAACACAGTACTATACAGCATAAAGCCAATAGGATGCGGGTACAATACAACACAAAACAGCACAAAACAATGCTATGCTATACGATACAGTTCAACACGTTGTAGATCAGTATAGTGCAATAAAATGGAATACAATATAACACAATGCAAATGCAATGCAACACAATATTACGCAGTGTAGTGCAATATTTATAATGTGGTGTCACACAACTCAAAACAGAACAAGGCAATACTATGTGATACGTAATAGTTCAACACAACATACTTACAGCACTGTATAGTGCAATGAAATAATCCACTTCAATACAACCAATACTATACAGTAAAATACAACACAATACAATACAGTGCAAATATAATACTGTACAAGACAATGGGTTGCCTCAGTCGTCGGAGCGCTTGCTTTCCCAAGACTAAGGTTAAGCACCATCGAGCGTGGTTACCAAGTGGATGGGTGACCATTTGCGCGCCTTTTTTGCAGTAAAGTCCCCCAGTTCACCCTGCTGTAAATGGGTACCTGCCCTCTTCAGGGTCAGGGAAGGTTAAAGCAGCGAGGGAGAGGAGATGGGCGCCGCCCTCAATATGCTGATCTATGAGAAACTGAGGTCTCTGACGCCTCGCTCCCCTACGACCACATAGGTTATGGAAACACCATTATCTTACCTTTTCACAAGACAATGCTATGCGACACAATACAATTCTACACAACAAACTACAGTGTGGTGCAGTGCAATGATGTGTAATACAATACAGCACAATACAAAACAGTAAAACTCTCCTGAATATTTCATGAAGACAGATTTCGGTTAGACTCCAGCGTGTGTTTGTGATGTTCGATCATGTTACTAATAGCATTGATCTG
>CM060331.1:38431667-38444167 GCA_030674155.1 Stramonita haemastoma
CTATCCCTAGCAAACGCCCACCCCCCAATTTTGCCCTAAATCAGTGCATAGGGGGGTGGGCGTATGCTAGGGATTTTACGGTATATATATATATATATATATATATATATATATATATATATATATATATATATATATATATGTGTGTGTGTGTGTGTGTGTGTGTGTGTGTGTGTGTGTGTGTGTGTGTGTGTGTGTGTGTGTGTGTGTGTGTGTGTGTGTGTGTGTGTGTGTTCAGGTGTGTGTGATTCTCTCTTTCTTTCCTTCTTTCTTTTTATTATTTTGTATTCTAATGACTAATTTGAATGCAAGCGCTTTAACTTGTGTGCTTTACAAGATTCAGTGCTATATAAATCCCATATATTATTATCATTGTTATTATTTTATTTCGAACATAATGGAATAAGCACACGTGTGCATTTATACATCCAGTGCCTGTGTATATGCTGTTTTGTATTTTTTTTCTATGCGCTCAAACCGGCAAAAAAATAGCTTACTCTTCCGAAAAGTGGAACAGGTTTTAACGTGAGGGCAAGATGCTCTGCATGTGTTTGCACACGGGGCCTCGGTTTATTGTCTCATCAGGATTTTTTGGGGGGAGGGGGGGGGGAGAGTGGAGCACAATACGCGAGGGGTGTGTGTGTGTGTGCGTGTTGCGTGCGTGCGTGCGTGCGTGCGTGCGTGTGTGCGTGCGTGTGTGTGTGTGTGTGTGTGTGTGTGTGTGTGTGTGTGTGTGTGTGTGTGTGTGTGTGTGGTGTGTGTGTTTTCATCTACTTTCTATTCTAAGTGCGGTGGAGAAAACTCCATTAACACAAGAAGAACAACAAAAACACACATTCCTGGGAAAGGGAGGCAATTGTGTCACGTTCATTTTAAGGTCTTTTTATGATGAGCCTGCAATCTTTTAAAACCAAGGGGAAAAAATTAGGTCATAATGATCGATCCGAGCTGAAATAAGTGACTGTTTATAAAATGTTATTATTTCACAAGGCACATTCCTATTTGGAGGTGGGGGTTTTTTCTCTCTATTTTTTGCTCTTTTGCGCTTTGTATCTACTTTTTTCTGTAGTTTCTGGGTTGCGAGGGGGGAGAGGGGGTCTTCTCTCTTTATCTGTTCTTTTTTTTTTTGGGGGGGGGGTGGGGGTGGGGAGGGGCGGAGGAGGGATTCTTTTGAACGAGAGGATGGTCTTTTTTTAGTGTGTGTTTTTATTTTACTAGTCACTGCAATCACAGCTGTAAGCGTTAAGATTTTTGTGTCCAATACAAATCGTACATTTATTCATTAATTCGTTACTGCCAAAAAACATGCACACAAACGTGTCCAAAAATGAGTACCACAAGGAGTAGATCTATTCATTAGAGTTAGTCTTAGTCACTTTTTGACCATGATGATGAAAGTGATAATGGCGACAATAACTTCAATGATGGAAACGAGAGAACAGCGGTGAAAAAAACAAAAACAATATTGAAGTTGAGAAGGAATTCATTTGTTGTTTTCTATTTTGTTACGTTTTTAAATCAATATTTTTGCAGTAAAGACCAAAAAAAACTTAAAAGGGGTGTTGACTGATTTATTCAAAATGACATTTGTAAAGCACTACCTTGTTATGCTGATTTTGATTATGTTTTTCAGTTGTCCAGACTAAAGAGTCAAATATATTGTCTGGAGCACATCACGTTAGTTAACTATTGCTCTTATTACTGAAATGTACATTATCATATTTTTATAAAATAAAGATCTATCTAAGCAAACAAAAGCGATAATATTTAAAACTGAAAACTCTGCAGCAATAGCCTTGTTCGAAAGCAACAGGAAGTAAGCATTCACAAAAAAGTAGACCATTTCCCACAAACTGACAGAAGCCTTGAAAAGTACGGTAGTGGCAGAGACCATCAACTGTGTAACAGCCAACCTCTATCCCACACACCTCCACACCCACAACACACACACACAAACACACACACACACACTCACACACACCACACACACACAACACACACACACACACACACACACACACAGCTCAGCAAGCCAGCCACACCAGAAGAGAATTTCAGCGACTTAGCACCACCGCCAACCCACCACCACCACCACCACTACCGCGGTGCTACCGCGAACACCACTCCAGCAAGGCTGACATCAACTGGCGAAAGCGACAGCAGCCTCGCCTAGGACATCGATCTCATTATCCCCCTCCCACCCCCTCCCTTCCCATCCATACCTCTCCTCCTTTTCCTCCTGCTCCTCCTCTTCCTCTCTTCATGTCTTCACTGCTATCTTTCTCTGTTCTAACTCTTCATCAGTAGTCGACCGAGCGCGGACTGTGCGGTACGTTACACTGATGGCTCGCTTCAATGCTGCTGCTGCTGCTGCTGCTGGTGTATTTTACCTGTGACTGCGTGTTGAATCAGAGAGAGAGAGAGCTCTGGAGTTTTTTTTTTGGGGGGGCGATCACGATAGTTTGGTAAGACAATTGTTTTAGTCTTCTTCATTTATTTTTTTGGGGGTTATTGGTTTATGAGAGAGAACTTAAAGCGTTAAAGTGATTTTTTTTTCTGTGGATGCAACTTCAACAAAAGAGACTTCAACAATATTTGTGAGGAGATGTTTATGAAACTGCTGAAACTTTTGGTTCGATCTTGACCAAATTCAGACGGGGAGTGGTGACCACCTGTTGTGATGAAAAAAAGTTAAACAATTCTGACTTCAAAATATTGATTTTTTAAACAGAAATGTCAGGAACGATTTTCTAAACTTATGTTTTACCTCTGACTTTGTTCAAACTTCAGAAAAAGAAAGTGTAGCAGCACGCTTAAGACTTTGAATTACAAAAAAAAAGTTCAGGACTAGAAGTTAAAAACAGTGTGTTTGGATTTTGGGTGTGTTTTTTCTGTGTAGCCTCTGACGTTAGTTGAAAGTATTTTTTTCTTATCTGCTACA
The DNA here is from genome assembly GCA_030674155.1 of Stramonita haemastoma. NCBI lineage: Eukaryota > Metazoa > Mollusca > Gastropoda > Neogastropoda > Muricidae > Stramonita > Stramonita haemastoma. The sequence goes on from CM060331.1 coordinate 38,434,609, forward strand.
AACACATTTTGCCTACATACTTTTTTTTTCAAAATCACTCACTCACCAGTGTTGCAGTATATGCACTTTGATTTGTCATTGACTTTCTATCCATACAGGGCGAAAAAAAAACAAAAAGGGATTACTTATTTTAAAAAAACGTACATACGCAACATTCTCAGAAAACCCACAGAAAAAAAAATGCAACTTCCTCCTTGGAATAGATGTATGGTTTTAACTCGGATAGAGTGAGTCAAAAAACAAAAACTCAAAGAAAGAGAGAAAAACAAAAACCCACAACATTTGCACTCTGCAGCTACTCATTATTGTGTCAGCGAGTTACATGAGCTAAGTGCAGCAGGACAGTTTACCCACTACACATACCGCCACAATCGTTCATCATATGCCAACATGGAATATTATCCTCTCGTGTCTTCAGGAAACGCGCGTTATTTGTTGGCGAGTGTGTAGCACACACCTCCCCCACACCCCCCTCACTGTCTTTAAGGTGCCCTGGTGTGCAGTGCTAACAGAGCTGACGACTCTGGTGCAGAGAGTGATTTAGAAGATTCCTCAGTGACGTACTAACGGGCACACAGTGATATAGGAGAGTTTCCACCGTGACGCGTTTTCTCGCTGTAAAGGTAGGAGGGGGTAGTTTTTTTTGGTTTTCTTTTGTTTCGTTTCGTTTGTTTGTTAATTGTGTTTAGGTGTAGAAAATGGGTTCTATCGTGTCTCTCGGTTTGTTTGTTTGTTTTTGTTTGGGTGTGGTTGGTTTTCTGTGCTTTTTCTGTCTTTGTCGTTTGTTTTCTCTTTTTTAAACTTGATGTTTTTGTCTAAAACTTTATAATTCTCTCTCTCTCTCTCTCTCTCTCTCTCTCTCTCTCTCTCTCTCTCTCTCTCTCTCTCTCTCTCTCTCTCCTCTCTCTCTCTCTCTCTCTTTTGTGGCTGCGGGCGATTATATCTGTGTTTCAGAATCTAATGTAAATACACCACACACACCACACATGCGCACACGCGCGCTCCTGGCGCAGCGGTTTGTGTCGTTCGAATGCAATCTTACGCAGAGGTTGGTGTTTTTTTCTACCTGTAGCACAAGCTTTATTTAGCTTCTACAAAGAGCTGAACTTGACCATCACTGCAGAAATCTATCTGTATTTATCGGGCCTGGCTAATGTGAGGAATAGAATAGCAGGGCAGAGTGTTGCCATGTAAAAGCAAGACTTTGTGGACATCTGCAGCATCTTCAGTATCCCCTACATCCCGATTGATCATCATGCATCTTTACACATTTCTGATTCAGTAACTCTTTTTTATATTTTATTCTTTTAATCTTTTATTCTTTTATATCGAGGATAACAGAATAAACAATCATGTGCTTTTTTTGTTGTTGCTAATGTCTCAAAAAACCCACCTCTGTTTAGGTTTCTGTCGTTCTTTTTTTTTAATGTAAAGTAAAGGGCTTAAAAAGCATGGAGCGTGGTTACCAGTTGGATGGGTGACCGTTTGCACGCCTTGACTTCAGTACAGTTCCCCCAGTTGTAAATGGGTACCTGCCCTCTTTAGGGTCAGGGAAGGTAAAGCAGTGAGGGAGAGGAGATGGGACGCCGCCCTCAATATCCTGGCCCCTAGGGAAGCTGAGGTCTCTAACACCTCACTCCCCTACGACCGCCTAGGTTAGAGGACACCTTTACCTTTTAAAGGGATTATTCCCTATTTAAACCAAAACCTTTTTGCTATCCACTAGACCTAGAGTGGTGGCCTAAGTGCTAGTCTTTTAGGATGAGACGATAAACCAAAATCGCAAATGCAACATGTTTTTAGCGCATGCTACAAAATATACCAACAAAAGAATTGTCCTTGCCAAAAATTCTGTAGTAAAGAGTCACCCTCAATGGAAAAAAAAACAACAAATGCATACACTGATAAGAAAAAAGATTAATGCATAGCGCTGTTCTTGTGGCGTCGCACTCCCATCAGAGAGAGCAGACTGAATTTCACGCAGAGAAATCTGCTGTGACTGAAAGTAAATGAATGAATGAATGAATGAATGAATGAATGAATGAATGAATGAATGAATGAATGAATGAATGAATGAATGAATGAATGAACATAAAAACCACGCCTAAAGGTATGATCGCAGTGCCGGAGGAGAGAGAAAAATAAACAAAGACAATTACAATACAAAATAGTACATAACAGTATGATACAATAATACAGTAATATAATACAAACAATACGAGCAAAAACTATATATAAAACACAACACAACCCAGTACAACACAACACACTACAATACAAATCAGTAAGAGATCCAGACATTCATAGGAGAGGGGCGGTTAGAGGGAGGGTGGGGACTGTTTACCACCCCAGGTGGGTATTTTCACACTGTCTAGCACCGCAGATAAACCAATAGCGGCGTCCCAGGTGGTGCTTTCCCCAGGGAGGGTTAGAATGTAGGCCCAACCAACACCCTGGCCACACCAACTCGTGAAGTGTCTTGTCTGGTGGGTGGCCGTATGGATGCTTAGTGTTGATTGTGGTGTGGTGTGGTGTGGTGTGGTGTGGTGTGGTGTGGTGTGGTAGGGTGTGGTGTGGTGTGGTGGGTGTGGTGTGGTGTGGTAGGGTGGGGTGGGGTGGAGGGGAGTCGGGTGGGGTGTGGTGTGGTGTGGTGGGTGTGGTGGGTGGGTGGGGTGGAGGGGAGTCGGGTGGGTTGTGGTGTGGTGTGGTGTGGTTTGTGTGTGTGTGGTTGTGTGTGTGTTTGGGGTGGTGTTTTGTATTTTTTGTAATCAATCGTGTTGTGTACTTTGTGTCTTGTTGTAATGTAATGTTTGTGTCGTGTTAGGATGCATTAATATATATATATATATATATATATATATATATATATATATATTATATATATTATTATATTATATATTATATCTGTGTGTGTGTGTGTGTGTGTGTGTGTGTGTGTGTGTGAGGGTGTGTGTGTCTCTATTGTCTTGCATTGTATCGTATGGTATTGTGTCGGACCATATGTTACCGTATCGTTTTCCATATCCTTGTACTGCATTTCACTTCATGTCACACGGCTCATTTCTCTGCCTGTATTTTGGACTGCCCACTCCTGTAAGAGCGCATCGCCACAAGACCACAGCCTTCCTTGTTTTTCTTTTCTTTTAATATGCATGTATGTATGTATGTGTATTTGTTTCACTATGTTGGTGTGATTTTCCCCTGAAGAATTTTGCAAGGACAAAAATCTTTATGCCGTGAGGTGTTTTTGTTATATACTTACGCTAAATGTGCGTGTTCTTTATTTAACTCAGTTCACTTCTCTGTAGCTTAATAAGTAAAAGTGTTGTCTGTAAGGAGTTTCTCAGGGGGTGTTTTGCCTAGGGTGGAGTTCGAATATAGGCATTGGATGACACCTACATGACCTCGTGAAAGAGTCTTGTTTGGTGGGTGGCCTCACGGCTGCTTGATGTTAACTGGGGTGTAGATTGGTATGGTGTGGTGTGGTGTGGTATGGTGTGGTGTGGTGTGGTGTGGTGTGGTGTGGTATGGTGTGGTGTGGTGTGGTGTGGTGTGGTGTGGTGTGGTGTGGTGTGTTGGTGCGTGGATTGTGCTGTGTCGCATTGTAAATTTTTACATTGCGTCGTGTTGTCTCGTGTTATACGTATTGTATTGTATCATAACTTAATGAATGTCGTGTTTTGGGCTGTGTGGTGCTGACCAGACTCTAAACAGAGGTCACGTCTGCAAATTTCTTGCGTACACGATAAAATCTGTTCTGCCTTTTGGTAAAGTATGCTAATTGTAACGGTGAGAATGGATGACAAAATGTACACAACTGCATGTACACGAGGACTGTATGTAGCGAAAGGCACATGATTGTTTATCCATTATGATCGAAATAATAGGCATAAAATAAGATAAATGTAGATAGCTAAATACATGAATACATTTCAGTGTTTTGTCAACAAATACGAGAAATGATATAAAATCTTTCAGCAGGAAATATTGTAGGGGACAACTGTTGTCAGAAAATTAAGTCTACATCCATGATAGGGAAGCTGTTCGCCCGTGTCATGTACTGGTGGTGCTTTTTGTTTATTCTTTCTTTCCTTTTTGAACTGCGTTTTAAATTTACAATAGATTTAATTACCAAAAAATCAGTAAGTTGAATAATCATAGGCTTAGTTCACAATATTCACCATTATATCTCTTACCTGAATGTTTAAACACACGCTGTGAGGAAAAAAAACACCACATGGTGGCTACTGTCTTTTAAGAAATAACCTAGTTTTGTCATAAATTGATTTAATTGTTTGTATGTGAGGGAAGGGTGTCTTTCTTTTAACTGTTTATTACTAGTTCAGTCTTATTACTTATCACTACTTCATTCCTCTTGGCTATCACATATCACCAGCTTCCATCGCTACTGTCAACGGTAGGAGCTCCATATAACGCCACCAGCGTTCAGCAATTTTTTTTTTTTTATCGTATCTCTTGCTAAGTTCTTAGATCTTATATACCCCTCCCAGACCGCTGACGTCAGTGGTACTAGTAATGTAGGCTGTTGGGGGTCTGCCTCTTTTCCTTCTGCCGTCAATCTTAACTAGGAGGACCGACCGTCTGCGCTAATGCTTATCAATTTCAGCCGACACTCGTCTTTGTGCTGAGAGGTTATTGACAATGCTGTGATTTGTTGTTTTTTTCTGTCTGACCCTGTGACTCTTGGAAGACTTCTGTAGAACCACATTATTTGGGGATGAGTCAGTTTGTCTTGTTTTCCAGTTTGGTTAGTGTCCATGATTCTGGCCTACACAGAAACAATAGGCCATTTTTGTTTTGCTTTGACCATTCAGTTTTGATATTTTTTATAAGTACGGCTATGTCCCAAACAATGGTATAGGGCTGTAAAATTCTGATATTATGTTGATAACGAAGGTTCCATACTGCTCTCTCTCTCTCTCTCTCTCTCTCTCTCTCTCTCTCTCTCTCTCTCTCTCTCTCTCTCTCTCTCTCTCTCTCTCTCACACACACACACACACACACACACACACACACACACACACACTACACACACACAGAGAACATTTTGCGCACACGCTTAAACCCATTCTGCTTTTCGAAAGAGTAGTGTGCCAGTGGGAACAGATGGCAATATTTACAAAACTGCATACACGTGGGGACTGAATATTTAAAAAATACATGAGTGCCTATTCCATAATGCTTGAAATAAAATAATAAAATCACATGAAAAATCTCTGTCTTCATTTATTTTTTTATTGTTTTATTTATATCGAGGATAATGGGATAAGCACTCATGTGCTTTTTTTCATCCAGTCCCCGTGTATATGCAGTTGTGTAAATATTGTCATCTGTTCCCACTGGCACACAATGGCCTACTCTTACGAAAAGCGGAACAGGATTTAACGTGAGCGCAAGATGTTCTGCGTGCGTTCGCACACGGGGCTTCGGTTTACAGTCTCATCCGAAAGACTTTTGGGGAGAGTGGAGTCAGCATTGATGTTAACTCCAGGGGAAAAAATCCCCTCCAACTGGAATAGAACTCGGGTCGTCAAATTCCGAGCGCAGTGTTCTGACCACTGGGCTATCCCGTCCTGTCTCTGTTTGTGTGTCTGTCTGTGTGTCTATGTGTCTGTGTCTGTCTCTCTCTAATTTTCTTTTCGATTATGCCGTAAATCCATTCATTGCCTTGCCTGTAGTGGTTATAATATCTGCAGCTCTTGGTCAGTAATTTCAAAGGCTTATTCCAAGGATTAGCTGTCACGGATGAAGCGCAGTGTCATCAAGGATTGATTTGATGAAAGGCTATCACAGCTAGCTGTGTAACAGCAATGGTCCCCCACCTGACAAGCCTTTGTCCGATAAAATCGGATACAAAGGAAATAATCCGATTTGCTATATTAACCCACCTTCAGCTACGTGATCGCAAGTAATGCCTTTCATCCAACACTGCGTTCACCCAACTGCTAAACTGGCGACATGATTGAGTTAACCAGAGGTAGCTACTGAATGCTAAGGCATAAAGGGACCGTGTTACCGTGTATATAGGCCGCTCCTTAAAACTTGATCTACTTTAAAAATGAAAAATGTCAATTGGGAAGAATGCTAGAGGGTCAGCACAGCTTTGGGTTTGTAAACAGGCTATTAGTCTTAAGAACCCTTGAAAAAAAAGAAAACAATTATTTGATTTAAAGAGGCAGATAAATGTTTCTGCGCGAATAGGATTGCCTCCCTTGTTTTTCTCCAAAATAATCAAAGCATGTGTTTAACTTGGAAAAAGAGTACATTGGAAGTGATTCATGAACTAAGATTGACATTAATCTTACTGTGTTCTGCTGGACGAGTTATTCGTTGTTGACTACGCAGACCAAGTATGGATTACGGGTTCTCGTACGTGAACTCTTAATTTCAGTTGCCTGGCAGACTATAACATTTCGTCAAACAAAAGCATGAAGTCTGCCAGGAATTTTTCAACTGTCTTTAAACTGGTTCCCTTATTGGAATAGTGAAGTATATGCAGAACTGGTAAAACAACAACACACACCAGCAGCAGCTGCTGCAACAACAACAACTTACAAAACTCTATTTTTACCAAAACCTACAGGGACATCATCAAAGCAGAAGCATGTGGCCTCCACCAGTTCAGCAGCATTATTTCAGCGACAGCGGGTTGATAGTTGTGGCACCAGTGCAACATCACGCACTCCATGATTTCCCATTCTAGGTTTTGTCAGCTTATATCGTGTCTTGCAACACAGTTGCACGTCTCTTCTCCGTTTTGTGGACGTGGCTGATTTTTTTTTTGTGGTTGGGGCTGTGGGTTTGTTTTTTTTAAGTTCCGTATATGTTGAGCAGTTATACATAGCTTATTATATTGTATTTTGCTGTTATTGTGAGTGTTGTTACATGCCGTTTACTGTATCGTATTAATCTGTTCTCTTGTATAGAATTGAAACCTATCATACTGCATTATATTGCATGGTTACGTATCGTTGCATTGCATTGCACTGAGCTGTATTGCATTGCATGATATGAGGCTGTTCACATATTCAAGAATGACGTTAGATTTCTCTACATAAAATTCGAGCAGTTTCATGCTTTCTTATGGTATCATCAATATAATTATCATAGCCATCAATCATCATCATAGTCATTGCCATCGTTATCATCATAGTCATCATTATCATCATAGTCATCATAATCATCCTCATTATCGTCATCATCGTTATCGTCATCTTTTCCACAGATTAAAATTTTGTTGGGGCATCACACATCTGACAACTAGCTTCCTCCTCATTCACCGTTGATTGTCCTGATTGAGACACTAAGTGTCATACCTGTCCATTATGCGGTGTAATCTTCACATCTCTTCTTTGGTTTCCCTCTTCCGTCTTGCAGTTTCTTGTACTGTTTCTGTCGGAAGGCTCTTGAACAGCTCTGATAAACGTAATATGAGCCAAACTACTACTGTTTTCCCTCCAAACAGTGTCCTTCTAGCAAGTGTAAAATACTGTCTTGTTCCGGGTCGATATAAAGTCTGATTTACACACTTCGATAGCTTTCTTAAGGATAAAAAGTTAAATGTCTCCGAAAATGTAGCATGCAACTACTTGCTCTCATGCATTATCACCTGAGTGCATTCGCTTCAACATCTTTCTTTTTTATTCTGTATACAACGACCTTACACTCAAACGAATGAACAATTTCCGATGAAAACTGCTTTCAAAATCCTCGAGTTATTAACACGGCGTAAGTAGTTTATCAATCTACCAAGATTTTCTCACTGGGGATTTTATCTTAACAGCGCAATGTAACCTTATTCATTTATACCTAAATGTAACCTTATTTGTCTCCCTCTTCTTTTCTTCCTTAAGTTCTTTTTTGTTACAAACTGATATGACTCAGACTAAGCATATTTTAGACAAATCAGATCACATCCTTTCTTTTTTCTTTTTCTGTTTACTAAGAATCATCCAGTCCATGCAGTTTCGTCAATTTTGCCATCTTTTTACACCGCATCACAGCCTACTCTTCCGTAAGACGAAATAAGTTTTAAAGTGTACGCGAGATGTTCTACGTGCATTCACACACGGGATATTCGTTTACAGTCTCATCAGAAAGAGTTTAGAGGAATTGGTGTCGGCACTGATACAAACTCCGGAGGAAACAACCCTCTGGAACGGACACGTAAGTGATGGTTCAAACCTGGGCTCGAACACGGGCTGTCAGATTGCGAGCTTAACGCTCTAACCACTAGGCTATCCCGTCACCCACCCACCCCCACCCCACCTCCACCACCACCACCACCATCCCCATCACCCCACTATTCCCTGCGTTTTGAGTGACAGTAAAGGTGCAAGTTTTTGGAATGAACAAGAAGCCAGAATCCTTATGCAACACGCATTTGGCTCATGTACAATAAGCAGGCTGTCACAGAGCTATGGAGTGCAGTCTCGTAGCATAAGGTTGAATCTGTTAGCGTCACGAACATCGTGAGAAGAAAAAGTATCATTAGGGAAGAAAATTTAGCAAAATAATTGCTTTCGTTTTTTTGTCTGGTGAAATGTAATCTACATTAAGATTAGAAATGTGGTGTTGAATCTTATGAAACTGTTTTGTTTTCGTGGGGCTCCAGGTTTTTCAATGTTTTCTTCTCTTTGTTTGGGAGAGAGGGGAGGAGGAGCAGGGAAATTTTCTGCAGGTTTTTTTGTTGTTGTTCGTCAACTAGAGCTCTGAATATCACCAAATAGTAAGATTTTGTGTATGTGGCTTTTTCCCTTTCAATAAGGTAGCCACGTTCGTCAACATGAAAACAAAGTGCATGTGTTTTTGTTTTTTTTTAATTTTTCCTCTGTTCCTTCCGGCGTGCAATGGCCTACTGTTTTAAAAGGCGGAACGGGTGTTAAATTGTGCGCAAAATATTCTGTGTTGCGTTGGTTCAAAGGACCTCAGTTTATGATCTCGTTCGGTGGACTTGCAGGGAAGTGAGTTGGTGCTGATTTGAACTCTGGGGTAAAATCTCCAGGAACAGGCATCTGGGTGGTGGCTTGAACAACATTGACTGCACCTGAGTACTGGATACATGCAGGGTTTGGTCGTATTCCCCCTGCCTACTGAACCTGACGGAAATTAAGACATCTTTAACGTGCATATTTTGGTCTTCTACCTATGTATAGACTCGACGAGAATTCAGCCTCTGGCAGGTCTTCTTTTGTTGATTTGATCCAGGAGGTGATAAAACTCCCCGCTATTATTCATCAGACGCCACTGTCGAGTTTCAAACCCACGACTTCATGGATACCAACGGGATGGGAATTAAACGCTTCTATTCACTGAGACAGAGTATCCGTCAACTTGTGACATAAATCAACTATAAAGGTAAAGGTGTCCCATAACCTGTGTGGTCGTAGGGGAGCAAGGTGTCAGAGACCTCAGCTTCTCTAGGGGCCAGCATATTGAGGGCGGCGCCCGTCTCCTCTCTATCGCTGCTTTACCTTCACTGACCCTAAAGAGGGCAGGTACCCATTTACAGCTGGGTGAACTGGGAAGGGGGGGGGGG
>CM060331.1:38449167-38464167 GCA_030674155.1 Stramonita haemastoma
TAATTATTGTGGGGTTTTTTCCCCCTCCCTCTCTCTCTCGTAAACTTCAGACTTTGTGTTCCTTGCCAAAATGCCAGTTTCCTGTTGAGATCGTAGCACTTTTGTTTTATTGAGAAGTTTGGCATTTTTAGTTTGTTTTCAAAAGGCAAGATGCCTGTGTAAGTGTGCGTACACATGTGCATGCACAATCACACACACACACACACACACACACATACAAACAAACAGACAAGACAGTCAAACACACACTCACACACAAACACAAACAAACAAACACACAGATACAGACAGACAGACGGACAGACATAGATAGATAGATAGATAGATAGATAGATAGATAGATAGATAGATAGATAGATAGATAGATAGATAGATAGATATAGATAGATAGATAGATAGATAGATAGATAGATAGGATATACATTTAAAGGAAGAAAACGCACACACAAACACACACGTGTGCACGCACGTGTACGCTCACACAGTCATAAACTCACACGCGCGTGTGTGCGCGCGCACACACTACACACACACACTTACACAAACAACACACACAACACACACACACACACACACACACACACACACACACACACACACACACACATTACACACACTACACACACACACACTTCACACACACACACACACACATATTAATTCTACCACTGTTTTTGTACAGCGCCTAGAGACGAGTATACTCCTGTGATTTCCTAATGGTGTGTCTAAATAATTCAGCTTCAATCTGCCGCTACGCCAATGAAAAGCTGTGAACCGCTGTGGGTCTAGTGTCTCTAGCACCAGAGAAATAACAAGCGAAATAAATGAATGAAAGATCGGTTGAGGAAGCGAGTGTTTTTTAACCATTGGACTGGCAGAGATCCATTTTTTTGTGAATAATTATCATGGAAATGCGCATTACACAGTGGTAGAGCGGAAAGTTGAAAGATCTGAAAGTTTGAGAGGAGGTGGGGAGGGTGGGAGGGAGGAGGGGGTAGGAGGTGTGAGTGTATGTGGGTGAGGGGGGAGGAGGGTGTGAGTGTGCGTGCGTGCGTGCGTGCGTGTGTGTGTGTGTGTGTGTGTGTGTGTGTGTGTGTGTGTGTGTGTGTGTGTGTGTGTGTGTGTGTGTGTGTGTGTGTGTGTGTGTTTGTGTGTGTTCGTGCGTATTTTTTTAATTTTTCTTTTCCTTTATTTCGAGGATAATGGAATAAGCACTCATGTGCCTTGTTACATCCAATTCCCGTTAGTATGCAGTTTTGGGAAAAAATTTTCATCCGTTCCCACTGGCATACAATAGCCCACTCTTCCAAAAGCAGAACGGCTTTTAACGTATTCACAAGATGCTCTGCGTATGTGCATGTGTATGCTTGCGTGCTTGCGTGCAGGTGTGTGTGTATGCGTGTGTATTTATGCGCGTGCATACACACAAGCGCAGACACGAATGCGTAATATACATATACACACACGCACACACACACACGCACACACGCGCGCACACACACACGCGCACACACACACACGTGCGCACACACACGCACGCGCGCACACACACACCACACACACACACACACAAATCAATGATGAACCTAAACATGTCTATAGGAACTCACGTGCATGCAGACATGTATATATGGGCCTACATATGAGCAGGCGGTGTACATGTGTGTTTGTTTTTCAACGTAATGCCTACTATATTTGGTTTTGCTGTCTCATCATCTGTGGCGTCCCAGTGGAGCCACAGCCAAAGAGGCCATGTACTGCTGCCGGGTCACTTTGGTGGTGTTCAGTGGTGCCTGTTCTGAGCTAACATACGCAAGAAACCACCTACTAAGCCCCCTCCTAACGACAGCATTAGCTCAGTCGCGGAGCGACCACCACAACGTCCCTCCAACGACCGTCCCCTGTGAATCTCCAACTCCAAGTGCTTTGGCACAAACTCACCACAGGCACAGAAATGTGTGGAGAAACTAATCTGATGTCACTGTGAGACCAGAGTAATCGGGACCACCGAATCAGAGGCTTTTTTTTATTGCATGATGATCAATGATAATGAGGATGATGTAATGATTCTGCTATGGAAGTGCATGTGCTTTGAGACCACTTGACAGGGCTGCACTCAACGACTATGAAATACATCCCGGCATCAACCGGACCCGAGAGCTACAGACACCTGCAGTGTTGGTCAGGTAATTAGAGCAACGCTCTCAAACTCACATCCATAAAGTGGCTGAAGCTCGACTGTGTGGTCCCAGTCTTCCCACGGAGCCCACAGCACACTCACTCTGGGTAGGAGCCGGCAGAAGTCCGAAAAACCCCTATGACTCTTATGGGATTTGAACCCGCGACCTTCCAGTCCAAAATCCAAGGTGCTAACTACTGCGCCATGGTGGTTGGTGCCCATCTACTTTTTTGTGTCTGTCTATATGGTTGGGTGGTTTTGTGTGTGTGTGCGTGTGTGTATGTGTGTGTGCTTGTGTGTGCGTGCGTGCGTGTGTGTATGTGTGTGTGCGTGCGTGCGTGTGCGTGTGTGTGCGTGTGTGTGTGTGTGTGTGTCTGTGTCTGTGTCTGCTCGTCCCTCGCTAATTGCAATAAAGTGACTGATGATTCGGGAGCTTGACTGAATAATGAAACTATGAAGCCACCCTGCGATTGATTAATTAAATAATTGAAGGATGCGGGCCCCTCTCTGACTCGCCAGTTGTTAGCGTTAAACCTGTCCCTTTTGAGTAATCACTGGTTGTTTTTTTCGAACACTAATGAAGCAGTAGATGGAGAGTGATGGCTTTCGCTGTATTCAGCTCGCCTATGACCCACCATAAGAGGAGAAGCTGATGGGTTGGTCCACCACAAACACACACCTACAAACCCCTGCAAGAACGTCGAGGGCAGAGAAAGCGCCAAAGATCATGGTGACACATCAAGACTGACGCCAACCCTACAACTCCTACAGCACACAGATCGTAATGAAAAATCTCTGTTGCGTCTTCTCTCATGTCCCACTCCTTTGGACAGGATGAGTGAGAGTGATGACCACACTGAACTGTGGCAGTATCTCAGACTTCCAAGATTAAGGGGTCAGTAGTTAAAAAAGTAGATGTGTTCCATAACCTATACAAGGTGTCAGAGACCCCAGCTTCTCCAGGGGCCAGCTTTTCTTAGGGCAGCGCCCATCTCCTCTCCCTCGCTGCTTTACATTACCTGACCCTTAAGATGTTGGTACCTATGTACGCTGGGGGACCGGGAGGGCCGTACTGAAGCCAGATCTGTCACCCATCTACAGGATGCCACGCTGTGGAGAGTGAGTGGTCTAACCACTGAGCTATCCTGTTCAGCTTGATAGAGAAGGCTGTCTCTATTTATTCTCAGTAAATAAGAAGTTTTTATATTTCAATTTCACTGGTTTTAGGGAAGGTTCAAGTTTCCTAACTTTTTTTTTTTTTTTTGGGGGGGGGTTATCGTGTTCTGTTTGTGGGGTTTTACCACGCGACACTTCCATTACAGTGTTTGTGTTTTGTAAATGATGGCACGCTTTATGAATCTTCATTTAGTCACCCCTAAGCGCATTGCTCCACGCAGGATACCAGCTAATCTTTTATTCAGAATACCAGCAACTAAGCCATCAATCAATAACGCCAGAGTTTGATTCGACCTCAAAGCATGCTTATGTATTCATGGATTCTGTGATGGGAAATTCGTTTCCCTTTCAAAACGAGTGTATAACTCTAACTGTCACGACACCAAAATGTGTGACACGCCTGTAATGATGACGAGCTGGTTAATGTTGGATCCCCTAGTCCCGTGCCTACAATCACGCGCCTTTCCCCAATGGCTGTGGTGCACACGTCCCCTTGTGACTATCAAAAAGCGAGTATGTCCTCTCCCGCTGTCAAAGCGTTTCTAATACAGAACAGACGTTTTCGAAAATCACTTAACATAAGCACATCAAAAACGGGGCACTTGTGGGGAAACAGAAATTGGTGTTTTGGGTCAGAATATCGGAAATAAAACAACAACGACAAAACAAAACAAAAAAACTGAAACAAGACAAAACTTCAAAGAGTAGTTTGAAACATTTAGGAAATAACATAAGCATTTGACTTAATGTGTTGTTGGCTGTGGCCCAACAAAGGAATCCTGGTTTTGTAATCACCTTGGTCCGTTAAACTTGCAGACGCATACACCCCCAACTTCTCTCTCTCCCACTTCCACATACACAAAACAAACTATTATTATATATGTATTATTATGTAGTATGTATATGTATGTATTATATGTATGTATGTATGTATATATTATATATATAAATATATATGATATATAATATAATATATATATATAATATATTATATAGATTTTATATATATATATAGATATTTATATATATATATATATATATATATATATATATATATTCATATTTCTACAGCCAGCACAAAATGTATGTCTTGGTGATTCTTCCTGCAGAACACAGGGGCATACATGCTCGCAGACGTGATGTAAAGGACTGAAAAGGCTATTGCAGACGACAGGAGTGAAACTACCTGCTTATAACTGCAACCAACTTATCTGTAGATCTAGATAGTCGATAAGAATAACAGTCTATAGTACAAAACTTTGCCAAACCACGAAGCCCGCTAATGCAAATATACTCCATACTTATCAAGGAAAGAAAGCCCTACATACAGCTTACTATAAACTATAAAAGAGTATATACTTGTGGTTGAATTGGTCATCTTCTTCTTCGTCTCTCGTTCACTTTACACCGTCAGATGTATTTGGGAAAAGGAATGGCAATGTCCTTTTCAGGTCCTCTCGAGGGCCGTACAGCTTGGTTCGCCGGGTTTCATCTCTGTCGGCCATACAATCTTCCTCAGGTCGCTGTACATATAGCGTGCATCTTTGAAGGATGTGCTACGCCAGTCCGGTTTTCTTTTCCACAGGCACACGGGGAGAAGCAACGAGTTTCAACTTTGCAGACGTATGGTGATTTAGCCTGTTGTGTCCTAGTGGCAATACCTACTAATAACATGTTAATTGGTACACTTACCAAAGTTCGTAACAAGAATAAAGATCAGTGTAACTTGTTTCGACATTTCAGTTAATTAGAGTGTAGTGTAGTGTAGTGTGTGTGTGTGTGGTGTGGTGTGGTGTGTGGTGTGGTGGTGGTGTGGTGTGGTGTGTGTGGGTAGTGTAGTGTAGTGTGGTAGTGTGATGTGTGGTGTGGTGCAGTGCAGTGTACGCAGTGCAGTGCATGCAGTGCAGTGCAGTGTAGAGTAGTGTATGTAGTGTCGTTAAAAACATAGTGGAGTGTAGTGAGTGAGTGTAGTGTAGTGTAGTGTAGTGTAGTGTAGTGTAGTGTAGTGTAGTGTAGTGTGTGTAGTGTAGTGTAGTGTAGTGTAGTGTATGCAGTGCAATGCACTGCAGTGTTGTGTAGTCGTACAGTGGTGCAAGGTAGTGAGTGGAGTGCAGTGCAGTGCAGTGCAGTGTAGTGTAGTGTGTGTAGTGTAATGTACTGAGTGTATGTACTGAGTGTAGTGTAGTGTAGTGTAGTGTAGTGTAGTGTAGTGTAGTGTAGTGTAGTGTAGTGTAGTAGTAGTATGGGATAGGCTACGGTACGTCATAGAATGAAGTGCTGTGGGTTCTACACTACACTACACTCTACGTTCTTGACTGTACTGAGGCCAAGTCGCTCAAACGCTCACCCATCCAATTGGTAACCACGCTCAATGCTGCTTGATTTTGGCTGGGGAAAGCGAGAGCTCTGACCACTGAGCTATCCCGTACCCGACACTACAGAACAAAACTGCAATGAAAAGAAAACCAACAAAAAAGGAAACGTAATATTTTGCAAGAATAGGATTTAAAAAAGAGAGTGGGGGGGGAGTCCTTACATCGTTACAAAGGTTGTAAAATCAATAAAGTGCTCACATGTTTTCTTTATTCTATTACCATTTCTTTTATATAAACGATAGTAGCCAAACAATGACACCGATTCTGTGTGTGTGTGTGTGTGTGTGTGTGTGTGTGTGTGTGTGTGTGTGTGTGTGTGTGTGTGTGTGTGTGTGCTTACTTATGGCTATTTGTAAGATATTTTATGGCGGCTTTGATGCAAATGACATTGAACATTTTTTAATTCAGCGCCCTCTGTCTTCTTTTGTCTGTCCGCCTCCATCCCCCCCCCCCCCCCCTCTCTCTCTCTCTCTCTCTCTCTCTCTCTCTTCTCTCTCTCTGTCTGTCTGTCTGTCTTTTTCTCTCTTTGTTTTGTTCTTTTTCTCTGATAAACAAATATACATGTAAACTTGAAATTAACTCATTTGAGCAGATTAATAATGATACCACTCCTGCATCGATTTGGGTGAAAGAAGCGTGAAAATGCATATAGGGGGAAAGAGAAATAGAGGGGAGAGAGAGAGAGAGAGAGAGAGAGAGAGAGAGAGAGAGAGAGAGAGAGAGAGAGAGAGAGAGAGAGAGAGAGAGAGAGAGAGAGAGAGAAAATAAAGAGAAAAAGACAGACAAAGAAGAGACATACAAACACAGACAGACAGTCTGATAGAAGTAAAGAAAAACAGAGGATATGAAACAAACGCACTTGCGCACACACAAACACACAATTCACACACAAACATTCACACAACACACACACACACACCACACACACACACACACACACACACACACACACACACACACACAGAGTCGCGCGCGCCCGCGCGTTAAACACACACACACACACACACACACACACACACACACACACACACACACACACACACACACACACACACACACAAACCAACAACAAAATTCAAACAAACACACAGAGAGAAAATGAGCGACAGACAGACAGACAGACAGACAGACAAATAAACAGATACACACAAACACGCAGGCAGAGAGATGAGGTATAACAAACAAACAAAAGTGGCTCAACACGCACAACAGCACAGAGACAGAGACAGAGAGTGTAACAGACACACACACAAAGGTAGAGAGAGAGAGAGAGAGAGAGAGGAGAGAGAGAAGAGAGAGGAGAGAGAGAGAGAGAGAGAGAGAGAGAGAGAGAGAGAGAGAGAGAGAAGAGAGAGAGAGAGAAGAGAGAGAGAGAGAGGAGAGACAGAGAGAGAGAGAGAGAGAGACAGAAACACAAGACAAGAGACAGAGAGAGAGAGAACAGACAGACAGACAGACAGACAGACAGACAGACAGACAGACAGACAGACAGACAGACAGATGGGGGACATGGGAAAGAGTGTGTCACACACGCGATCGCATAATTATATTCCATTCTACTTCATTACCTTGGTCCGCTGAAAAGGGATCATAAATCAACAGCAATTAAAAGACACGTTCAAAGAGAGAGGGAGAACGGTGACGACAAGGTCGACAAGAAATAGGATAGCAACGATGACGACGATGATGATGATGATGATAGCGATGACGAGGAGGAGGAGGAGGAGTAGGTAGAAGAGGAGGAGGAGAGGGTTGATGAGACAGAGAGAGAGGGGGGGGGGAGGAGAGAGAGAGAGAGAGAGAGAGGGAGATGGAGAGTAGACACGAAACTGACTGACAGGCAGACACACAGATTGACAAGAGGACAGAGAGAGAGAGAGAGAGAGAGAGAGAGAGAGAGAGAGAGAGAGAGGGGGGGGGGAGAGGAGGAGAGAGAGAGAGAGAGAAGAGAGAGAGAGAGAGAGAGAGAGAGAGAGAGAGAGAGAGAGAGAGAGAGAGAGAGAGAGAGAGAGAGAGGAGAGAGAGAGAGAGAGAGAGAGAGGAGAGAGAGAGAGAGAGAGAGATTTTTTTTTTTTTTGGGGGGGGAGAGTAGACACGAAACAGACTGACAGACAGACACACGGACAGACAAAAAAACAGATAGACAAGAAAACAAAGGAAAGATGCTTGCATGCTTTCAAAATCATTTCACTATCACTTCCAATACAGACCTTTCGACAAGGAGGTTGCGGTACAATGTTTATGTTCCATAAAAAGCAGTATCATATCATTATGTAAGTGTTTAATGCACTACAAAATGTAAAACGAAATAGAAAAAGAAAGGGCAACTGAAACTGGAACATCCTATTTTGTATCAAAACGCCACCATCCCCACTTCCCCCTCACTCTCCTCCAAATTTAGCTTAAGTGAATGTTTTCCGTTCTTCGACTAGAGCTCTGAGGTTTATTAATGGTGACATTTTGCATATGTAACAGTGTTCCCCTCCCCCACCATGTATTATAGGTAGCTGCATTCCGACTTCGGAGATTGAAGTGAAAAAAAAGCCGTGCAGCACATTGTATTTCTAAATGTTTGGGCACTGTTTGCCATTGCCTCACTTCTCTTGCCATAAATCAGAATCTGATTTGGTTCCGATTTTGTTATCCGAAGTTAAATAGAAACAATGCTCTGGTTTCTAGGCAGAGTTCAGTAAAAAGGAATTTGTCTGATTTAGCTCGTTAGAAGTTTTGCATAGAGATCAAAAGCGTTTGTGTTTCATGTTGGTGTTGTTGTTGTTATTGTTGGTTCTTACATGAATACACATGAGAAACGTAGAATATCTGTATCTGTCTCAGTTTGAAAGCAAAGTTTATTTGCAATGAGATCAGATTTTCTGAATCAAAGGTGTGTGTTATCAATCCACTCCGTTTATCTGTGAGAACTGCAGTATACCTTACAGTGTGAAATACACTTTTGATTAAGAGAGAAAGCAAAATCAATCGTATCATTCAAATTTGGATATCTGAATGCAGGTGCTGTGTAAATGAGCAAAATGTGACGATCTTCAAAACCCAGCCTTACATAAAACTGTAATAAACAGGTCTGCACTGTTTTCAAGTTGGGTGTCAGTTGGTGCAAATTAATTTGAATCATTACTTTTTAAATTAAAACCTATTTTACAAACAAGCTGTATCTTCTGACCGTTCAGTTATTTCTGTATCTTTCTGTCTTAGATTGGTGACCTATATATATCCCCATGAAAGTTGCCTCTGTTACCCAAATTTGTGCTATCCACAGATCTAGACAAGTCACTTCCTTGTAAATCAAACATCTGTTCCGGGGGGGGGGGGGGGGGGGGGGGGGTTGGCTGGTTTGCTCTTGTTCCTTGCCAAGAAATTCAAAGTTTACGGATAGTGATATTTTTGCGTATGCGACCGACTTTTCCTCTCCATTAAGGTAGCGTAGCCGTATTCCGACTTCGGAGATGAAATCAGCATGAAAAAAAAATTACTGACACTACAGCTGGACTCCTGTCCCTCAAGTGCAAAGATGACCTCATATCTGCAGAGCTCAGCTGTGTCTGAAGGTGGTTCTGCACCCCTAGTCCTGAAGCGTAGAGAATGTGTAGCAGTGTGAGCCCTGGAACTTCATTATAGCTGTCGATGGAGTTGGCTAGTGGCGATGTTTTCTGGCAGAAATGAGTCTATAGTGTTGGGTGTCCCCAGGCCTGGTGAACAAGGGTTCGCCAGCATCACTTGGTTTCAGAGCAGACTCCTCTCTCCTCCAGCTGTTAGGACTTCATGTTGCACCAATACCAATACTGTATAATATCTACAAATACAAGCAAAACAACCTCAAAACTGCATTGAGCCGTACACAATTTACAGTGACAGACGATTCGTTTTGGGATCTGTTTCACTCTGACTGTTCCAAGCCCTACCCTTTGCGAGACTAGTCTGTTCATTTTTGTGCTATCCATTATGTTATGATTTTTGTTGCGAGTATTTTTCACACGCCTATTATCTGCAAACATTGGTATTGTCAAATTTCATGTACCCCTTTGGAGGGGGGGGGGGGGAGGGGGGGGATCTTGAAATAAAATTTTGAATTTGCTTCACTGATTTTTGTAAAAGACTTCCATGACTTTGTTTCGAAGGTGCGGGTGAATTCCCTACTGTCCTTCCCGGCTTCATTCAGTCAGACCTTCCTCCTGCACCGATGCTGAATTAACGACACTAGAACCCCTCTCTGCCTGTCACTGATTTACCCCATTCTGTCACTGAAGCCCCACACCACCGACGGAAAGAAGTACAGTCTGCGAACCCCGTGCAGTCGTCACATTGCAGTTACGTAAGTTTCTGCTGATGGGGAAGGAGGGGGGGGATGAAAAAGAGAAGAAGGGGGACCTACAGTGAAGCCATCAATCTGTACAGTGTCCTTTGTTGCTCGGACGTCAGACAGCCAGGAGAGAGAGAGAGAGAGAGAGATAGAGAGAGAGAGAGACAGACAGACAGACAGACAGACAGACAGACAGACAGACACAGAGAGAGACAGAGAGAGAGAGAGAGAGGAAGACTTCCTCTTTCGTCTTCCTTCCTTTTCCTTCCTATGCGTGGAGACGTCACCTGATGACGTTAGCTAGCTGTCAGAGGAAGGGGGGGGGGGGGGCCACTGTCCCCATGGTTAACTTGACATGACTCCCTTCGCTTTTCGTAAGAGTAGGCCATTGTGTGCCGGTGGGAACAGATGACAAGATTTACAACAACAAAAACTGCATACACACGGGTACTAGATGTAAAAACGCACATGAGTGCTTATCCCATTATCCTCGATATAAACTAATAAAATAAAATAAAAAGAAAAGAAAACACAACTGGGGCAGGATCTAACTACCCGTGTTCTGCCCCTCTACCCGTGTTCTGCCCCTCTACCCGTGTTCTGCCCCTCTACCTTCGTGCCCCTTACCTGTCTCCCTCTACCGTGTTCTGCCCCTCTACCCGTGTTCTGCCCCTCTACCCGTGTTCTGCCCCTCTACCACGTGTTCTGCCCCTCTACACGTGTTCCTGCCCCTCTACACGTGTTCTGCCCTCCTGCCCCTCTACACGTGTTCTCTGCCCCTCTACCGTGTTCTCTGCCCTCTACACGTGTTCTGCCCCTCTAATCCCTGTGTTCTGCCCCTCTACACGTGTTCTGCCCCTCTACCCGTGTTCTGCCCCTCTACCCGTGTTCTGCCCATCTATCTACACGTGTTCTGCCCCTCTACCGTGTTCTGCCCACATCTCATCTACACGTGTTCTGCCCCTCTCTCACACGTGTTCTACCCCTAGAACACTCAGTGTTACAGACGCATGGCCACATCTATCCTGCTTAGTGCGTCTGCAACAACACCATTCCCCATTGTTGATGTACTCTAAAACAGAGAACAGAGAAACACACACACACTTACACAGGTACACACACACAGGTACACACACACAGTTACACACACACTTACACACACTTACACACACACTTACATACTTACACACACACTTACACACACACTTACACACACACACACACTACACACACACATACACACATTACACACACACACAACACCCCTTACACACACATACACACTCACACACACACACACACTTACACACACACACACACACACACACACACCACACACACACACACACACACACACACACACACACACAGTCCCCTATTTACACATGATCGTATAATACACGCACCACAAACCCCCTAAACGCTGTCCGTTTCCTCCTGCCTCTTTTATTTTTCATGATCTGTAGCTTGTGTTTCACAAGTGTCCCCCCATTATCGTCCTGAAAATTGTTTCTAGCACGTCACACACACAACAACATACAACATACACCACGCATGCACGCACACGCACGCACGCACACACACATTATATACATACAAGCATATATACATACATACATACATACATACATACATACATACATACATACACACACACACACACACACACACACACACACACACACACACACACACACACACACACATACATACATACATACATACATACATACATACATACATACATACATACATACATACATACATACATACTACATACATACATACATACATACATAGTGTGCGTAAGTACGTGAGTGTGGATGTGGATGTGGGTGAGGGTGTGGGTATGTCTGGGTATGATCTTGGTTGACTAAGTACTTGAAAAGCAGCTGAGTTGATGTGCCTAGTTTAAGTTACAAAATTGTATTTGTACTTTCTTTTTACTTATTTCTTTTTGTTTAGAAATGTTTGTCTTCAACTGTGTTGTAAATGAAAAAATGAAAGTTAACCGGTTTTTAAAAAATATATACATACGCTTACACACGCGCACGCACACACACGCACACACACGCACACACAAGCACACACACATACGCAAAAACACACATACGCACACACACGCCCACACAAGTACACACACACACACACACACACACACACACACACAACACACACACACACACACCACACACACACACAAGCACACACACATTAAAACACACACATGCAAACATACACACACGCGCGCGCGCGCGCAACACACACACACACACACACACACACACACACACACACACACACACACACACGCGCGCACACAAGATATCAAATTTTTATACATAATGGCATACACGGACTACAAACTTCATTTTGTTCATTTCCTTACTACTTCAAATTCTCATGAATAATCAAAAAGGTATTCTCTATTTCACAAACGTCGACCATTATCATTCTGAAAAACCGTTTCGCATGTTTCACACACACACACACACACACCACACACCACACCACCACACACACACACACACAACACACACACACGCACGCACACACACACGCGCACACACACACACACGCGCACACACCACACACGCACGCACATACACACACATACACACGCACACACGCACGCAAATAAATATTATATATAATATATAATATATATATAAATAATAATATAAATATTATATAATATATTAATATTAAGACACACCACAAGCCACATACGGTGCGCGCAGGCCAACACACACCATAAATATCAAATATTTATACATAATGGCATGCACTGTCCACGAACTTAACTTGTCCATTCTTTCCACTCGTTCAAATGATCATGAATTCAAAAGGTCGTTTCGTGTTTCGTAGTGTGCCCCATTATTCTATTTTAAAAATTTGTACGCGCCCATGCTCGCGCGCGCGTTGCGTGTGTTTGAGTGTGTTATGTGTATGTGTGTTTCTGTGTGTGTGTGTTGTGTGTGAAGTCAAGTCAAGTCAAGGTTGTGTTGTGTGTGTGTGTGTGCATGCGTGCGTGCGTGTTTTGTGTGTGTGCATGCTCGTGCGGTACCTGTGCGTGCGTGCGTGTGTGTGTGTGTGTCTGTGTTTGTACGTGTGAGTGTGTGTGTGTTTGTGTACGTGCGTGTGTGTGTATATTTATTTATTTATTCTTTTATATCAAGGATAATTGAATAAGCACCCATGTGCTTTTTTTCATCCAGTCCCCGTGCGTATGCAGTTTTGTAAATCTTGTCATCTGTTCCCACCGGCACACAATGGCCTTCTCTTACGAAAAGCGGAACAGGATTTAACGTGTGTGTACACGGGGCCTCGGTTTACAGTCTCATCCGAAAGACTTTTGTGGAAAGTGAAGTCACAGCACTGATGTTAACTCCAGGGGAAAAATCCCCTCAAACGGGAATCGAACTCGGGTCGTCAAATTGCGAGTGCAATGCTCTGACCACTAGGCTATCCCGTCCCCTTGTGTGTGTGTGTGTGTGTGTGTGTGTGTGTGTGTGTGTGTGTGTGTGTGTGTGTGTGTGTGTGTATGTGTTGTGTGTTGTGTGTGTGTGTTGTGTTGGTCGTGCGTGCGTGCGTGGTGCGTGTGTGTGCGTGCGTGCGTGGTGTGTTGTGTTGTGTGTGTGTGTGTGTGTGTGTGTGTGTAAAAGGCTGGCCAGTATAACATTTTGCTACACTGGCTAGGTCGTCAGTATGAATAGCTACTGCTATCATGTCTCCAAAATGTATTAAGGTTATAAAGTTTTGCACGGGATAGCTCAGTGGTCACAGCACACGTTTTCCCCAAGCTAAGGTTAAGCAGCATCGAGCGTAGTTACAAATTGGATGGGTGACCGTTTTACGCGCTTTGGCTTCAGTACGTTGCCTATAGCTCACCAAGCTGTAAACGGGTACCTGCCCTCTTTAGGGTCAGGGAAGGTAAAGCAGCGAAGGAGAGGAGATGGGTGCCGCCCCTCAATATGCTGGCCCCTAGAGAAGCTGAGGTTTCTGATGCCTCGCCCCCTTTCTACCACATAGGTTATGGAACGCCTTTACCTTTTTACGGTTATGCAGAATGAGAAAAGAAAAGAACTACGGGAAGAAAAGTTAGCAGATATTTAAGAAAGAGGAGAAGGAGGAGAGGATTGTAGTAGAAGAAAAGGAAGAGGATGAGAAGGAGATAGAGAAGGGAAAAAAAGGAAGAATGGAAGGAAGGAAAAAATAGCCAAAGAAGAAGAAGAATAATTGCGAAGAAGAATTGCGAAGAAGAATTGCGAAGAAGAATTGCGAAGAAGAAGAAGAATTGCGAAGAAGAAGAAGAATTGCGAAGAAGAAGAACTGCGAAGAAGAAGAATTGCGAAGAAGAAGAAGAAGATGAAGAAGAAGAAGAAGAAGATGAAGAAGAAGAAGAAGAAGAAGAAGAAGAAGAAGAAGAAGAAGAAGAAGAAGAGAAGAAGAAGAAGAAGAAGAAAGAAGAAGAAGAAGAAGAAGAAGAAGAAGAAGAAAAGGAAGAGAGGAAGATCAACAACAACACAGCAGCAGCAGTAACAATAGCAGCCACAACAACAACAACAACAACAACAACAACAACAACAACAGCAGCAGACAATGAAGACTTCGATAAAGAAGAAGACAAGAGAAGGAGACGAAAAAGAAAGAACAAAAGATCAAAACAAGAAGAAAAAAATATAGCAGAAACCACACACCAACAACACAACAACAACAACAGCAACAGAAAGAAACAGCAATACAACAGCAAAAAAACAAAAATTACACTCTAACAACTACAGCAGCGGCAACAACGCTAACAAAACAAGATTTGAGCCAAAGGTTCGTGCAGCGCAATAAACCCAATTGCAAACCCTGCTAACGAGTTTTTGCCTGCAGCTCAAAATGAAAAACAAAATACAGAATAACTGTCTGGCACCCAAAAAAAGAAAAAGAAAAAGATGTTCTGT
>CM060331.1:38469167-38479167 GCA_030674155.1 Stramonita haemastoma
TCTTCTTTCTAACCCATTTGTATCCTATACCGCTGATCCATTTATGTTGACAGGCATCAGGAAGGCCTTCTACATGTTTCAAGCAATTTGTTTGGTCCGTCTGTGCGTGCACTATGTAACCAAGCAACACAGAACAGACATTCAAACAAACCTATCAAATATCTCTTAACAGTAAAAAGACTGAAATTGCAAACAAAAATTTCGAAGAAAAAAATAAGAGAAAAATTAGACATGTAAAAACTGAAGCAAATAAAGAAATTAAAACAAAAAAATCCCAAAGACATTTTGGAGGCAGAAGCAACCATCCAAACAAGAGAATCTCCACCCTCCAACAGACAGACAGAGTCCAAAACAACTAAGTTAACTAAACAACGTCCTAATAGATTATCTCCAGCTGTCACAAAAAGCTAAAACAACCCATACGAAACTAAACAACCTCCTAATACTTGGCACCAACAGACAAACAGAGCCACAACAACTAAGTTAACTAAAATTATGTCCTAACAGTTATTCCAACAGTAAGAAAAAGCTTAAACAATTCAACTAAATGAAACAACCTCCTAATAATTATCTCCAACAGACAAACCAACCCAAAATAACCAACTAAACTATATATAACTAACCCTTAAACAATCATCTCCAACAGTCAAACAAATACAACAAATAGATAAAGACAGCAAACCAACAGGAAACATACTCTCAATATTTCCGATGTCGTGCTGCTGTGTGCATGCGGGCCATGTGTATGTTGTGTGTATGTGTGTGTGTGCGTGCGTGCGTGGTGTGGTGCGTGTGTGTGCGCTCTCTCTCTCTCTCTCTCTCTCTCTCTCTCTCTCTCTCTCTCCTCTTTGTCTCTCTCTTCTCTCTCTCTCTGATCTCCAAATCGATAGCGTATGGAACGAGCAGCTTTTTACAAGTCCGAAATATCCTTTGTGTATATGTATATATCCTTTTAGCTTCCAACGTAACACGAACACGTCTGCATATCCAGCTGTGATGTTTAACTACAAGGTAGTATTGCCACGATCTTATCTACATCAACTTTCGCGATCCGCTTTTGGTGAGTAATAAAAAACTATATCCTGCTATGTTTCGACAGCTTTGTGCAGGAACCGATCGAATCTGTTTGTATCTGTAGTTTTTGTTTCTGGTCTACATGAAAATGATGTAGCATCTCCTTTTGAAACCGCCAGCCAGCAAGTGCTTTTTGTTGTTGCATATGTATGAGAAATGTTCAAAGTTACCGCACCGCTGGTGTTTTATGGTAATTTGTAACTTTCTAAAGTTGTACATTCTAGAGGCAATATGTACGATGATGATGATGAAAGACATTTGTTAAGAGTATGCAAAAGCTCTTAGCACTTTTAGTACAATACATTCCTTATCCTTTACACAACCTCCTCTACCCCCACCCCCTAAGGGCACTCGCGCGTACAATTACAACCATACATACATACATACAGGCAGACATATAGACAGATTACAGACATACATACATAATTATATGAATACAAATTAAACATACATACATAATTATATGAATACAAATTAAACATACATACAGAAATATGATATACATGTTATACAATGTATATAAACGTATCTAATACACATTCTGCACACGCCCACACTTACACACGCACTCGAGCACACTTTTACGCTCACACAGTTTCAGCCTGTACAGCGTAGTTGGTTGACTGAAATGATTGTAGTTAAGGATAACATTTGAAAGAGGTGATTGTTTCGTTGTGTCTGGCTAGTCTATGCGCGGAATAGAATTCCATTGAGGGGGACTCAAAAGAAAGAGGAAGACAAAGAGAGATGTGGAGACAGATAATTTTGATGTAAAGAGAGAGAGGGAAGTAGGTAGGGGGAAAGAGAGAGCTATTAAAATAAGCGTGGTGGGTACCGAGAAGCCAGGATTAAGACAGTTAAGGAAATTGAGGAACAACAATTCTCAAGCAAAAATTCGTAACGACTGGGAAACGAGACTCACGGGAAAACCGTAGCTGGCTGGTCATTCCTTATTTTCTCCTCTGCATGCCAATGGGGTACAAGAGTGAAGGCCAGGGTGATCACCAAAGTAAGGAACAACAATTACACTAACTTCACTATAACTATTGAAAATACAGAGTGTCTCACAATTTACAGGTGTGTCCAAAAAAAAAAAGTAACACTACACAGTGACAAGGTTGCATGGGAGATAATCCAATTAACTCCCCTGTCGCACTAAGTCTCACACACTAGATCTTGCCGCCCGGCTACAAAAGTTTTTCCCCTATAAGACAAAGTTGTCAGTATGCAGGAGCCACTAGCAGAACGGAGAAGATGAAGAGGTTGATAAGTTTGAATGAGTTCATAGAAGCAACAAGGCGCATTAGCAGTAAACAAACAAAAAAGAAAGAAAACACAAACTTTTGGTACTGGATTCTCTCTGAAACAGGAAGCCACTAAAGCTCTTTTAGAATAAGAAGGGTGGAGGGTTGACCACGGGAAGCTTTTAAAGTAACACGAGCATTGTTTTTTTTTTCTTTTTCATTTTATACCTCTTTAGGTCACAGCAGATTTCTCTCCATGAAATTCAGGTTTCTCTCCCCAGGGAGAGCGTGTCACCACAAGAGTAGCGACATTTTCTTTCTCCTGTTTTCAACTGTATTTGTTCCCCTATCAGGGTGGCTTTTTTTCTACAGAATTAACACATACATCATCAACAACACAGACATGCCAATGCCCCAAAAGACCCAATACCCCCAAAACACCACTGCCCCAGACTAGCTTTGCCCTAAACACCCCCCCCCCCAATCGACCCAAACACCCACCCACTCACCCACCCACCCACCCCCCAAAAAAAATCCATAAACATCCACTCTGTCATAAAGGACAGGAGACTGACTCACTGTCAGAAAATGACTTTGATCGTCCCTTTGCCCCCACCTAATAGCTGTTGAAGGCTGCTACCTAATCATTTTTCATCTGAGAAGAGATGAAAGAACTGTGTCGGACAGAGGAGGCCTAAATTTGGATGTGGAAGGGTAGATGATGATGATGATGATAGATGCTGTTAACAAGAATGGAGAGAGAGAGACAGAGAGAGGCAGAGAGAGAGACAGAGAGAGAGAGAGAGAGACAGAGAGAGAGAGGAGGCTGTGGGGAAATGATTGGCTAACAGCTAATTTCGTGGGCGCCTCATCACATCGATAAAGTCGCCTGCTCTTTTTCAGCTACCAACAATTATCTCCCCCTTCCTGCAGGCTACATGGCGAAAATGATTTTACAGTGTAGTCACAGCATGCACAAGGGTGCTGGGTCTCACACAGGGTGTGTGTGTGTGTGTGTGTGTGTGTGTGTGTGTGTGTGTGTGTGTGTGTGTGTGTGTGTGGGTGTACCAAAGTATGCACAGAATCACATACACAAGCAAAAATGTACATAACCACGTTTTTTTTCGAGCGCATACTCTCTCTGTCTCTCTCTGTCTCTCTGTCTCTCTGTCTCTCTGTCTCTGTCTCTCTCTCTCTCTCTCTCTCTCTCTCTCTCTTCTCTCTCTCTCTCTCTCTCTCTCTCTCTCTCTCTCTCACACACACACACACACACACACACACACACACACACTCACACACACACAACATACACACACTACAGCACACAAACAAACAAACACAAATACATGAATGAACATGCTTAGATGTGTGCATGCAAGAGCAACACTTCACAGAACAGTATACCACTCTACAACAGAAGGAAGCACTACACAATACATACACGCACGTGCATGCGCGCACACGTCTGAGCAATCGATTGAGCGAGCGAGTGAGCAAGCCAGAGAGACACAGATAGACAGAGTCACAAAGAGGAAAGTGTTTCCTGTTTTGGCATTTACAAACACGCGCGCGCACGCACACACACACACACACACACACACACACACACACACACACACGCAGACACACACACACACACATGCGCGCGCCCATGCACGTACGCATGCACGCACAGCCACATACACACACACACACACTTACTCGATCTATCAACCAATCAATCATTGTTTCTAACAATCCTGCCATCATAGGTAGTGTGGATGCTGTTCTTATGTCTTCTCAGGATAGCCAGCATTCAGTGTGTGTGTGTGTGTGTGTGTGTGTGTGTGTGTGTGTGTGTGTTGTATGTGTGCGTGTGTGCGTGCGTGCGTACGTGCGTGTGACCAATACGCTGAGAGCCTCATTGAGTGTGTATGTGTGAGTATTTAATAACGGATGCATATCACTTTTAGGACTAATTATGATTGTGTTGTATTTCTAATTACTGTTTCCTTTTCCATAAATGATATGTTCTTGTACCTCAACATTTTCGGACCTGACAAACACGTAACATACAGTTAGCACACTGCAGACCTCTCTCTCTTTTTTTTTAATTAACATTCACAGCCAAAATTAATAGTCATGGCTCTGACATCCTGCAGATAAGCTTTACATCAGTTACATGCTGACTCCAATCTTTTTTGCTTTTAATCCTGCGGGCATTTCTCGGCTATCTAAAACATAAATCTGGCTGAATTTATCGTTGTCGTTTATCTCCAAAATCACAACCTACCACCGCTGTGATTAATCGTGTAGGCTGGCAGTTTATCTGATCTCCCCCCCCCCCTCCTCTCCCTCCCCCCACTCCGACTTCTTTTTACTCTGTATGCTAAATAGCATGATTGGTTTGGGGTTCAAAACGGCCCCATGGGTAATTAAAAAATGACATGATAAAATCTTATTTCTCACCCAACACGAAGCGGAAAAATCTAGAGCGGAAACTAAAAGGACTTTGCACTTTGGTAAAACTTCCGCTCGTATCATAGAAAAGTCTAGATTCTTCATCTAAAAAATGTAGATTTACACATAAATTAAGGAACTTTAAGATCGATGGGGTTTGAAGTTTGTTTTTTTTTTCAAACGCACACAGCAATGATTCGTGGTGGTGCAGCTGTGATAACTTGAAATCCAAGTTTGTTGCAAAGTAAGGCATGTGATTGTTTGGAGTGCTTTTGTTCTCTCCAACTGTCAAATGGTATCCTTAACTGTAAAAACACTTGATGTCTCATAGCTTTGTTGGTCCTTTATATCCAAAAAAGTTACTATTTTTAAAAAGCTTTAAAAGGTAAAGATAAAGGTGTCCCATTAACTATGTGTTCATAGGGGAGCAAGGCATCAGAGACCTCAGCTTCTCTAGGAGCCAGTATATTGCGGGAGGCGCCCATCTCCTCTCCCTCGCTGCCTTATTTTTTTTTAAAGGCACTGGTAGGTCTGCATAAAAATCATAAAAATCCCTACCCATAATTCGCCTGACACAGCTGAGGGGATTCAAACCCATAACTTCATGGACCCATAAGATTTAAATCAAACGCTTTTACCCAATCATCAAAAGACGTTCGTCAATTTGGCAGAAGGTACATAGTGACATTTTTTTTTTTTTATACCACTTTATGTCACAGCAGATTTCTCTGCGTGAAATTCGGGATGCTCTCCCCGGGGAGAGCGCGTCGCCACAAGTGCAGCGCCTACCCATTATTTTTTTTCCTCAGAGATGGTGTCTTAACACCTGTCTGCATGCTGTTTTGTTTTTGTTTTTTATTGTCATCCGCTTCTACCGGCACACGATGGCCTGCTCTACCGAAAGGCGGAACGGGGTTCAAACGTGTGCGCAAGATGTTCTGCGTGTGTTCGCACACGGGGCCTTGGTTTATAGTCTCATCCGAATGACTTTGGCATTCAGTTCGATTTTTTCGTTAAACTGGGAAGAAAGGGCAAGACTGGGTACGAACCCAGAACCTCACGGTTTTACTTGTTGGCAGGCGAACGTCTTAACCATCCTGCCACCTTCCTTCCGCTCTTAAGCACACAGTGGAAACAGGATAGGAGACAGACACTTCCACTGAAGTTAGAGAGTCTCTTTGACTTTGATCGTCTCTTTGAAGATGACGAACATTTTTTTTTTTTTTTTTTTTTGGGGGGGTATTTTTCTGTGTGCATGCAGTGTTATCAATTTTCTGTCATCCATTCCTACCGGCATGAACTGGCCTGATCTTCCCAAAAGCGAAATTGGTTTTGACGTGTGCACAAGATGTTCTGCGTGCATTCGCATAGGTTGTAGCTTCATCCAAAGGACTTTATCTTATTTGATACGAAAGTAAAATAGGTTAGGGGTTTCCACGAAGCTAACAACCTGAATTCTATGTTCAAGTGATATTGCGAGGTAAGGTGTAAATTATGTAAGTGTTTGTATGCAAAACAGATTATGAGTGTGTACGCGGGCAACGAGTGTGTGTGTGTGTGGGGGGGGTAAGTTTGCGTGTGTATGTGTGTGAAGATGCATGCATGCATGTGTGTGTGCATGTGTGATTGAGCGTACATGTTGATGTGTGGCCATGTTTGCGTGCATCCATTTGCATGCAGATAATTTGTTCTCATCAGCATACCCATGCCACACATAAACACAGGCATGTGGGTGTGCATGAGATTTCACGTACTGTACATACACATGTGCATGTACGTATATACTACAAATACCCAAACGCAAACACGCACAAGGTTGTGCTTTGGATGTCCGCGCCAAGTATGGTAATAAGAAGCTGACGAAGTTATCTGTATTGACGCTGTCATTAGTCTAGCCATCCCTGTGTTGTACAGCCCTGTGCAATGCCCCCCCCCCCCCAGCCAGCCCTGTGTGAGTGACAGAGATCAGAGAGGTGCTGTATGCCTGTCATGTAGCCAGGCCGTGTGGTCTGCAGCTGCCAAAGGGGCAGGATGCTGCTGCATGTATGCTACTGTGTTCCGCATCTCCTCTTCTGTAGCACTGATGTGAAGACATGCCTGCTCTATTTGAAGGCAGTTCACATACACACGTAATTAGCCAGTAGCCAGGCGGTGTGGTCTTCAGCTGCCAAAGGGCCAGGATGCTGCCTTGCATGCATGCTACACTGTTTGATGTGGTATCGCCTTCATCTGTAACGGCACTTGTCGAGTGTAGCCTTTTCAAAGAGTTTGCTGTGTATCTTCTATATCACATTTCACTGTTATGCTGTATACTGTAGATTATGTTTATGTCATGGTAAATTTCTATGTGTAAAATATCAATCCATGATGATAAAAAAATACAAAACTTAAATTAAAAAAAGGATTTATGCATGTTAAAAAAAATGGCCTACCCCCACCAAACTCCCCCCCCCCCACCAAACTCCCCCCTAAACCTCCTCCCCTTCCCTACGCCTAACGCCACCATCCCCCTCCCCCTAAACCTCCTCCCCCTTCCCTACGCCTACCGCCACCATCCCCCTCCCCCTAAACCTCCTCCCCCTCCCCTACACCTATCCCTCCCCCCACCATCCTCCTCCCCCTTCCCTACGCCTCCCCCCATCCTCCTCCCCCTTCCCTACGCCTCCCCCCACCATCCTCCTCCCCCTTGCCTACGCCTCCCCCCCATACCCCTCCCCCTTCCCTACGCCTCCCCCCACCATCCCCCTCCCCTACACCTATCCCTCCCCCCACCATCCTCCTCCCCCTTCCCTACGCCTCCCCCCCCATACCCCTCCCCCTTCCCTACGCCTAACGCCACCATCCCCCTCCCCCTAAACCTCCTCCCCCTTCCCTACGCCTACCGCCACCATCCCCCTCCCCTACACCTATCCCTCCCCCCACCATCCTCCTCCCCCTTCCCTACGCCTCCCCCCCCATACCCCCCCCTTCCCTACGCCTCCCCCCACCATCCCCCTCCCCCTAAACCTCCTCCCCCTTCTGTACGCCTACCCCCACCATCCTCCTCCCCCTTCCCTATGCCTACCCGCACCATCCTCCTCCCCCTTCCCTACGCCTACCCCCACCATCCCCCTCCCCCTAAACCTCCTCCCCCTTCCCTACGCCTACCCCCACCATCCCCCTCCCCCTCCCCCTAAACCTCCTCCCCCTTCCCTACGCCTACCCCCACCATCCCCCTCCCCCTAAACCTCCTCCCCCTTCCCTACGCCTACCCCCACCATCCCCCTCCCCCTAAACCTCCTCCCCCTTTCCTACCCCCACCATTCCCCTCCCCCTAAACCTCCTCCCCCTTTCCTACCCCCACCATCCCCCTCCCCCTAAACCTCCTCCCCCTTCCCTACGCCTACCCCCACCATCCCCCTCGCCCTTCCCTACACCTACCCCCACCATCCCCCTAAACCTCCTCCCCCTTCCCTACGCCTACCCTCACCATCCCCCTCCCCCTTCCCTACGCCTACCCCCACCATGCCCCTCCCCCTTCCCTACGCCTACCCCCACCATCCCCCTCCCCTACGCCTACCCCCACCATCCCCCTCCCCCTTACCTACCCCCACCATCCCCCTCCCCCTTACCTACCCCTACCATCCTCCTCCCCCTTCCCTACCCCTACCATCCTCCTCCCCCTTCCCTACCCCCACCATCCTCCTCCCCCTAAACCTCCTCCCCCTTCCCTACCCCTACCCCCACCATAATTTTCCTCCACCCTCAATTTACTTTTTTTTTTTTTTAATTAATAGGCATAATTTTCACAACTTCTAGGAAGATAGAAAATCTCCCACTGAAATTCGAACCCATGACATCAAGAACATACAGGCCACAAGTCTGTCGTTTTATCCAACAGGCCACAGTGCCTGTTTGTTAGCAATCTGGAAATGGGAAATATATATTTGAATTCAGGCTGGAAAGCATGTAGGATATGGACAATTCATATTGTGCTGTATTGTGTTCTATTCTACTATAGTAATCGAAAAATGTTGTTTTTTTTATGTTAATTCATTTTTTAATTTCATTTTTATTTTTTGTTGTGTTTCCGGTAATATCCATACTTTCGTAGATTTCTATAAATAAACAAGAAAAACCAAGATCTATGAACTCTGCATTAAAATTTTTTTTATGTGAGTAGTTGTCAGTTGTTCAGTTGATCGGGCAAAATGTAAGTATTGACTAATTTCCTTCATTTTTGTTCCTGATGTATTGCATATATTTTGATCATTGGCATTGTGGAACAATGTGTGTGGGTATGTGTGTGTGTGTGTGTGTGTGTGTGTGTGTGTGTGTGTGTGTGTGTGTGTGTGTGTGTGTGTGTGTGTGTGTGTGTGAGCCAGTCAAGTCAATTCAAGTCAATTTCTATTATTTCAAGGATAATGAATAAGCATCTGTGTGCTTTTTTACATCCAGTCCCCGCTCTTATCAGGGACAAGATCAAGATTTTTTTTAATAAAACCTAATTAAACAGCTACAACAGTTGAGTAGAGTAGGCCATTTTGTGCCAGTATGAACAGATCATAAAATTGACAAAACTGCATTCACACGGGAACTGGACGTAAAAAAGCACGGAATTGCTTATTCCATTATTCTCGTAGTAAAAGAATAAAGAAACACACACACACACACACACACACACACACACACACACACACACACACACACACACACACACACACACACACACACACACACACACACACATACATACACACACACAAAACACAAACACACACACACACACACACACACACACACACACACACACACACACACACACACACACACACACACACATATTCACACGCACTTAAACACATATATACCTGCACATTATATGTGTATAATGTAAGTTATATAAAAATATAATTATATATATATATATGGATAGATAGATAGATAGATAGATAGATAGATAGATAGATAGATAGATAGATAGATAGATAGATAGATAGATAGATAGATAGATAGATAGATAGATAGATAGATAGATAGATAGATAGATAGATATGTATATATATGATAAGCCTAACACGTGTTAAAATCAAACGAAATGTGAAAATTTGTAAAGTTTTTTGTGCGTGTTTTTTTTTTGGGGGGGGGGCAAAAAGACTACTTTAAAAAACCTCTCTCTCATCTTCGATATTCTTAATCAGTTGGTGATAAAACATCAAACACCATGTTCCTGCTTTGGTCTTCATCATAGACACATTTCTTCA
>CM060331.1:38484167-38491667 GCA_030674155.1 Stramonita haemastoma
TGCTAAAAAAGATTTTAGAGCATAGCAACATTCCGATATAGGCATTGGCACCGAGTTGACATCGATAAGGGACAAAGTTTTGGGCATGATCCAGAGCTGATTTCAGCGGTGAATTTTAATAAAGTTGTTACTGATGACTCCAGGGAACCATTCCAGTAATAAAATTGCTGCATGGATTTTGATATTGCTTACGCAAATATTTCTTGAATTTCTCGCGCAAATATTTCTTGAAAGAATGAATCCCTGAAGCAGTTTCCATAAAATGCGGTAAATTTATTCTAATTTTCAATTCGAACACGGAAGTAATCTCAGTGATCTATTTACCAGATTCGTTTTGGAGATAAAATGTTTATTTTGTTTTCTGCATAGATGTTGATTTCCCACTGTAATCTTCATTGATTTTTTATTTTTTGTATTTTTTTGTATTTTGTATTTTGTACCACTTTATGTCACGGCAGATTTCTCTGCGTGAAATTCGGGCTGCTCTCCCCGGGGAGAGCGCGTCGCCACATGTGCAGCGCCTACCCATTTTTTTTTTCTTTTTTCTGCATGCAAGTGTATTTGTTTCCCTATCAGAGTGGCTTTTTTCTACAGAATTTTGCCAGGGACAACCCCCTTGTTGCCGTGGGTTCTTTTACGTGCGCTAATAGTGATGTGTAACACACGGGACCTCGGTTTATCGTCTCATCCGAAAGACTAGCGCCCAGACCACCACTCATGGTCTAATGGATGGGGAAAAAGTTTTGGGTCCAAACGGGGTACGAACCCCGCACACTCCGACCCGGACTTTTTGCTTTCTAGGCAAGGCGCGTGACCACCTAGACCACCGATCCACTACTTTTTATACAGATTTCTCTCTCCTCCTCACTCACTCAATCACTCATTTCGGATGAGACTATAAACCGAAGTCCCGTGTGCGAACGCACGCAGAATATCTTGCGCACACGTTAAAACCCGTTCCACTATTCGGAAGAGCAGGCCATTGTGTGCCGGTGGGAACGGATGAAAGAACTGACAAAACTGCATACATACGGGGACTCGATGTAAAAAAGCATGCGAGTGCTTATTCCATTTTCCTCGTAATAAACTCACTCACTCACTCACTCACTCACTCACTCACTCACTCACTCACTCACTCATTCCATTTTCCTCTAAATAAACTCTCTCTCTCTCTCTCTCTCTCTCTCTCTCTCTCTCTCTCTCTCTCTCTCTCGTCTTCTGTGGCATTTCGGCATGAAGGGCATATATTATCGATAGAGTTATCTTCACTTGAAAACCAATACTTACAATTTTTAAGGCCACTGACTCTTAGCCGAAATCTACTGAGACTGATCTTGTACCATTTGTTGGTTATAAAAGACAGATATCTTTCTGTTTGAAAGACACTTTTGAAGGAACTATACCACATATATTTGTCATTATTTTCTAAATCTGAATGCCAGTTCTGTTTGTAGCATCTTTCTGTTTGCCGAAATGCCACAGAAGACGAATTTCACTTTCTTTTCGATTGTATGGCCTATTCTGATAAACGCAGAAACTGTGAGGCGCTAAGTGTGTTTAAAGGCATTGCTGATATGAATTCTGTTTCAAATATTCTATCTGTCAGCAGTGAAGAGAAAATAGAAAGTCTAGCTAAATTCATTGGAGAAGCAATGAATATTAGGAAAAAGATAACGGAACTGAGTAACTAGTCCTTAGATGGTCCTTTATTGATTCTGTTCGTGTGTGTGTGTGTGGGTGGGGGGGGGGAGGGAGGGAGAGAGAGAGAGTGTGTGTGTGTGTGTGTGCGTGCGTGCGTGTGTGTGTGTGTGTGTGTGTGTGTGTGTGTGTGTGTGTGTGTGTGTGTGTGTGTGTGTGTGTGTGTGTGTGTGTGTGTGTGTGTGTGTCACCTGCATGGCATTTAGAATGTGCAGTAGCATAATGTAAGTGCGAAGTGAGAAGAAAATTTGAAAAATGTTATTATGTTACACGAATTCATCTGAACTTGTTATTCCCCCTTGTCTACAGGGCTGTAATGCTGTATGGACAATAAAACTGTGTCAGTGTCAGTGTCAGTGTCAGTGTCTCTCTCTCTCTCTCTCTCTCTCTCTCTCTCTCTCTCTCTCTCTCTCTCTCTCTCTCTCTCTCTCTCTCTCTCTCTTCTCTCTCTCTCTCTCTCTTTTTCTCACCCTTTCTCTCTCACTCACACACTCTCTCTTCGTATTTAGATTTTCTACTGCATTATTGAAAAGAACCTGTCTCAGACAGTTTTGTTTATATAAACTAGTTTGAATCTTGATTAAAAAAAAAGAAGTTAGGAACCAGAGATAAAAGAAAACCAGAATAAAAACAAAAAAGCAGGAAAATATAATCAGCTTAAGGACTACAGAAAAGAAGATTGTTTTTAAGCTACTCTATTGATGATTTAGGTTAGATAGACACAAAAATGTCTGATTCTGTGACAAAAAAGGTAGCAATTATATCTTTTTTTAAAAAATTCAAATGTTGTAATATTCTAACAGGTAGAAAAAAAAGAGGTTTGGGTTCTAGAAGCAGCTCAGGGAAAGGGCTGATGTTCCAGACTTTGACCTTTTTCTTTTATCAGGTGTAAAGAAGCCAAAGAGCAAACAAGTTCTTTTTTCTTGAGGGTTTTTTTTTTTTTAAAATCTTTGCAAGTGTCATGAGATTTGAAAAATGTTTTAGATATTGCATCACATCTGCTTGCAAAATCAATTGGCAAGTGCCTCTCTGCGCACAGCTTAATGCATTCACAAGGTTGTGGATTTAAAAAAAAAAAAAAGTTTCTTTCTTACACCTAGCCCTTACTCTTAAGTATAAGCGTGTTTTTCTGTTTCTTTTCACCTGTTTTTTTTAGTGAAGGAAAGATTCTATAACCTAAAAAGAATAAGATTGAGTGAGTGAGTGAGTGAGTGAGAGGGTGGGTGGGTGGTTGAGTGAGTGAGTGAGTGAGTGAGTGAGTGAGTGAGTGAGTGAGTGACTGACTGACTGACTGACTGACTGACTGACTGACTGACTGACTGACTGACTGGCTGGCTGGCTGGCTGGCTGACTGATCGACCGACCGAC
This sequence comes from Stramonita haemastoma, assembly GCA_030674155.1. NCBI lineage: Eukaryota > Metazoa > Mollusca > Gastropoda > Neogastropoda > Muricidae > Stramonita > Stramonita haemastoma. The sequence continues at coordinate 38,487,234 of CM060331.1, forward strand.
AGACCGACCGACCGATCTACCGACTGACTGACTGACTGACTGACTGACTGACTGACTGACTGACTGACTGACTGACTGACTGAGAGATAACCCATTTTTCCACAGATTACAGATAAATATTAACACACTTTTTTCCATATATTATAATTAAAAATTGCAAATAATACTATAAAACATCTTGCTTTTCAAAAAAAAAAGCTATGTAACAAGAGGTTTAATAAAATATGAAAAGTCTTTCTGAAACACAAAGCAAAGAACTTCAAACAAAATACTTCTTGTGTAAGATCACAAGGTATGGCACATCTAAAGACATGTTTGCAAATGTGGACAGAAAAAATGGATATATAAAGGCAAAAAAGCTATATAAAGTAAACAAACAGCAAAGAGAAAGAGAGAGACAGAGACAGAGACAGAGAGAGAGAGATTTCATCTCATTATTAAATAGAAGTACAATTGTTTTTTTTCATGTTATCGATGAGTGAAAACCAATAGCTACACGTCCTAGTTGAAATGGGCACTACTAAATCAAATATGCAAACAAATGCACATAATCATTGGTATCAACAAAATGATAACAAAAAAAAACAGGCAAAACATGTTGAAATAAACCGATGAGCTTACATGTGTTTCGTGACAAAACCGATAATGGATAATGCACTGGTAAAACCACGGATGGAAACAGTCCCTTTCTCACATCTGACTTCTGCGCTTGGTTGAACGTTTCTGTGCGATCTCTTCTTCTTCTTCTATCCCGTAATCTATTTAGACCGTAGGGGCGCCACGGAAGACCTCGCAACCAGCTCTCTCCGTTTCCCTCTGTCCTCGACCTTTCTCAGGGTGTCACTCAGCCTGAGGCCCGTCCACTCTCGGACGTTGTCCTCCCATCTCTTTCTCTGCCTGTCTTGCATAGTTCCTTGCAGAATCGTCTTGGCAAGCCCTGTTGATCTTACAACGTGCCCATACCACTTCAGTTTGCATTTTTGGACGGTGGTCAGGAGATCTTCAAAGGCCCCGATGGCTTGACCGATTCTGATTCTCACCTCCTCGTTAGTAATGTGGTCTTTGTAAAAGATGTATCAGTATCTTTGAGATACAAATGACCTATTTCAAGTCATAAGCAGTGTTTCTACATGGCACAACTGACCATTGAAGTCATGGACAGCGTTTCTGCATAATGCTGCTGACCCGTTTCAAGTCATAGCAAGGATCTCCACGTGATGCTTTTGACTCATTCTAAACAATGGAAAATCTCTCTGCATGGTACAAATGACCCATTTCAAAAAATAGAAAGCGTTTCTGTAAATGATACAACTGACCCATTTAAATAATGTAAAGCGTGTCTGTATGATACTACTGACTCATCTTAAACAATGGAAAGTGGTTCTGTATTATACAACTGACCCATTTTTCCATTTTCAATAGTGGAGTGCGTTTTCGCAGGACAAAACTGACCCATTTTGAAAAAAAAGGAAAGTGGCTTTGTATGATGCTACTGACCCATTCTAATTAATGGAAAGCTTTTGTGCATGAGGCTAATGACCCATTTTCACAAACAGTAATCATTTCTACCTGATTCTCCTGACTTCTTTTCATAATGGAAATAGTTTCTGCATGATGCTACTGGCTTTTTTTTAAACGGACAGGAGTTTTGCTCTTTACTACAGATGACATTTTTAGTTTGTTTGAACTCAAGGCTTATTCCTTTTTTTTTTACAAACAATGCATTTTTTCTCCTCTTCTCATCAACAAAATAACTTAAATGTCAAAACCATATTTCATTAAACATAACACTATAATATCTATAGCTATACTACAAATACTTCATCCAGCAAAGTTATAATTTTAAGAAATATCTTGTGGTATTTCGTATGCAAAATGCCAGACTTGTTTCAATGAAAAGAATTTCTAAGGAACTAGCTTTCTTTGGATTTGATGGCGATATAAATAGAAAGACTATTGAAATTAGCAGTGCTGCCAGACAATTTATGCGGAGCTAAAGAATCAACAGAACAAACCGAACTCAGTTGACATGATGGTTAACAAAACAACACTAAAAAATGTCTACTGTTTATTACTTTCAGTCACGACAGATTTCTCTGCTTTGAAATTCTGGTTTTCTCCTAACACTGAGCCTGTGGCTACAACAGAAGCAACTCTTTTTTATTATTATTATTCGTATGTCTTCTTGTCAGAGAGGATTTTTCCTACAGAATTTTTCAAGGGACAACTCCCCTGTCCCTGGAAGCTATTTTAAGTGCGCTGAATAAGTTTGGTTGCACATGGGACCTTGTGTTATTTTATCCGAAAGATTAGAACCCAGATTGCCACCCAAGGTCTAGAAGATGGCGGGGGGGGGGGGGTGGAAGTTTAGGCTCAGACGAGGACTGAAGTCGCACATGTCGCTTTTTAGGCAGTCGTATTACCTCTAAACCACCAATCTATCTATTCCAATCCAATCATGTTGTTTATACACCAATTCATATATTTGTTAAAAAAAGAAATATGCACAATCCAGAATGTTTGGTCTGGTTTGGTTGGTTTTTTGTTTTGTTTTGAGTTGTTGTTTTGTTTAGGGTTTTTTTAGGGGAGGGAGGTGGGGAGCTATATTTATAATCTCAAACCTTTCTACCACTTAAAGTAAACGGTAAGCAAAACAAACCCACCCCAATTTGTAGAATATTTCTTTGTTAAACAAAATATGTTGTCACTGACAGTAAGATTATAATATACAATCCAGCTTATGATACCATTGGTATCTAGAATCTGTCTCAGATAAAAAGTGTAAATGTGACTGGAAAATTGATGTCATGATGTAATGCAAATTTACTCGTGTCGTGTCGGAACGAATGAAGATTGAATACCATGTGTCTTCTTGTCACTGTCGAACAGCGAATTTTTTCCTACACTCTTGGAAAGTGGTGATAAACATTTCATTACAGAGAGCCAAATTGAGAAATTTTAAGTATTCTCTTTGTAGCTGCACACTCACGCACGCACTCTGAAACAGGCGCAAATACACAGTCTCTCTCTGTCTCTGTCTCTGTCTCTGTCTCTCTCTCTCCCCCTCTCTCTCTCTCTCCATCTCTCTCTCTCTCTCTCTCTCTCTCTCTCTCTCTCTCTCTCTCTCTCTCTCTCTCTCTCTCTCTCTCTCTCTCTCTCTCTCTCTCTCTCTCTCTCTCTTCCCCATTTCCTAAGAGCATCAGCTCCTACCAAATCACGACTCTTCAGTTGGACCAAACTGCCAAGAATTCGTTCAGGCTTAAGTGACCCACGGCCTATCTTGTACTGCACATATGTCCTTACCAGCTTCAACATACAGCAGAATCAGGAGAATTGTACTGTGGTGGCTTTCACTTTGTCCTAACTGTGATACCTTTTTGGTTCTTTTCTATCGTTCCTTTAATACTGCACATACTACTGTAAGACTTACAGTACTCTCTCTAGTTCAATATCTTATACTATAGTGACTTATGCTTTAATATACAGCATTACTTATTCTACTAGAACTCAAGATTTTATAATGCTACTTATTTGTCCTTACTGTGATATCTGTACTTTGTCCTTACTGTGATATCTGTACATTGTCCTTACTGTGATATTTCTACTTTGTCCTTACTGTAATATTTCTATTATGTCCTTACTGTAATATCTCTACTGTGGCATTTCTACTTTATCTTTACTGTAGTATCTCTACTTTGTCTTTACTGTGGCATTTCTACTTTGTCCTTACTGTGATATCAGTACTTTGTCCTTTACTGCGATTCTTTCACTTCATGACTTTTCAATGCTTGCTTCTACTGCAAGGTCTCACAGGGCTGAAATTGAAAGCAAGTCAAGCATGGGTCCATGGTTTTTCAGTTTGGAAGACTGAATATTTGATGACACACCTGCACTTGGTGGGATTGCACACAATCGTTTTGATGACTTCGATATTTGTAGGAATGTCCTTGATTAAGTTTGATTAAACACAGTTTGATCATCGCAGCATTTCATGCGGTGCCATTGTTGAGATTGATGAAAGAGATTAAAATGAACTCATTTGCATGCAATCTTTGCAATACCGCCTTTGGTGTCGTTGGGGGGTCTCTTTTTCACAGTCGTTGTTGCCGTTGTAAATATTGATGTGTTGCTGTCATTGTTGTTGTTGTTGTTGTTGTTGTTGCTGCTGCTGCTGCTGCTGCTGCTGCTGCTGCTGCTGCTGCTGCTGCTGCTGATGATGATGATGATGATGATGGTGGTGGTGGTGGTGGTGGTGGTGGTGGTGGTGGTGGTGGTGGTGACGAAGACAACGACGACGACGACAAATATGGTGATGATGGTGGCGGTGGTGGTGGTGGTGGCGATGACGATAATGATGACGACGATGATGGCCAGAACTATAATAATGATAATAATAATAATAATAATAATAATAATAATAATAATAATAATAAT
>CM060331.1:38496667-38541667 GCA_030674155.1 Stramonita haemastoma
TTCTAGACTGGGGTCACAAGTGCCAGGCTTGCAAAATCTCCGTGGCTGTAAGGTTTGACACACTTTGAAACTGTAATGTGTACTTGACGAGTGTGAACGTTAATGTGCCGTTGTTCATAAGGTTATATAATTATATCCTCGTTCCCAGCGACTCTAGGGACCATGGATGAAATCAATAGTGCTTTGAATGCACATGAGAGAGAACTTTTTAGCAACCCCAGCCTGCCTTATTAACACAATAACCATGGGGCCCGAGGGGGGAGAACGAGAGAGAGAGAGAGAGAGAGATGAGACAGACAGACAGACAGACAGACAGAGCAGGCAGGCAGGCAGGCAGGCAGGCAGGAGAGAAAGACAGACAGAGACAGACAGACAAGACAGACAAGCAGACAGAGACAGACAGACAGACAGACAGACAGTCAGGCGACAGACAGACAGACAGACAGACAGACAGAGTAACAGAGAGAGCTAAAACAGAATGAATTGTGCAAGGTTGAAGGTGGTATCGTTTAATGGATATTGGACAAGTAAGTATCGGGCCACGCTTCAAAAAAGTGAATGCAGACTAAAGAGACAGACAGCAGTCAAGATTGAAATGACAGAAAAAGGCAAAAAGAAAACAGTCAAGATGACGATAACCATCAAGGATGAAAAAAAACAGTCTAGATTAAGATAACAAAAAAGTTAGAAAAAGACGACAATATTAAGACAATGTAAAGAGGAGAAAAAAAAAGAGAACGCAAACTCAGTCAAAATGATGGCAGAAAAAGAGACGAAAATCAGGCAAAAAATTCACAACAGAAAAAGAGAACAGTCAAGATGGTAAAACCTGGGTACAACAGTCATGATAAGTTGACAAGAAAGGAGAAGAAGACAATCAATAAAGAGTAAGATGGCAAAAAGAAACAAAAAAAAACCAAGAACAAAATGACAAAAACATAAATAAAACATGAATCAGGGCGAAAAGAGAAAAAAAAAAAATCTAGATTAAGAGCGCAAAAAAGAGGGGAGAAATAGAATAGGGTGCGACAAAAAAGAGAGAACAAATCATGCACATGATTTTCGGCAATGCGGGAATGGCTTGTACTGAATGAACCCACAGCAAACTCACAAGAGTGCTGGGGGATGAAGGGCAACAGTATCAAATACAGGAGAGACTAATTACCAGGCCTATGATCTCAAAAGACCACCCTAAGGATTTCTCAGAGCAGCTAATGACGAAGATCAAAGCACTGAAGATAGAAGAGCAGATAACGTGAACTAGTTAGGGTAACAGCACAATCGTCTGCAGACTATAGCTGAACGGGTGAAAGTGTTTGATTTCTTCTTAATGGGTCCGTAAAATCGTTTGTTCACAGCTTGGCTGAAGCAACTGGTGATGACTTTTTTTTACAACTCCTCCAGCTCAATCTAAAACACAGGCTTGTCGGTTCAAACCACCGCCAAGACGGATGTTCGAGGGGATTTTTCCCTTGACGTTCCCAACAGTGCCGACTCCATTCTCCCGAAAGTCCTTCGCATGAGACTATCAACCGAAGTCCCGTGTACGTATGCTCGCAAAACATCTTTCGTGTACGTTGAAACTTGATCAGTCGTTCGGAAGATTAGACCATTGTGTGGTGGTTGTGGACGGTTGACAGATTTACAAAACCCTAAGCACACGGGGGCTGGATGTAAAAGAGCATACAAGAGCTAATTCATTATCTTCGACATTAAACAAGTTCATAAGATCAACCAGTTCCCTTCATGTGTGTGCGTATGCAGAAAATCATAGTGGCTGGTCAAAGATCCCGCATGTCATGTCAGGTCAGCGTTAGGTGAAATACAAGGAAAACATGAACACACCCTGCATACACCCTCCTCCTGGAAAGGGATGGGCTCCACCAGGTTCACCTTGCTCAAGCTACAAGTCCTAAAGACTGCATTGTGTTGCCCCAGCTACCCATTCACAAGTGAAGAAACGAGAAGGAAACAAAAAGAAACACGGAATCTGCCAGCTTCTGCCCAGACAATCTCATAAAAGCAAGAGCTGATGGATAAGGTGGCACCCCTCTTATCACAATGCTTTATTCTTCCTCGGCAAGAGCTCCGAGGTCCACCAATGGTGAGGTTTGGGGTATGCGACCGTTTTCTTCCACCACCAAGGTAGCCGCAATTCGACTTCGGGGATATAATGGATTTAGAAATGTTTTGCTATCTCCAAAGCAAAACTCTAGATTTACAAGACTTAAAAACCACACATCACACACATATTCGACATCATGCAGATAGATAGATAGATAGATAGATAGATAGATAGATAGATAGACAGACAGACAGACAGACAGACAGACAGACAGACAGACAGACAGACAGACAGACAGACAGACAGATAGATAGATAGATAGATAGATAGATAGATAGATAGATAGATAGATAGATAGATAGATAGATAGATAGATAGATAGATAGATAGACAGACATTCACAGACAGACGGACAGACAGACAGACGGACAGACAGGCAGGCAGACAGGCAGGCAGACTGACTGACTGACTGACTGACTGACTGACTAACTGACTGACTGACTGACTGACTGACTGATCTGCAATAAGACAAATAGGTGATTATCTGTCTACTTATCTATCCCTTTTTCTCGCGACCGTGGGGGCACCCCTGAAGACTTGACTACCAGTTTTCCCTCCATTCCTCTCTCTGTTCTGCCTTTCTCAAAACTTTGTTGAGTTCTAGGCCTGTCCATTCGATGATGTTGTCCCCCAACCTCATCCTTGGTCTGCCTCTTTTTCTTCCTCCTTGGACAGTGCCTTGCAGTATTGTATTTACAAAATCTTTTGATCTTGTGACATGCCTGTGCCATTTAAGTCTACGCTTTTTACGATTGATACAGGGTTTTCGTATTAAGTAATTGTAGAAAGACTAAATATCGAAACAGGTTTAATCTGCATGCTTTGTATACACCATACACAAACAGCTTTCGTATTCTTTATCCATGTTTTTATCTTATACAAATTTCTATATACATGTACAACATACACACACATTTAAAATAATAATAATACTTATACTTTAGCCTTGTACAAACTAACACGTAGAGATATAGGATGCATAAAAAGGTCATGGTAATGGTGTCCTATAAACTGTGTGGTCATAGGAGAGCAAGGTGTCAGAGACCTCAGCTTCTTCTGGGGCCAGCATATTGAGGGTGGCGCCCATCTCTCCCTCGCTGCTTTACCTTCTTTGACCCAAAAGAGGGCAGTTGCCTATTTACAGCTGGGTAAACTGGGGGACTATACTGAAGCCAAGGTGCTTAAACGGTTACCCATCTACTTGGTAACCACACTCGATGCTGTTTAACATTGGTTAGAGGAAAGCGAGTTCTCTGACCACTGAGCTATCCCGTCCCGATAGCATACCTATACTTTTCAAAAAACAGCATGCAGTTTCAACCTTACACAACATTATCAGCTATGACATACACAAACATTTCCAATAGAAGTACACATTTATTCAAACTCTGGAAGTGCAGGTTTCTTCTTGTTCTTCCTCTTGGGTTGTTGTTGTTGTTGTTGTTGTTGTTGTTGTTCTTCTTCTTCTTCTTCTTCTTCTTCTTCTTCTTCTTCTTCTTCTTCTTCTTTCTTTCTTCTTCTTCTTCTTCTTCTTCTTCTTCTTCTTCTTCTTCTTCTTCTTCTTCTTCTTCTTCTTCTCCTTCTTCTTCTTCTTCTTCTTTTTCTTCTTCTTCTTCTCCTCCTCCTTCGCTGAACGCTCAGACAGCAACTATTGTTGTCTGTCATAAGAGCGGTAATGCATTGCGCTGCCGTTATGTGCCTGACAAGTCAGGCCCAGAGCATCCTACTTCGACGTGGAAGAGAACTGTTCTCTTTTAAGCCCTTCTCGAAAAAGACTTGAGAGTGGACGAAGGAGAAAGAAAATAGACACGGAAAAGACGACATGAGAAAATGAACAAGGCAGAAACAAAGAGAAAGATAGAAAAGAGGGAATTTTTAGCACAGAACTTCTAGAAGGTAAGGATGCTAAGTTTTATGCTGAAAGTCCCCCATCATGCACACGGGGTGGGGGGGCGGGGGAAAATAGCAGGTTTAAACTCTCGATGGCGAGTGGTGAATTAAAGTTGGAAACTTTGTAATATTTCCTAAGTCATGCAGTATACAGATACCTTTGATGGATCCCAGAAATGTGTACTCTGCAAAGACTAAGCAGTGTTCATTTGCCGTCCTGTTCTTTATGTTATGCTTTGTTTCTATTGTTTCATATTCGCAACACTTCTTTTTTGTTTTATAATCCTTTATCAATTGTTAGGGGTTTTGTTGTCGCTGCTGCTGCTGCTGCTGCTGCTGCTGCTGCTGTGCTGCTGCTGTTGCTGCTGTGCTGCTGCTGCTGTTGCTGCTGCTGCTCCCATCGTACTTTTGAAACCAAAAAAACCAGTTTATTAGTAATCACTTTTTGTTCATTACTTTTAACCAGCGATAATCGTTTCATAATGTATTAAAGCATTATCTTTAATCGTAGAGCTGTTTGTTTATCATATTGCCATTATAAAAATGATGTAAATATTTCATACAAAACATTCCAAAATTGTCTTACATCTATTATTCATGTTTATATGATTTTCATCACATATAGACTATGTACCAGAACAGGGAAGAAAGCTAATGGAGTCTCTCAGAGCGGAAGCTGTCAGCCTTTCTGATAGTGCTATTCCTCAGAGGATGCTTATGAATGATGTTCTCAGACACAAGGTAAATGTGATGCTGTCCACAAACTGTCAGGAAAAATGTAGAACTAGAGATTTTTGCTTGACTTTAACTGTTTCTCTCTTTTACAACCCTAACAGGCGTAGAGACCTTGTATTTAATTCGTTCTTGCTTTTTCACCAGGTCAGTGAATACTTTTGTTGTTAAGAAAAGTAAGCATATTGGCTGCGGGTATAATGTATTTAGACGTAAAGTACATTGTAGACATATTACCACTCACTTTCTTTCTCCTGTGGTACACTATGTTTGATAATCAAATATTTGATTACAGAAGATCTAACAATCACATTAATAATCAAACATTTGATTCCAGAAGTTCTAACAATGACATTAATAATCACACATTTGATTTCAGAAGATCTGAATGATCCCTTGATAATCAAACATTTGATTCCAGAAGATCTAACGATCACACTAATAGTCAAACATTTGTTTCCAAATGATCCAGAAGATCTATTTTTTTGCTTTCTTAAAAGTCAGTCAACAGTAAGAAATCAACCATCAAAAAGGAGCCACACAGACTGGAAGAAAAAATCGGTGAGGTAAGACGAACAGACAGACAGACAGACAGACAGTCAAGCAGGCAGACAGTCAGCCAAACAAGGACACGTCTGTCAATCTGTGTTCTAAGTCTTCCCACAGATCCTCACAGGCTGCAGTAAGACTGGAAGCCTGACTAAGGTGGCTGGTCTAATTACAGTGTCTAGATCATCAGACCACAGGCGCCATAGGCTATCTGTCTGCAGCCTAGCTGATGTGACATTCATGGAGGGCCTTTTGTGCTGTGCCTGACAATGACTGTGGTCATGGCAGCTTCTGAGTGTATCGGCCTTTTGCTGTTTCTGCCTAAGAGTCATGCATTAGTAAACAGGTGAGACAAGGTATTGTTGATCAGGAAAAACAACCTATTTCTATCAAGACAGTCATCACTGTAAGACCAGAATGCAAAGTGTTCAACATTCAATGACTGCTAGTGAATACAAAAGAAAAGATATTGAGTATCTTAATATTTTAAGTATAGACAATGTATTTCTCTAAACTAGTTTTAGTGGAGTGTTGGGGGGGGGGTTCGTGGTAGAAGTAGAAAATGTAGAAGTAACAGCAGAAATGAAAAAGAAAAGGAAAAGACGAAAGACAAATTGAAGGCAAATAGAAGAAAAAAAAATATTTTCATAAAACAGTGAAGTGAACAGGAAATGAGGTGGCTGAACCCCAAAACAACCATACAACCAAGCAAAAAATCACAGAGATGCTATAGAGATTACGGCAACATAATGAAGAGGACACATTACCTTCTGAACTCCGTAGGGTAATGAACACACCATTTCCTTTATAGACATCTTCCACTTTTCGGAAAGCCCTGGAGACAGTGTGAGCTATATATTCAACAATAACAGCATTGCTTCTATCCTCCTGTAAGTCTTTGCTCCTCTCATGTCTCTGCAAAACTTTGCCCAATCCAATTATTCTTCTCACATACTGCGAAGAAAATGAAAATGTAGCAAGAGTTAACTCCTTTGGCATATATATATATATATATATATATATATATATATATATATATATATATATATATATATATATATATATATATATATATATATATATCAGTACTTAGAAAGTTATTGGAAGGGAGAATATAATAAAGATGTCTATATCATTCCAACTTTGGAAATAGCTCATGGCAGAGATCAAGAAAAATTCATATAACTCATTTTTATGATCCCAACTTGCGGAATAAAGTAGGCGTCGTATTCATCAGCAATTAAAGAATTTAGCAAACAACATCAATGTAAAGCAACCCATGATTGCTGCTTTGATATCACAACTTCAGAACTTTCTTTTATTTTTTTACTAGGAAATGGTCCTAGCTTTATATGATACTGCATCTTGTAAACATATCACGTACATTATACACACCACAACTTGGCAATATCTGTTAACACCTTGTTTACTACAAACTCAGATGATTTTGCTGGTGATATTACAGCACATACAATGCCAAAGACCTACATGCACAAAATGCGTAAAGGTCTCTACAAAAACTTAAACAATTATCTCCATGTTTGCTACTTACATTACAAACTACAGAACTCTGTATGTTTAGTGTGTGTGTGCATATTATATATATTATAATATATATAGAGAGAGAGAGAGAGGAGGGAGGAGAAGAGACGAGAGAGGAGAGATGAGAGAGAGGAGAGAGAGATGAGAGAGAGAGAGAGAGAGAGTGTGTGTGTGAGAGCTTACGCACGCATCACACGGTGTGTGTCTGTCTGTGCATGACACTGACGCAAATGCTAAATGCATATATATATATATAAGAGAGAGAGATATATATAGAGATATATATATATATAGATATCGATATATTGTGTGTGTGCGTACTTGCGTGTGCGCGCACGTGTGCATGTGTGTGTGAGAGTGTTTCAGAGGTTAACAAGGGTGTCCTATAAACAGTGCCATCAAATAGAACGTATTTTAAGGCTGAAGCCTACAAGGTGAAAAGGCTAATAAAGAAGAAGTAATCTCTTCCTCTAAATCTGACCCATCTGTGAAGGTTTACCCAAAGGTGAAAAGAATTTAACAGCTCAATGCAGACAAATTTGTTAGCTAGAATCTAAAGTTGGCTCTGTGTGTGTGTGTGCGTGTGTGTGTGTGTGTGTGTGTGTGTGTGTGTGTGTGTGTGTGTGTGTGTGTGTGTATTTGTGTGTGTGTTTGTGAGTATTGTGTGTGTTTGTGTATGTTTGTGTATGTTTTGTGTATCTGTATCTGTCTGTGTGTCTGTGTGTGTGCCATTTTGTATTTTTGTATGTGTTAGAATATACAGGCACACAATTCTGTAGTGGGTGAGAACTTGCTCGTTCTAAATTGAGACTGACGCAAAGACGAAGGATTTTCAAATACCAATTCAACACATAGTGCAACAACGTTTTATGCTCTGAATATGCCCCACTTCAAAACCTGAAGATTGCACACCAAACTATTGATTTCCCGAAGTACAGTAAACTCTGGAGATATTTTCACAAGGCCGCCCTTCTGGGAAGGATTACACACAGCTATAATCAGCATCTGGCAGCTTCACAAAATCTCAACACCAACAGCTCTCAGGGAGAACAGAGCCACTGGCTGTGGGTGGGATTACAGGATTTGTCAATGGATGGAATGGGGGTAAAAGACATGACGGTGGCACTGTCTATTTGTGAAGGAGCTGATACCACGCAGAAACAGTAGAATAGCTCTATGATCAGTTCTCCCATGTTTTTAAGCTACAACCCATTGAGTCCGCGACAAAAACTCCTTTTTTTGTGAGCTACATATGCTTATGTGCTCTGACTGCATTTTCAATGGTACCGACAGTAAACCCACCCTTTCTCCTATCACTTTTTTTACCAGCTGTTCACTTTGCCTTTTACCCTTTCCTGCAAGTCTAACAGCATGAGCACAGTCATGACAGATGATTTTGCACCAGGAAGCCATGACAGACGATTTTGCACCAGGAAAAGTCATCATTTGCTTGTTGTTATGAATATAACATCAAAAAGATATGTATTAGACTGAAGTATTGCCAAGGATGCCCTCATTTTTTTTCTAATCTTTCTACTATTTTCAGAACAAAGACCAAGGTCTATGACATTGATCGAAAACTAATGGAGTCTCTCAGAGAGGAAGCTGCCAGCCTTTCTAGGGGTGCTATTCCTCTGAGAATGGTTATGAATGATGCTCTCAGACCCAGGATGAACATCATACAGTCATCACGTTGTGAAAGAAATATTGCAGAACTAGCGCTTGTGCCAGACCATCCCAATTTCCTTTTCTATAAGTCTCATGCGTAAAAATACTGATCTGTTGTTGTTTCGAACCGTGTACATTTTTTTTACTTAAAACTGTCAGAGTATTGATGTAGATATGTCATGTATTAAACATAAAGATATCAATATTTGAGCTGTAGTGCGACTTACACTCATTTGGGTAGGGGTAGGGGTGAGTCCTCAATTGCTATAGATGTACCTAACTCCTAAGATTTTCTGTTTGCAGAAGATCAATGGAACATAATTCCTCCTCTGTTTTGTTTGTTGTTGTTGTTGTTTGAAAGCTTGTCAGCAACCGCACACTCAACCAACAAGATTGATCAGACATCAAGCAGGTGAAAGATAGCAGACAGACAGTCAGCCAAACAAGGACACGTCTGTCAATCTGTGTTCTAAGTCTTCCCACAGATCCTCACAGGCTGCAGTAAGACTGGAAGCCTGACTAAGGTGGCTGGTCTAATTACAGTGTCTAGATCATCAGACCACAGGCGCCATAGGCTATCTGCCTGCAGCCTAGCTGATGTGACATTCATGGAGGACCTTTTGTGCTGTGCCTGACAATGACTGTGGTCTTGGCAGCTTCTGTTTGTATCCACATTTTGCTAGTTAGTCATGCATTGCCAATCAGGACAGAGAGGCTATTCACACCAAGACATCAGAAACCATATAACCAGAAATCAAAGAGATTACAGGGACATGCCGCTGTCTTGAGCTTATCATGATCTGTTGTAAAATGTGTTCCAAAGCCATTAATAAAAACACTGTCATTAGGAATTGCATAACAAATCAGGCTTCTGTTGAAACTCAACACACGTGCCTCTCTAAATTCCGTCACCAGCTGTCGTACTAACTTTTGGAAGATTGTTTCAAAGATGTAAGTGGCAATATTGTTGAGTTACTTTTTGAAGACTGGACTGAACATACTATTTGGAGATGAGTTAACAGAATCAAAAATATCAAATTTGCTTCCTGAGTCAACTGATGTTCAGTATACAACCAGAATTAGAACCAGCTCTTAATATTGCAGTCAGAGTTCTTCTACGTTCACTGAAGTGTTTTCAAAGTTTTAAAAGTTCATTCATTACGAACCATGTAGAAATAGCTAACTCAAATAGACTACTTTACACAGTCGTTGTAAAAGTAAACTCTTGTTCTCCCATTGCAATTACTATGCAAATAGCAAAGTTGGAATCAGACACAACCATGGTCGCAGCAATCACCAATTCAGATTTGATACAGTACTAGCCCCTTCAGACACTTATTTTCATATTTGTGGTAATAACCAGCTCAAGTTTATTACTTGCCATGATTTATGTAACAATCAAAACAGAAAACTCATGTATCACATCACATTTTTTATGTCCCATTCACGGTAACTAAATAACGATAACAACAATTTGTACACTGTGGGTAGTAGATTACGCACGATGACTTTTTTCAGAATATCGTATTATGTTGCACGTGCCAGGTACAGAAAACATAAGAAAGATCAGGTAACATACGGAATCTCACATTAAAAGGAAAACACGTGGTGTGCTAAGCAGATCTAGTCACCATGATTATAATCTACTGACTGCAAGTATTATTGGCTTTTGCTTGGAAAACATTTACCAAACAGACAGTATCATATTTTGCATGCAATGACAGCATGTACATATTAAAATAGGAATAGATTATTAAATGTAATAGTTTGTGTCATATATAACAGAACTTTTCAAATGAATTCAAAAGGTCATATACGCCATGATTTTTATGGCCACTCAAGAAAAGTATCTTTAGTTAGTAGTCAATGGTAAAATAAATATTATTGTTGTTAATAGTTTTGTTGTTGTTATAGTAGCAGCAGCAGCAGCAGCAGTAGTAGTAGTAGTAGTAGTAGTAGTAGTAGTAGTAGTAGTAGTAGTAGTAGTAGTAGTAGTAGTAGTAGTAGTTAGTATGGTTATCATTTTTTTTTATATTATTATCATTATTATTATTATTATTATTATATTATATTATCATTAATATTATTAATATTATATTCATATAACAATAATCATAATTATGCAACCGCACAGGCAGCCACAATCTTCACCAACCTTCACTAATGAAAAACTATCGTGGCTTGTTTTCATACACACCTTACCTCACGAGACTAGAACCAGACGGTATAGCCTAGTGGTCAGACATTGCAATCGCAATTTGACGACACGGATTCGATTCCCATTCGAGGGGATTTTCCCCCTGGAGTTAATATCAGTGCTGACTCCACTCCCCAAAAGTCCTTTGGGTGAAACTGTAAACCGAGGTCCCATGTGAGAACGCACGCAGATAATCTTGCGCACACGTTAAATCCTGTTCCGCTTTTCACAAGAGTAGGCCATTGTGTAGCGGTGGGAACAGATGACAAGATTTAATAAACTACATACACACGGGGACTGGATGTAAAAAAAAGCACATGAGTGTTTATTACATTATCCTCGATATAAAAGAATGATAAATAAATAAATAAATAAATAAATAAATAAATAAATATTAGTACATATTTACACTTTTTCACAAAATCCAGTTCTACACCTTCTCAAAAGACAAAACAAAAGGTTTCAGTCTCATTCGTTGTGCGATAACTCTCTATGAAAATATATGCCAGTGGCAATCGTGGTCTAAATCAGGAGGCAGGAGCAAAGCTTTAAGTGACTCTGGGTATCAATCGCATGTCATTCATGATACAAATCTTGAAACCAAAGCACATGATGGGTTTACGGACTCAGTGCCATAGTAGTAGTAGTAGTAGTAGTAGTAGTAGTAGCAGTAGCAGTAGCAGCAGCAGCAGCAGCAGTAGTAGTAGTAGTAGTAGTAGTAGTAGTAGTAGTAGTAGTAGTAGTAGTAGTAGTAGTAGTATAGTTGTTGTTGTTGTTGTTGTTATTGTTGTTGTTGTTGTTGTTGTTGACGTTGTAGCGTGAGAAAAGAAGACAGGAACAAATAACAGAAAGAGAACAAGTTCAAAATGAAGGACATAAAAGGAAGGGGAAAAACTGATAACTTTGCAAAGTGAAAAAGACTAAGACTAAATCAAAAAGGAACAAAATACAAGAAAGGTGGCAACCGAAATCAGACAAGCAACAAAACAACCAGACTTAAGAACAAACAAGGAAACAAACACACAAGGAATAGGGATAAACTGATACTCACGAACAAACAAGTTATCAAAACAGGGACTACAATTCAAATTCCAAAACGCACCATACAATAAAACACACTACCACTTGTTTCAGAGACAGCAACATCTGCCATATTCTGAACAGTCCTGGTGACAGTGTGGACTATATATCAAACAATAAACAACTTCGTTTGCATCCTCTATTTGAAGTCTACACTCCTCTCCTGTCTCTACAAATCTTTCTTCCAGCCAATCATTCTTCTCACGTGCTGCTGCGAAGAAAATGGAAATGCAGCAGGGGCTAACTCTCTTGGCCTGTATCACGAGCATCTGGCCAGTATCTAGAAAACTGGAGAAAATATGATAATATTTTCTATGTTGCAACTTTAGAAAAAGAGCGTCACAACCAGGGAATTTTGTTAGCCGGTTCTTTATTCCATCACAACTTGGGAAATTATGCAGACGTCCTATTCCACAAAACTTAAGGAACTCAGCAAATTGCATCTGTGTAATGCACCTCACCATGTTTGGCGCTAACGTCAAAAAATCTGGAATTAAGAACTCACTGTACATTACTGCAGTCTAGAAAACTGTCCTAGCAAAGTATACACTACAACATGTAAACATATCAAGAATCTTAAACATTGCAGCTCTTGGCAAATTGTTGGGACATTGTTCACTACAACATAAACAATTTTACTGGTATCGTATACATCTCATGCCAAAGGTTAGTCATTTGGTGACTTTGTACAATTCCTATGCTGAAGTAAATGAAGACTAGATGAGCCCTGTGTGTGTGTGTGTGTGTGTGTGTGTGTGTGTGTGTGTGTGTGTGCGTGTGTGTGTGTGTTTGTGTTTGTGTGTGGTGTGGTGTGTGTGTGTGTGTGTGTGTGTGTGTGTGTGTGTGTGTGTGTCTATACATTTCTGTTTGGGGAATGAATGTTTTTCATTTTTTAATTACAGGAAAGACAAAAGATTCCAAACAAACTTTCGATATCGCCCAATTATGTTTTATGTCCTAAATATTTCCTATTTCGATTTTTTATCCTAAATGTGAGGGTGTCAAACCATTGATTTCAAGAAGTACAGTAAACTCTGGAGATATTTTCACAAGGCTGCCCTTCAGGGAGGGCTTACACACAGCTATAATCAGCATCTGGCAGCTTCACAAGATCTCCACACCAACAGCTCTGAGGCAGAACAGAGCCAGTGGCTGTGGATAGGATTACAGGATTTGTCACTGGATGGTATGGAAAAACAAGACATGACAATGACACCATCTGTATGTGAAGACACTGATACCACACGGAAGTGGTAGAATAGCTTGTACCCTCAGTTCACTAGGGTTTCCAAGCTACAACCTAGAGATTTGGTATTTACATCTTCATATGTTGTGATGGGGGCGGGATAGCTAAGTGGACAGAGCGCTCGCTGCGATTCCCCCAGTCAAGTTAAGTAGCGTCACTCACTCACTCACTCACTCAGTCCCATGTCCCAAAGGACGTAGGGGGGACATGAGAGAAGACGCAACGGAGATCTTTTTCCATGCTTCACGATCCTGTGTGGCTAGTAGGAGGCGTTGCAGGGGTTGGGCAGTCCAGTCTTTGATGTTGTCAACCCATGATTTCTTTTGGCGGCCTCTTCTTCTCTTGCCCTCGACTGTTCCTTGCAAGATGGTTTTTGCTAGGGTGTTGTGTCTTGTGGTGTGACCAAACCACATCAGCTTTCTCCTCTTTATGGTGGAGAGCAAAGGCTCTTGGGGGCCCACACGCTTTTTGATTTCTTCTTTCACATAGTTATTGGTCTTGTGTTCTTTGTATGATATTTTGAGGAGTCTTCTGTGGCACTTCTGCGTCACGCATGGTTATATGTTGGATGGGTGACCGTTTCCGCGCCTTGGCTTCAGTACAGTCCCCCCCAGTGCACCCAGCTGTAAATGGGTACCTGCCCTCTTTAGGGTCAGGGTGAGGTAAAGCAGCGAGGGAGAGATGGGCGCCGCCCTCAACATGCTGGCCCCTAGAGAAGCTGAGGTATCTGATGTCTCACTCCCCTACGACCACCTAGGTTATGGGACATCTTTACCTTTTACCTTTATGTTGTATACTACATATCTTTGCTCGGGATTACTGCATTTCCATGATAAGACTGGGTTATGTCAATGTTTACACCAGTTAGTCTGCCCTTTACTCTTCATCCTTCTCTGCAAGTTCAACAGTATTGGCATAACAGGATAGGTGACGTCACACGAGATGGAGCTACTTTTGGTCTGTGGTTATGAACACAACATGATGAGATATATTAAAGCGAGACATTTCTAAAGTTGTCCTACATTTAATACTTTTTCCTTTTTATATCTTTCAATACCTAGACCAAGTGCAATGACAGTGATAGAAAGGTAATGAAGTCTCTCACAGTGGAAGCTGTCAGCCTTTCTAGGAGTGGTAGTCCTCTGTGTATGGTTATGAACGACACTCTCAGACCCAAGGTAAACATGCTGTCTACAAGTTGTCAATGAAAATTGTAGAACTAGTGCTCATGCCAGACTGTCCTCAGTTCTTTCTGTTAAGCCCTCATGGTTAAAAGCATTGATTTTTTTTCTAGTTCCTTTTAATCTTTTCAATTTTTTTCCTACTTGAAAAAAATCAGAATATTGGCGTACATATATCATGTGTTTAAAAACATAAAACTATCAGTCCTTTGGTTGTTATCTGTTACCTTTCCAGTAGTCGGGTTGACTATTTGGCAATCACTGAAGGTTTTGTGACCAGCTTCCTCCATTCCTTACCGTTCTTAGCTCAGTTGCAGTAACATGCATGCTCAGTTTGGTGACGTAGTTGTCTTTCATTGATATACTGTTTTTGATTGATATGGATCTAGCTTACTGTCAAGATTTCATATTTTCATAAGACAGGTGGAACCATCATTTATTTTGGTTTCTGGAATGTTAGTCAACAATCAGACTAAAACCATTGTAAAGAGGCCAACCAGACTGAAAAAGACATCAAACAGATGGAAGATAGCAGACAGTCAGACAGACAGACAGTCAGCCAAACAAGGACACGTCTGTCAATCTGTGTTCTAAGTCTTCCCACAGATCCTCACAGGCTGCAGTAAGACTGGAAGCCTGACTAAGGTGGCTGGCCTAATTACAGTGTCTAGATCGTCAGACCACAGGCGCCATAGGCTATCTGTCTGCAGCCTAGCTGATGTGACATTCATGGAGGACCTTTTGTGCTGTGCCTGACAATGACTGGGGTCTTGGTGGTCTCTGCGTGTATCGGCCTTTTGCTGTTTCTGCCTAAGAGTCATGCATAGTTAATCAGGACAGACTACCTATTTACATCGAGCCAATTGTAATTATACAAACCAGAATGTAAAGCCATCGAGTTTGAACAGCCGTTACTGTTGACTGTGAATGATTACATGGTATCTATCTATGGGGATTAGGTGTTGGATTTCTCTCCATTTCCTGAGAATTACTGTAGCTGGGCGATGACCGATTGTTTAGTTGTTGCTTGGTTTAAAACTCCAAAGAATAACAAATAAAGCAACTGAGGCATGATTTAGTTTACAAAGTAAAACACGTTCTCAATGGACCAATCCTAGATAGGCCACGGCACAAGGTTATTTCTATTGCAAAGATCCACGAAGTTGGAATTTAGCTATCTTAATGATGGGGAAAAAACAGTCGCACACTCAACATCTCCCCATTGGGAAACCTTGGAGCTCTAACCAAGGAAAGGAGAAGGTTTTATACACAGGTAACTTGCATTCCTTGCCTACTTTTTCCCCATGAATCGGTACACTATCTGACAGCTTGGCCATCACAAAATCAATGAATAGTTTTCAGTGCATCAAAAACTACAACAACAGGTAATCAAATACAATCCACTAATTGCAACAACTGCGATAGCAGCCAACAAATATTCCTTAAATAGTTCAATTTTAAATGCCAAATCAGATCCATCCATTAGTAGGAGCAGTCTCAGCCAGTTCATTCACGACGATCCTCTGAACTCGGAATATGGCTGCATATAAGAAATATGTAGCTGTCAGGTGTGATGAGTAAGACAAAGTGAATGTTATAGGCGTTCCCCAGGTGTTAGGGTACAGGACGCCCAACAACAGCAACAGCAACAAAAGAATATTCAATTATTCAAATAATAGCCATTACGACAAAAACAGCCTGCTCAGAACGTACGGAACACCATTGCTATCAAAATAACCAATCCATACCATTAATTACCATCTATGTGTCAATATCCAGATCAGATCCACATGGTCATAGAGAATGTCAACACTCATTTCCGCCAGTGTGGCCACAACCAGCTCAAATCAACTAGAAGCTAATTTACACTTTTATTTATCAGATCCACTACACTATATTGTATGTATCAGGCACGAAAACGTCATGTTCTTTGGGTAAGATAATACATGAAATAAATCACGTTAGGTACGTATAATACATTGATTACATTATATTGTTCAGGTACAAATAATACACCGAATACATCTTGTTGTTCATGTCAAGATAGTACATTGAATACATCATGTTGTTCATGTAAAGATAGTAAGATTGAATACATCATATGACTCATATACAGATAATACACTGAATACGTCAGTTGTTCATACGAAGTTTTACTTTATCACTTAGTGCCAGTTTTGTATTTTCTCAAAGGTAGTGCATAAATGTAAGTTTTTTTCATTGTCAGATAAATGTCTGAAAATCTGTACTTTGGCGTTTATATCTAAACTGATAGGTCAGAGCAACACAGCAACTGCCTCAGATGAATGAACATTAAATATGTTATGATACACTTAAAGAAACGAAAGAGATGACAGAGTCTGTTGAGTCTTCACCTATCCCGTAGCCCTTTGGACCATGGGGGTACTGATAAAGATTTTGCAACCAGCTCCCTCCACTCTCTGTGGTCCTCTGCTTCCCATAGCAAATCGTGCCACCCAAAGCCAGTCCACTCTCTGGTCTTGTCTTCCCATCGTTTTTTCTGTCTGCCTCTTCGTCTTCCTTTTTATATTCTTTCCTGTATGAGTCTTGGCCAGTCCAGATGTTCGTATGATGTGCAGGTATCACTTCAGTTTGCGGTTTTTTTTTTACTGAAGTCAGAAGCTGTTATGTCTAAGGAATCGAAACTGACATTCATGACGCACACTCCAAGACAACGGCCATGACAATCATGGTGTCTGCATTTGTGCTTTAGCAAATCTATAAATGTTTATAATGCTTTATGCTGCTTTCAGGATGTGCCTCAAGCCTCATTCATACTGTCATTATATAGACTGGATACATAAAAATGGCCATCACATACATAAACTTTGGGATATCTCCTCAAAACAGGTACTTACATAAATTATGTGAGTTACTGGGTGATGCCGGGATTTCACCCCTTCAACGTTTATTTATTTTTGTTCTTGTTGTTGTTGTTCATTTATTTACTTGTGGATTTTTTATATCAAGGATAATGGAATGAGCACTCAAGAGCGTTTTACATTTATTCCCCGTGTGTATGCAGTTTTGTCAAGTTTGTCATCTGTTCCCACCAGCACACAATTGCCTACTCTTTAAAAAAAAAGTGGAACAGGATTTAACGTGTGCGCAAGATGTTCTGCGTGCGTTCGCACACGGGGTCTCGGTTTTTAGTCTCATCCGAAAGACTTTTGGGGGGGGGGAGTAGAGTCAGCACTGATGTTAACTCCAGAGGGAAAATCCCCTCGACCGGGATTCGAACCCGGGTCGTCAAATTGCGAGCGCAATGTTCTGACCACTAGGCTATCCCCACCCCCAAAAATAATGATAGATTAAGATAGACATCAACTTCTACATGTATATCACTGCATCCCAAACACAATTACCAAAACATTAGCAGAATTAAGCAGTAGCACCTGGTGTAGTAGTGGACGAAAATGAGAAAGAGGGGGGAGGGGTGATGAAGAAAGCAAAAAGAAAAGAAAAGATTTTAAAAGGCAAGAAAGGTCAACTTAA
This sequence comes from Stramonita haemastoma, assembly GCA_030674155.1. Lineage (NCBI taxonomy): Eukaryota > Metazoa > Mollusca > Gastropoda > Neogastropoda > Muricidae > Stramonita > Stramonita haemastoma. The sequence goes on from CM060331.1 coordinate 38,514,394, forward strand.
AAGAAAGAAGCAACAGAAACCAATAGTAATTATGAATATGATAACGATGATAATGATATCAAATGGAATTTATATGGGAATAGAAACCAATCAACCAAGCAAACAACCAAGCACACAAAGAAACAAAGGAAGAAAGAAACAAGAAAGCAAACAAACGGGAGAGAAACACCCTAAACCGTTAAATCCGCCACGTAATTGGTACACCATATGCTCCAGAAACAGCAACATCTTCCATATTCTGGCAAGCCCCACAAACACAGCGTGGGCTATATACTGCACAATAAACAACGCGGCTCGCATCCTCTTTTTGAAGTCTACACTCCTCTCAGCTCTCTGCAAATCTCTCTCTCTCTCCCAAGCCAACCATTCTCCTCACGTGCTGCAGAGAAAATGGAAGTGCAGCATGGATTAGCTTCTTTCGCCTATATCACGAGCTTCTGGTCAGTGTGAAGCAAAACTTGGGGAAATATGATAACGCTGTGTTTATTACAGCTAGCTTGGGGGGAAATAGCGCATCACAACGCGGGGAGTTTTATCAGCAAGGTTTTTTTTTTGTATAGCATCTTGGGGAATTATGTAAGCGTCCTCTTCATCAAAACTTAAAGAACCTAGTAAATTGCACTGGTGTAATGCGTCTCACGATGTTTGGCTTTCTGTGTCATCAGCGTCATAACTTGAGGAATATTCATAGGCATAACCATAAGTCAACGAAGCGTCTTCGCGTCGTGTACAGTACACAGGTTCACAACGTGTGCAGTGCAAATATAGGGCGTTTACACAGTTCCTAATACACCACTAACGGCTGCCCTCTACAAGACATCAAGGCTGGAATCGGTATGGCTAAGCAAAAGATTATTTTGTTTAAATAACAATAGGAAAAACAAAGGCATACCTGATTATCTCAAAATTAGAATTGTACAAAAAAACCGCTAATCTGGCATGCATTGCTGCATGATCAGAGGCCTAGACACTACGAAAAATTGGAGAGAGATAAAATAAACACCACTGAATCAAATGGTTAGACATTAGAACACATGAAACCATTCTTGATAAACTCTCAGTGCAAATAAATATGGAGGCTGAAATGGACAGGTGCAAATTGAGATATTTGTATTTGTACCACTTTATGTCACAGCAGATTTCTCTGCGTGAAATTCGGGCTGCTCTCCCCGGGGAGAGCGCGTCGCCACTAGTACAGCGCCTACCCATTTTTTATATTCTTTTTCTTGCATGCAACTGTATTTGTTTCCTTATATGTTGGTCATGCAAACAGAAAGACACAGACAAATCTGGTGAGGGCAGTTCTTCAAGGCAAGGTTGTGGGCAGAAGGAAAAGAGGCAGATCACCACCATCCTACATTGCAAACCTTACTGAGATCAGTGGTCTGGGAGGGCTACAAGAGATCGTAAAACTCAGCAGAGAGGAATTAGATTGCGAACCCTGGTGGCATTGCATAGAACTCCTACCGACGACAGCGGCGAGGGTAGACAGTTGAGTAGAGCTTAGAGCACACTACAACCTGGAAAATTGTATCGGTGCCTTGTTCAATGCGGCTTGGTTAATTATGTTGGTGTCTTGTACATTACAATTTTGGAAGGTCTGCCTGTGTCCTGTATACCACAACTAGGACAATTAGCCCTGCGTCTATTGCATTGAGGAGATTCTAGGTGTGCACTTTGCTGGTTTCGTTAAGCCAGTTACTGCTTGACAATAACTTGGTAGGTGGAAAATTTATTGGGAGAAAAACGTTTAGTGTCCTCTGATGAAAGATGAGACACGAAGAAATGGAAGAGAGAGAGAGAGAGAGAGAGAGAGAGAGAGAGGAGAGAGAGAGAGAGAGAGAGAGAGAGAGAGAGAGAGAGAGAGAGACAGACAGACAGACAGACAGACAGACAGACAGACAGACAGACAGACAGAGACAGACAGACAGACCTAGACAGACAGACAGACAGGCAGGCAGGCAGACACTCAGACAAGCAGGCAGGCAGGCAGGGAACGATACGCATTGACACACACGAGAAGAAAACTGTGAAAGTCTTAGCGGGTTTGATAGACATTGGCCTCTGGCCACAGAACACACAGTGGGCGGAGCGAAAAGGCAAGGAAAGGGAATGAAATATCAAAGAGAGAATCGTCACAATTTCCATCTAAGCAAGTTTTTTTCTTGTTGCGTCATACCAGGTGTACCATCTAAATAAACAAAAGAAGAAAACAACACACAATAAAAACAAAACATGGACTCGATCACTGGTAGATAATCAAGAGAAAACCTATTAAATAGCTACATGGTAGACAATGGTAACGTGTTTTTAAAAACCAGTACAAATACAAATTGCTTTTCTTTCCTCTGTTGTAAAGGTAAAAGGTGTCCTATAAACTTTGTGGTCGTAGGGGAGCCAGGCGTGAGAGACCTCAGCTTCTCTAGTGGGCCAGTATGTTGAGGGCAGCCCATTTCCTCTCCCTCGCTGCTTTACCTTCCCTGACCCTAAAGAGGGCAGGTATCCATTTACAGCTGGGTGAACTGGGGGAACTATACTGAAGCCAAGGCGCGCAAACGGTCACCCATTCAACTGGTAACCACGCTCGCTCTGTTGACCACATGAAAAACAGAGAAAGAGAGAGAGAGAGAGAGAGGGAGAGAGAGACAGAGACAGAGACAGAGAGACAGACAGACAGATAGACAGACAGACAGAGACACAAAGATACAGAGACAGACAGACAGACAGATAGAGCAACATGTCAAGTTGTTTGTTTTGTACATATTATCCTTTACAGCGCTACTAACCATAGACCAGCGACGTAAATATTAGCATAATTGACATCTGCCAAGTTTCTGATCAATCGTTTTATTCATTTCTGACCAGGAAGTGCAAGTTTCTCGTACATACCATAAACCGTGCATTTCATATAGGACACGGCCTAGCAATTTTCCAACTGTCTTGTGAATAGATTAATAATCTCTTGACTCTTGAAGTCATGTCTTTGTCCTTCAAAAAGACTTCATTTGCTTAGTATAGCGCCTTTTTCCCCTTACGTTCTACATGCATTGTACCCGATGGGAGGAGGGGGGAGGGGTCGGGATAACCTAGTGGTTAGAACATTGCGCTCGTAATCTGACGATCCAGGTTCGATTCCCGTTCAAAGGGATATTTTCCCTGGAGTTAACATCAGTGCAAGACCCCCACTTCCCCCAAAAGTCCTCTGGGTGAGACTATAAACCGAGTTCCCGTGTGAGAATGCACGCAGAACATCTTGCGCACACGTTAAACCCTGTTCTGATTTTTTGAAAGAGTGGGACATTGTGTGCCGGTGGGAACAGATGACAAAATTTACAAAACCGCATACACATGGGGACTGGATGTAAAAAGCAAATGAGTACTTATTCCATTATCCTTTATATAAATAAATAAATAAAAACACTGTTCAATGTCGTCATTATTGTAGAGGAGTATTCCTAGCCTTGTTCAAAGCTAGTATTAAACTGTTTTGTCAGAAGCATACATGCATACTCCGTACTAGCTTTTAGCATTTCAGCAGATGTTTCATCAGTTGCACTTGATTTGCCGTTTTTAAGGATGTAAGTTACCAGAAAAACCCATTTTTTCGATACTGTCTGATTTAAAGGATGATTTATTTCTTCACATAATTAAAATTCACTATTGCTGTGCTCAGCATTTGCTTAAAGTTGTTTTGTAACAGCTTTATAAAATGTTTTAACCATTTATCAAGACTATGGTAATATTTAACCAATCTTTTAACACATCGCATAGTTTGAATTGTTTTATTACCCATGGGGACGGGATAGCTCGGTGGTTAGAGCACTCGCTTTCCCCAACCTACCTTTAAGCTGCATCGATCGTGGTTACCAAGTTGATGGGTGACCGTTTGCACACATTAGCTTCAGTACAGTCCCCTGTTCTCTCAGCTGTAAATGGGTACCTTCCCTCTTTCGGCTCAGGGAAGGTAAAGCAGCGAAGGAGAGGAGATGGGCACCGCCCTCAATAACGCTGGCCCCTAGAGAAGCTGAGGTCTTTGACGCCTTGCTTCTCTAGGACCACATAGGTTATGGGACACCTTTATCTGGACCTTTTACCTTTTATTGTCCAGGCTAAAAGGTTTGCCAGTTATTAATGTAGGCTATGTGCCGAAACCTATTACAGAATCTTGTTCTGTTTTCAATCTTTCTCTTGAACAGTTCTTTCAAACCAGCAGGAAAATAATATCAGACTCAAATACTCGCTCTGATTTCAACACTAAGAGACACAACCGTCATTGTTCTGGATACCGATGTTTTTCTGTCCTCATTTTTACCCCACCTCCCCCCAAAAAAATGAGGACAGGGAAATATCGATTTCAAGAATAGCAATGAATTTCAGGGACCTTTTTGCAAGCCACCCTTCAAGAGAAAATACAGAAAAACGGCTTTAGCAGGATTTGGCTGCTTCACAAAATCTCAAGCCAACAGCCCTGAGGCAGAATGTGATCCTCTGGCTGTGGCACGGATTACAGGATTTGTCTGTCACTGGACTGTAGGGGACAACGCCGCATGACAAAGGCACGCTATGTTTCTGACGGAGCTAAAACACAGGGACAGGTTAGCCTAGTGGTTAGAACATTGCGCTCGTAATCTGACGACCCGGGTTCGAATCCCGTAAAAGGGGATTTTTTTCCCCCTGGAGTTAACATCAGTGCAGACTCCATTCTCCCCAAAAGTTCTGTGGATGAGACTGTAAACCGAGGCCCCGTGTGCGAACGCACGCAGGACATCTTACGCATACGTTATATCCTGTTCCGTTTTTTCAAAAGAGTAAGCCATTGTGTGCCGGTGGGAACAGATGACAAAATTGACAGAACTGCATACACACGGAGACTGGGTGTAAAAAAAAAAAGCACATGAGTGCTTATTCCATTATCCTTGATATAAAAGATTAAATAAATTTTTAAAATAGAACCATGCAGAAAATGTTATGGTAGTTTTACGATTTGTTCCCCAGCGGTTTGTTTTTTTTACAAACAACATCCAATGTTTATTTATTTGGAGGTTTTTGCTTCATAATGTTATTAAGAGGTGGGGGAGGGGTTATACGGTTTAAAAAAATTAAAAAAGAAAACGTTTACTGAAATTTTGCTGAAACAAATGTTTAATGTAAAGAAGCGTATACTCAAACGGTACGGGCATGTCACAAGATCAAAAGGATTTGCGAAAACAATACTGCAAGGCACTGTCCAAGGAGGAAGAAAAAGAGGCATACCAAGGAAGAGATGGGAGGACAACATCAGCGAATGGACAGGCCTAGAACTCAACAAAATTTTGAGAAAGGCAAAACAGAGAGAGGAATGGATGGAACTTGTTGTCAAGTCTTCAGGGGTGCCCCCACGGTCGCCAGACTAAAGGATAGATAGATAGAAATGTTTAGTGTGTCATTCAATTCCTCATCAGTGTCATCAGTTCTGGTGCAGTGTGGACAGTGTGGCTGAATAGAGGAGACAGGTTTTACACCTCTTGGTAGAACTTTGTCCATCTGTGGAGAACTTCAGTGTTAGCAGTGTGCCAGGTTTGCCTTCGATGATTGATGATTTACTTTGCCTGGTCTTTTAAGCTTTTTCTGGGTGTTTTCTGTCAGCTCACTGCTTCTGTTGTTGATGCACCCCTAAATGAATCTGTAGGGTTCTTTTGTCTTCGTTCCTCGGCTAGCTAGAGTTGAACAGTTTTCAAATGGTGAGATTTTGCGTATTCGACCGTCTATGTTTACCATGAACGTAGCCGCATTCAGATTTCGGGCGTGTTCCTGTAACCCACCGACCGCTGATATGATACGGGATCTTTAACGTGCAGACTTAATTTTCCTGCATGTGTATATACCTGAAGACAATTAAGGCAATGGGAGTCTGGAATTGAAGTTTACTTGGGGGGTCGCAAATTCACCAGACACCGCTGAGATTCGAACCTACGATTTCCTGGACCAATAGGATTGAAGTCGAACGGCCTTGACCGCTCAGCTATACTGTCAGTCTGCTCTGTTCTAAAATCCCGTTGTTTTTTTTTGCTTCATTCGTTTTTAGTTTGTTTGGGGGGGTTTGCTTTTTCTTTTCTTTTTTTATTTGTTATGCCGGTTGCTGTTCAACCACTTTTGTACCTAACACTCTAACAGGTTTACATCCCCTTCTCTATTAACACAGGTGTAAGGTATTAGTGATCCATGGATGTTTTCCACCAAGGAGTCTCAGGTACATCGAACAGACTTGATGGAGAAAATCCTTCTCCACATTGTAGAATACGTCCCAATTACGTTCTTATCATTCCCACTAAGGATCATTATGGCTTACCCTTACACAAAAGATGCGATTAAAAAAAAAAAAGCTTTAACGCGCACACAAGATTATATGCAAGCGTTTTATTATGGAATTCATTTTATATGACTTTTCTAGAAGCCTTAGAAGGAACGGAATGGAAACCATTATCAATCCCAGGAGAGAGAAAAATAATCCTCAAACAGATACCTTACTCGGAGACTTCAATCCACATTAAAAGATCTCTAACATCCCAAAGCTCGAAACACCAGCTGTCTGATTCTCACCCACCCACCCACCCACTCACCACCCCTTCCCCCAACCCTTTTCCATTAATTCACAACTAACAGCCAAATACACCTTCGACACGGAACCAGACAGTATGCTCACACTTGACTTGAGGTCGTTCTAATTCTGTACGGACTATAAAGTGACCTTTGAAAGTCTTCCGCAGCTTTTCAAGACAGCACGCTCACACAAAAGGAAATGACCCCGTCTTAGAGTTCCTCACGGAAGACCGCAAGAAGTTTGGTTTGAACACGCACTAGCCTGTAATGGAGCCGTCTGGCGGCCAAGTTAGTGGATTCAAAGTCTGCCAAGTCGTTGGAGTCTGAGGTCTGCAACTTCCTGAAAAAAACATATCCGGCCCCAGCAAAATAGTCTTCTCCCTTTTGAGGCTGTTAGAACGAATTTTAGATTAAAGTACAATTATTGAACGGAAGTAGAAAAGCGAATAGTGCGTGCGCGCGCGTGCGTGCGTGCGCGTGCGCGCGTGTGTGTGTGTGTGTGTGTGTGTGCGTTGGTGGTGTGGTGTGTGTGTGTGGTGTGTGCGTGTGTGAATGAATGAATGAATGAATGAATGAATAAATAATCTTTATTTTCCAAGGGTAACAGAGTAACCATGCACATATTTTTTTTCATCCAGCCCTTGCCCTGATTAGGGAAAAGCAGCCCCCCCCCCCCCCCCTCCTAATTAAAAAAAATGTGTGTGCGTGTCAGCGTATGTGTCTGCGTGTCTGTTTGTGTCTGTGTGTCTGTACTTGTGTGTGTGTGTGTGTGGAGGAGAGAGGGAGAGAGAGAGAGAGAGAGAGAGAGAGAGAGTTCAATGAAAGGCCCGTGTCTTTGGGAAGGGGTGTGTGGTTAAATATTTCTAGGTTTTTCTATATGAAAAATGTATGAAATGATAATACCGCTATCTCTTTCATCGCTTATACTTTATGTAGAAACTTGCACAGATATTTTTTGCAGTTAACAGTCCGCATTAGTAACGTGAACCTGTTTTTCAAAAGAGCAATTTCAGCTCTTTTCTGTTCATTGTAAGAATGGGCAGAATAGGAAGAAGGAGATTTTATCTCCCTTCTCCTCTTCCCGTTAGGCATCTCGCCAAACCTCGGCCATGACCCTGGTTTCCGTTGTAGTCTCCCTTTGTTTTAAATATGTATCTATTTATAACACTGGATCTCGTTGATTGGTTTGCTTCGTTCTAACAAAGGTATCGTTGACTTTTAAAAAAACTTCTTTATTCTCTACTAGTTTTGTTCCTTATGCATCAACTTTTGTGTCTTTGCTCTTTGAATGTGTTAGGTAAAAGTTTTAAAAAGTTTTTTAAAAAAATTCACTTATTTTATCTTGTCTTGAGAAATAACGATAGTGCGTCAGAGCATCCTAAAACCATCAAATTCTTGATAATTGAGAGGAGACTGTGACTGTTTATCTTTCATAATTCAGATATCTAAGAAAACGAAAGAAATATTCTTGAAATAAAGTGCATGTAAGATATCATTTTTCTCATGCTGCTTTTGTTTTTTTTAGTTAAACAAAATTCGCAAAAAGTCACTTAGCTGCCTATGTTGCTTTACTAATTAAGGTAAGTTTGCAAAAGATCATTCATTCTGTGTAGCCTTACTAGTTGAGTAAAGTCTGTAAAAGATCACTTATTCTGTGTAGCCTTACTAATCAACTGAAGCTTGCAAAAAAATCACTTACACTGTGAGCATTACTAATCAACTGAAGTTTGCAAAATGATCACTTACGCTATGTAGCCTTACTAATCAATTGAAGTTTGCAACAACAACAAAAAACACTTACGCTATGTAGCCTTGCTAATCAATTGAAGTTTGCAACAACAACAAAAAACACTTACCCTGTGTAGCCTTATAAATCAACTGAAGTTTGCAACAACAAAAAATCACTTACCCTATGTAGCAGTGCTGTTTAAATAAACTTTGCAAAGGACTCTTCATCCTGTAGAGCCTCACTAGATAAGCAAAGTCTGCAAAAGATTACTTATCGTGTGTAGTGTTACTATTTAAGTACAGTCTACAAAAATCACTTATTCTTTTTAGCCTTACTAGTTAAGTACAGTCTGAAAAAAAAATCACTTATAAATTGTGTGGCCTTACTAGCTAAGTAATGTTTGCAAAAGATCTTCATCCTATTTGCTTTACTAGTTACGTAAAGTTTTCAAATATCACTCATCCTGTCTGCCCAGCTATCCTGGGATTTTTTTACCAAGTAATTTTTAATGTCGCTGATCCTGTGTAGCGTCCTTATTCAAGTAAAGTTTGCAAACGGTTATTCATCCTGTTTGCTTCACTACTTAAGTAAAGTTTGCAAACAAAACCACTTATCCTGCGTTGCATTTCTAGTTGAGTCACGTTCGCATGCAAAATCACTTATCCAGTATAGCCTTTCTAGATAAGTACAGTTTGCTCAATGATCCCTCATCTTATGTTACTTTACCACTTAAGCTTAAGTTAAAGTGCGGGTGAAGTCGTTTTTGTTATTTAGACACTGAATTATGCGTAAACCACTCAGGCACAGCTTTTGGCAACAGATGGAAACTCCATTCCTGAGGCTGGAGAGAGCTGGCTGGGTAATCCGAGCTTCCATAAATGCTTCCACCACCTGAACCAACTAACACCTTCCTCCACTCCAGTGCATTAATGACTAATATGGCTTGTTACTGCTGTTGCTTCATAAGTGTCTTCTCCATCGTTTTCAGACTGTTAAGTAGCATAGATCTGCAAAAGTTGAGGGTGATGATTGCTCCTTAATTTTTTCTAGATTTTCTCTCAGTTGGTGGTGACCAGTGCGTGTTGATTGTTTGAAGGCCTCTTCATTTGTGTCTGGAGCGGTAAACGGTAAGCGTGGTTGGAATTGCTCTGTCTATGTCTACATTTGTTGAGGTTGATGATTGTTCAGCAAACATGAAAATAAGAAACAATTCGTAACTTGTCGTAAATAGGATTATTAAAAGAGTAAAATACAATGTGCATACTTTGAGGTCTTAGACCATTGAGAGTACCAAACAAAAATTAATAGTATATACTTACACTTCAGTATTCACATAAAACTATGTTTGTTTACGTAGTTCTTATTATGATTTAAGGCTGTCTGTTTGACTCTTCAAAAGGGCGAAGACGCAAAGATCACATCCTGCTGGGATTTTTTATGTTGTTGTTTTTACGGTGTGGATGGGGTAGCCTAGTGGTTTGAACTTTTTTGCTCATGATCTGACAACCCAGGTTCAAGCCACCATCGAGTTTCGGTCAATGGGAGGTTTTCTCTTGGCGTTAACATCAGTATCGACTCCACTACCCCGAAAGTCCAAATGAGACATAAACTGAGGTCTCCTTTGGAAATACATGCAGAACGTCATGTGCACACGTTGAAACCGTTCTGTCTTTCAAAAGAGTAGGTCACTTAGTTCCTACAGGAACCGATGACATTTTTTAAACGCATACACACCGATCTATTGTTTAGACATTATCGCCGAAGTCAGAATTTGGTCATCATAATGGTGAGCAAAAAATGGTGAAGAACTGAGATCTAGCCGAGGAACACACAAAAAAAGAAAATTGAGATTAAAACAGCCATCCTTCAGTTCCTTAGCCCTCTATAAAGGCCAACATAATTATATGCTTTTTTTTTTTTAAACTTGACCCAAACAACAACACACCAAACCCTGAGGGCCTATATCTGGCCTACTGACCTTCCGATAAGGAACAAACTCGTTGGACCCCTGGAGGGCCTTCAGGGCATGACAGCATTTGTCAGGGCCTCTGGAGTTGCTGTCTGAGCCTTCGACGAAAAACAAAAGAGGGTCTTGACTTCACCCTTAACTCCTTGAGAAGTCAGTGAGACTCTATAAAATATAAAGTCTTCAGAAACTGTAGCTTGTCTAAACCGAACCTGGATGGGACATATCCCCTACTTAATGCGTTGATTTGCAAATAGATCTGCAATCATAAGAAAAAAGATGGTGCTATATTTGTAGATAGACAAACAGACAGACAGACAGACAGACAGACAAACAGATAGATAGATAGATAGATAGATAGATAGATAGATAGATAGATAGATAGACAGACAGACAGACAGACAGACAGACAGACAGACAGACAGACAGACAGACAGACAGACAGATATAGATAGATTAGATGTATATAGTGACAGCCCTTATCGATCCTCTGTCGTTGGTTGAATTATAAACATCATAATCGAGTCATCCATTGACAATATTTGAATAATCTTTTTTTTTTAGATTTCTCTTTTTTTCAATCTAGCGAAGTTGATCATGATTAGCTACTCCGGTATCATGCCGCGCAATGAGATTTAATTACAAAGAGTATGTTTTAAACATGAGTGTAAAACAAAATCAACTAACAAACCAAAAAAACAACCCCAACCCTGTCCAAAATGAAATGGATGGAGAATGTTGACAGATAGCCACAGGAGTGGGGTGCGAACAATAGTGTGCTAATGCACGGTGTATCAATAATGCATCCCTCAGAGATGCGAATGGTGCTACAGCTGCCGACGCCGCGATGCTGAATGGAGAAGCATAGAGTAATCTGGAGCCCAAGAGCGCAACAGAGGGACTCATAGAAGTGTCCGATTTTCAATCTGTTTTTTTCTATTGTATAGCAATTAAATTGCTGATTGATAAAATCTCAATAACTAAAAATTGAACTCTGGTGCAATGCGACTCTTTATGTGGTGGAGCGTCACATATAAGGAGTGAGAACGTACGTACGTATCAGCCCTTGAGAAGTAGACAACCCAATCGGGCAATGTGCATAAACCGCGAGCTTGTGTCGGCAGGAAGAACAAAAAAAAAGTTCCCTGTGATTTTTCTGGTTCTTTCTTTCGTTGCTGTTGGTGGCCACAAAATAAAGAGCATCCGTGTAAAAGTGACAGGCCTGGGACTGGAGTCTGTACTGTCGTCGCTGGGTTCTGTCCCTGCATCCACGAAGTCAGGAGTAGGGGTCTGGGTGCTAGTCTATGTTGTGCAGTGGGGTGATAATTCGAGGCCTCCGGGGCAGCGTGCGTTATGTGAAAGGGTCCAGGCATAGAACAAGGTAGAGCCATGCAAGAAATGTATGCTTACATATGTCAGACACACGCTGTAGCGAAGTGGATAGAGCATACACCTCCCATCCCCTGGGTCTATAATATCGTAAGTTTGGATCTCGGCAACAGCCCCTGAAGAATTAAGGGTGGGGATTTTTACGATCTTCTGGGTCAATTTAAAGCACAGAAGTGCCAGTGCTCTAATGCCGTTAATTTGTCTGATTCTGTTTTTCACGTTGTGCCAGTGCCCTAATGCCGTTAACTTGCCTGATTCTGTTTTTTACGTTGTGCCAGTGCTCTAATGCCGTTAACTTGCCTGATTCTGTTTTTATGTTGTGCCAGTGCCCTAATGCCGTTAACTTGCCTGATTCTGTTTTTTACGTTGTGCCAGTGCTCTAATGCCGTTAACTTGCCTGATTCTGTTTTTATGTTGTGCCAGTGCCCTAATGCCGTTAACTTGCCTGATTCTGTTTTTATGTTGTGCCAGTGCCCTAATGCCGTTAACTTGCCTGATTCTGTTTTTATGTTGTGCCAGTGCCCTAATGCCGTTAACTTGCCTGATTCTGTTTTTATGTTGTGCCAGTGCTCTAATGCCGTTAACTTGCCTGATTCTGTTTTTCACGTTGTGCCAGTGCCCTAATGCCGTTAACTTGCCTGATTCTATTTTTCACGTTGTGTCTTTAAGATAACAAAAAATCGGTGGTCTAGGTGGTCACGCGCCTTGCCTAGAAAGCAAAAAGTCCGGGTCGGAGTGTGCGGGGTTCGTATCCCGTTTCGACCCAAAACTTTTTCCCCATCCATTAGACCCTGAGTGGTGGTCTGGGCGCTAGTCTTTCGGATGAGACGATAAACCGAGGTCCCGTGTGTTACACATCACTATTTAGCGCACGTAAAAGAACCCACGGCAACAAGGGGGTTGTCCCTGGCAAAATTCTGTAGAAAAAAGCCACTCTGATAGGGAAACAAATACACTTGCATGCAGGAAAAAGAAAAAAAAATGGGTAGGCGCTGCACATGTGGCGACGCGCTCTCCCCGGGAGAGCAGCCCGAATTTCACGCAGAGAAATCTGCCGTGACATAAAGTGGTACAAAATACCAAACAAAAAATACAAAAAGGGGAAAAGTATAGAAAAAGACAAAGAAAAGGAAAAGGAAAGAACAGTGTGAAAAAAAAGAATCCATTTCTTCTGTTTTCCAGTTTTGTTTTGTTGTCAGCTGATGAAAATAGACATGTGAAGGGCTCACAAAAACCACGGTGCTTCATGACCTGCATGCAAATGAGGCCTTCAAGTTTTCAATTTGTGTTTCTTTAAAAAAAATAAAAATAAAAAGAGGGGGGGGGGCGGTAGAAAAGGTAACCAAAAAAGTATTTTTTAAAAAACATCCAGACAATGAATGCAATGGCCAGTCAACAAAAACGAGAGTTCAGATTATCTGTGTCTCGAGACTGACAGTCAACGAATTCTAGGGTGTCTGTTTTCTTTTCTTCAGCTGCCAGTTTCCTGAGATAAACAAACAAGCTGTCGTCGACTCCTTCTGTCTCGTCAGAATAAATCATGATATCTCACGCCGTCTCTCTGTGTTAAGTATCCTGATTGTACCAGCTGCTGTTTTGAAATGAATCACTGATGACGTGACAGAAACACGAATCTGTAAGACAGGATACATTGTAACAGCTTGAGGGTCAGTATCTAGCAGCTGTCCTATAGACACTGATAAGAGAGTAGAGACCACGACAAGGCCACTCGCTGGATTTATGAGATTAGATGCTGTTGTTGTTGTTGCTGCTGCTGTGTTGTTGTTGTGTGGTGGTGGTGTGGTGGTGGTGGTGGTGGTGGTGGTGGTGTGGTGGTGGTGCTGCTGCTGGCTGCCTGCTGCTGCTGCTGCTGCTGCTGCTGTGCTGCTGTCGTTGCTCTAGTTGTTGTGTTTCGGCTGCTGCTGTTGTCATTGTTGTTGCTGCTGCTGTCGTTGTTGTAGTTGCTGTTGTTGCTGTTGCACGTTCTTGTTTCACCACCCTGGTGTTTATACATGAAATGCAATCTTACTCATTCATGCTCACACCTGGGAATCAGTGTGAGACTCTAAAAGTATACACTGGATTAGAAATTTAGGTCGTGACTCTTGTGCAATGTCTCGACATACCTATTGATATCCGTAATCCGATAGTAAATATGCACTTTTTTCCTCAATGAGAGTACAGGCTTATCATGCTAAGAAGTTGTCATGGCACGGCGGAAGACAATCATGACATAAAATCCAAAGCATAACTACAGTGTGACATAGACCGTGGCACTGATCTGACACCAACAACTGACAAAGCTGTGGGTCAGAGCCAAGAGTCAGATGTGGGTTCTCCCTAACTCTTGAATATCTTGGGGTGGGGAGCTTGTGCTGAGCTTTTCAGGCAGTGTGTTTCGGACAGCTTGCGTCCGGTTACTGTGTGGTGAGCAATAACATTTTTATCGTCATAGTTAAAAGAAAATCAATCATACGTTCACAGTTTTTCACATTAACTTAATTTCCCATGTCATTAATTTTCCCTATCCCAAAGCGTCTAATTTTTTTTTTAAACCACACACTGGCCATGTGTATGGGCATTAAAGACTAACAGTGGTAGTAACTGTGCTATGGGGAGGGGTAGTTGAGAGAGAGTCAAAGCGGGGGCAAAGGGGGAGGATTAATCTGTCCACGTGCTGTTTTCTGTGGCTGAGTGCCTGTCCACAGAATCTATTTCATGCTGACCATGCATGTCAAACTGTTTTGTTTATATCATCACTGTGTGTTTTAATTGATGTTGTTCTAAAGAAAACAAACAAACAAGGAGACTGAATGTGAAATTCCATAGAACTGAAGGAATACCGCTTTCAGTGATTCACCGCAGATTTTCCATGGGTCAAATTTGGCTGCTCTCCCCTCGAAGAGTGCGTCGCCACAAGAGCAGCGCCACCCATTATTTTTAGATACTTTCCTGTTTGTATTTGTATTTGTTTCCCTCCCTGAGTGAGGTTTCTGTCAGAAGTTTTGCACCTGTGGTTGTGTTTTGGGGAGCGTTTTTGTTTGGCAATTTTGTTTGGGATTTTGTTGGGTTTTTTGTTGTTATTGTTTTGTTTGGGGGTGGGGTTTATTTGGTTTTTTCGGGGGTAGGAGTTGGCTGCTTGTTTTGTTTATGTTTTTGTTCTTTTTTTTGGAGGGGGGGCATCAGGGATCAGTTACTTGAGCTAGATGAGTGTAGTAGCGTCTTATCTGAAATACTAGCAGCCAGACCAATGCTCAAGACATAGTGGAAGAGAAAGTGTTCGGGTTCAAACGGGGATCGTACCTAAGAGTTCTCGCTTTCAAAACAAGTGCGTTACCTCTAGACCACAGAAACACACTAACCGTGTAGAGCTTCTGCCTGTGCCTTCACGCTTTGAACTGTAAGTCTCTCCGGTTCTGCTCCTGAGGTACTGTAGTACTGCAGTCACCCAACGCGGTTAGTTCATCGTTCTGTGATGTGTAGTGGATAACTAACTGAGTAGAAGGGATCACTTAAACCTACAGCATCTGATCCAATGGATGGGTGGGAGAGGCAAGAGTAGACATTAAAAGGTAAAGGTGTCCCATGACCTGTGTAGTCGTAGAGGAGCGAGGTGTCAGAGACCTCAGCTTCTCTAGGGGCCAGCATATGGAGGGCGGGCCCAGCTCATTTCACTCGCAGCTTTACCTTTCCTGACCCTTAAAAAATGACAGGTACCCATTTACAGATGGGTGAACTGGGCGACTGTACTGAAGCCAAGGCGCGCAAACATACGGTCACCTATCCACTGGTAACCACGCTCAATGCTGCTTAACCTTGGCAAGGCCAGGAAAGCAAGTGCTCTGACCACTGAGCTATCTCACCCCCCCCCCCCCCCCCCCCCCCCCGGGTATGGCATTGGCTTATCTAAATGAGAGAAAGATAGGTTGCCCCCCCCCCCTAGCTATGCTTGTCAGTGAGGTGACCTAAGCTAGCCGTGCCTCCGCTCCTTCAGTTTATGCTTTATTTTCTCCACAATCCTGACACCTACATTTTTTATAATTATGATAATGAAAAACTATTATTACAGAGTGAGAGCAATGTATATGATTTTACTCTTCGAGAAATAATAATTATTTTGAGTCTTGTACTCCTCTGTCAGTGCCAGAAATCTGTGATTGTTTCACAGTGGTCAGAGCGCTAGCTCGCTTTTCCCCCAGCCAATGTTAAGCAGACGTCGAGCGTGGTTGCCAACTGGATGGGTGACCGTTTGCGCGCCTTGGCTACAGTACAGTCCCCCAGTTCACCCTGCTGTAAATGGGTACCTGCCTTCTTTAGGTCAGGGAAGGTGAAGCAGCGAGGGAGAGGAGATGGTCGCCGCGCCCTCAACATGCTGGCCCCTAGAGAAGCTGAGGTCTCTGATGCCTCTCTCCCCTACGACCACACAGGTTATGGACACTTTTACCTTTACCTTTACTTCTTCCACGTTGCAGTTCTACAAGCAAGAGACATCTGCGTGTGCGGCAGAGCAGAGCGATATACCCCTGTTGTGCCATTAATTCCGGCATGCTGACTATTCTTGTAGTCTGAGATTAGGGCATTAAGTAGCAGGGCGGTGATGTCTGCATGCTGGGGGTGCCCTTGAGTGACTGCCAATAACGCCTACGGAAAATTGTGGCACCTCATCCCAGTGTTTATGTTATGGAATTCTTGTCAACACCAGTACTGAAGGGAATCATTATCCTGATCGGGAGGGGGGCCCCGGCAGGGAGGGGAAAGAGAGAATGACTGTGTGTCTGCGTGTCTGTTTGTATGTCTGTCTGTTTATCTGTCTGTTTGTGTATGTCTTTCTGTCTATGGGTGCGTGCGTGCGTGTGCGCACGCATGTGTGTGTGTGTGTGTGTGTGTGTGTGTGTGTGTGTTGTGTGTGTGTGTGTGTGTGTGTGTGTGTGTGATAGTGTCTGTGTGTTTGAGTATGTGCATGTGTGCGTGCATGTATGCGCATGAGTTCCATATCCTACTCGTCTTCGCAGTCCTTCTTAGCTGTTTCCTTTCTCTTCTTCTCTCTTCTTTCTTCTTCTCTTCTCTCTTCTTGTCTTCTTCTTCTTTTCTTCTTCTTCTTCTTCTTCTTCTTCTCTTCTTCTTCTTCATTTCACAATTCTTGTTCCTTGCAATTCTTTTTTCTCCAATTCTTCTTTGCCTTCTTCTTCTTTTTCTGTGCATTCTTCTTTGAATTGTTCTTTTTCCTCGCCCCCCCCCCCCCCCTCCTCCTCCTCCACTTCTTCTTCTTCTTCTTCTTCTTCTTGCTGCTGCTGCTGCTGCTGCTGCTGCTGCTGCTGCTGCTGCTGCTGCTGCTGCTTTGCTTCCACTGTCAAGTTTGTTGCTTTCAATTTAGCAGACCCCAAAGGTCATAGTTGGGCTGTCACATTCCTATGCCTACGATGTGCAGCAGCAAGTGCAAATATGTTGTACCTCCCCAGCCACACTGGCCACGAAAGTCCTCTTGAAGATGCTTTCACATACCAGAACCTCCTCTGTTTCTGTATCTGTCTGTCTGTCTAGTCTAGTCTGTCCTGTTCTTCTGTCGGTCTGTCTGTGTGATCAACTCTGTTTCTCTGTCTCTCTGTATCTTGTCTCTCTGTCTGTCTGTTTGTTTGTCTGTCTGTCTGTCTGTCGTCTGCCTCCTCTGATTGTCTGCCAATCTAGCTATCTATCTCTGTCTCTCTGTCTTGTCTCTGTCTCGTCTGTCTGTCTGTCTGTCTCTGTCTCTCTGTCTCTCTCTGTCTCTGTCTGTCTGTCTGTCTGTCTGTCTGTCTGTCTGTCTGTCTGCTCTCTCTCCTCTCTCTCTCTCTCTCTCTCTCTCTCTCTCTCTCTCTCTCTCTCTCTCTCTCTCTCTCTCTCTCTCTCTCTCCTCTCTCTCTCTCTCTCTCTCTCTCTCTTCTCTAAGTATCCATTTTTCAGACCTTACTTCTGGCACAAGTTGAACCTGGTTGAACCTAACCCTCCAGAGGTACACGGTGTATTCTGCTTATCTAAATCACCAAACTGCTGACATGAGGTATGTGGTCTTTAACGTGCCTATTTGTTCTTGCCCATGCAAATAGACACGAGCGGAATCAAAGCACTGCTAAGTCTACACTCTAAGCTCACCTTGGAGATGGAATATATATATATATATAATAATATATATATATATATATATATATATATATATATATATATATATATATATATATATATATATATATATAACGAGAGGAATCCTAGCACTGGCAAGTCTGCACTTAAAAGAAAGGTGACATGGGAGATTGTAATGTCTACCCACACTTTATTCAGCAGACCTTGCTGTCGAGCTTCAAACCCCTGACTTCATGTACGCAAGGTATCATTTCATAATTTCGCTAGTTGAGACATTCAAGTATTCTTGATTAGAGTCCTGAGGCATGAAAGTCACACATGGCTCATACCAAAAGCTTTGATATTACTAAGTGTCAAAACCTATACTAAAGTTTTATTATGCTATAATTGCATAATTTCTTAAGCCATAATGAGTTCTTAGTGTAACAAGCTGCACTCTGCTTTAATACATATATAGGGGAAACTCTTTTGAAGTAGGAGTCTGGCTACTTGTATGGCAAGGTACTTTTCTAAAATAAAAAAAATGATAAAACATAAAAAATGTCTTCTCATTTTTTTTTCAGCATGTATGTTTAATCTCACGGTGATTCCCAAGGAAAATGTCGTTTGCTTAAAGTCTGTTAACATTTAGTGATATTAGCCCAAGTAGGAATGAATGAATCTAGAGTGCATATGCAGGGTCACCCACATGGTGTTAAGCTGGCGACCGCTCAACTACAACAACAACAACAGTAGTAGGCATCCGTCAGTCTCGGAAGACTATGAGGTGCACTCAAGGCTCTAGAGCGAAAAGCCTGGGTAAGTAAGTATGGAGGGCAAGCTGTTACCTATACAGCAGACACCCCCTCCCCCACACCTATCCACGTCGCTGGAATGATCCATTGGAAAGGAAATCGCCGATACCAATGGGTCCCGTCCTGTCGCAGGATCCGCCAGAATGTTCCGTATACAGCAGCGAACCGCCCTGGAGACTCCAACTCCCCGATTTTTCCTCAGGGATGGCGTCTAAACACAACACCTGTGCGCATGCTGGTTTTTTTATTTTGTTGTCATCCGCCCCTACCGGCACACAATGGCCTGCTTTTTCGAAAGCTAGAAGGGGTCTGCAACGTGTGTGCAAGATGTTCTGCGTTTTGCCTCGGTTTATAGTCTTATCCTCATGACTTTTTTAGTTTCATTTCAATGTTTTCGTCAAACTAGGAAGAAAAGGCGAGGCTGGGAATCGAACCCAGAACCTCACGGTTTACTTGTTGGCAGGAGAACGTCTCAACCATCCTGCCACCTTCCTTCGCTATAACAACAACACAACAGCAATTACATCAACAGCAATAACAGCAGCAATAACAACAGCAGCAATTTTAACAACAATGCCTCTCTCTATCCTCTCAACTCTAGCGTCGACCTCATGCACTTGAAAAGCCTAAGGAGCATGCTGAGAATGTTTGTGCAGTCCATGTACCGGCTAATTGCTGACCTGCCCTCCCACGAAACAAGTGATTCTTTTTTACCGCGCGTGCAGAATGCCATGCCTGCATTGGCACGCGCGCCTTGGTGCATTGTCTCGTCATGAAGACATGCAGGAGATAGCAACAGAACCTTTCCAGGGAAAAGGTCATGCTCTGCAGAGAAACAAACTTCGTAGCCTTCAAATCACAACGTGTATTTTTATCATTAGGTTGATCAGCGTAGCCACCAAGGATAAAAAGTCAGTTGTCCTGTCTTTCATAGGTCATTAGGATAAATACTCAGTTATTCTTACTGTCAAAATCATTAGAATACAATTCAACTATCCTTACTTGATTTCCTTTCCTATCAGAGATCATTAGGATAAAATCGTTAATTGTCCTGTCATGTTAAAGATCATTGGGATTTTTAAAATCAGTTGTCCTTTCCTGTCATAGATTTTTAGGATAAAAAGTCAATTGTCCTTACTATGTCAGAGATCATTTGGATAAAATCAATTTCCTTACTTGTCAGAAATCGTTAGGATAAAATATCAATTGTCCTTACTTGTCAGAAATCGTTAGGATAAAATATCAATTGTCCTTACTTGTCAGAAATCTTTAGGATAAAATATCAATTGTCCTTACTTGTCAGAAATCGTTAGGATAAAATATCAATTTCCTTACTTGTCAAGATCGTTAGGATAAAATATCAATTGTCCTTACTTGTCAGAAATCTTAGGATAAAATATCAATTGTCCTTACTTGTCAGAAATCATTAGGATAAAATATCAATTTCCTTACTTGTCAGAATCATTAGGATAAAAATCAATTGTTCTTACTTGTGATCGTTAGATAATATCAATTGTCTTACTTGTCAGAATCGTAGGATAAAAAGTCTATTGTTCTTACTTTTCAGATATCATGAAAAAATCATTGTCTTAGTCAGATAGATTAGGAAAAAAAAGTCAGTTGTCCTTTCCTGTCAGAAATCACAAGAATAAAGATTTAGTTGTCTTTTCCTGTCAGAGATCGTTAGGATAAAAAGTCAGTTGCCCCCAATTTCAAATGAATGCATCCACCCTTATTATTTGTTCCCTTCCCATGCTCTCATCTCATGGACATCGCAAACATCATTGTTTCTCACTCTACTGACCATTACAAAGCAATATCATACGCCGCAGACGCACGCGCGCGCGCATCACACCACCCACACACACACCACATAATAATTATTCTCTCTCTCTCTCTCTCTCTCTCTCTCTCTCTCTCTCTCTCTCTCTCTCTCTTTCCTCTCTCTCACACCCACCACAACACACACACACACACACACATACAACACACACACGATCACCACCACACTACACAGCACACACCACACACACAACACACACCACCACACACACACACACACACACACACACACACACACACACACACACACACATACAAACACACAAAACACGCACCATCAACCACACACACCGCAACAGCACGCACGCACGCAACGGGCATATAACTATATGACTTTGATTAGGGTGGTTTTTTTTGCGTCATTCAGCGAGCATCATAAGTTAAACAGACATCTGTGTGTTGCAAGCCTGGGGGGAGTTGTGCATAAACAGGTCCGTCTGGCGAATCAATCTGATATTTCCTGTCTTGTGTTTCATCTTCACTAGCGGCAAAGCGTTTGATCAAGTCAAGCATAGCCCTTCTGTCAGAGGATGCCACTTTGTTTTTTTTTTTCTTTCCTTGCGTAAACAAGCCTCTCTTTGTGCCTGGTGTGTTTTTGGGTTTGTTTTTTTTGTGTGGTTTGCTGTGTATCTCTGTGTCTGTGTTTTGTGTTGTCTGTTTGTCTGTGTGTGTGTGAGAGAGAGAGAGAGTGTGTTGGGGTGCGTGTGTGTGTGTGTGTGTGTGTGTGTGTGTGTGTGTGTGTGTGTGTGTGTGTGTGTGTGTGTGTGTGTGTGTATAGAGAGAGGGGGGTATAGCGGAAAGAACGAAAACAAAAACAAATGATGGGAGAGAGACAGAGAAGGGGAACAGACAGAAGATAGATAGAATGAAGACATGAATAATGACAGAAAGAATAAATTGAATATAATGAATTGAATTAATTAATTAATAATAATTATCTTTATTTTTAAGCGTTACAAATAAGCATTAACATACTTTTTCATCTGTCCCTTAGGAGAACAGACAGACAGACAGACGGACGGACAGACAGACAGAAATACAGACAGACAGAACAGAGAAAGAGACAAACACAGAGACAGAGAGGGGTACAGACACAGACAGAGAAACTAAGACAAGTAGACGAAAGAAACAAAGTCAGAAAAAAAATTAAAAGAAAAACACACACAAATTTGATTTTTTTTTTCAAAAACACAATCTTCTTTTGTTTCAGAATCATAACAAGAACGCCGTTTCTTCAACCAGAGTGACCTCCCCTTCTTGCCGCCATTTCTTCTCTTGACTTGTATGGTGCAGACGACATATTCCAACACATTCTACCTACTAGCCACAGAGAAAAATCTGAAAACATCTTCAAACACCTAGATGTCTACACACACATAACGCAGACTTGGCAAACCAGAAGAGAGACTGAGAGAGAAGGAGAGAAAGAAAAAAGAGCGTACCTAAAAGACATCTACCCACATTGACAGACCCGGCCTTTCAACGTCAAATTAACCCTCGAAGCGCCATGCCGATCCGGGCTTCCAGTCTTAGTTAATTTCCTTCACGTTCCAGTTTTTCTCTGGCCTTCTTCAGACCTGTGGCACCAAGCAAGGTGAGTGGCATTGGGGGTGAAGGGGAGGGGAGCTTTAAGGTCATGGAAATTGGTAAGACAGGTTGAAATTCAGGAGGGGCTACATTTTGGTGCATAGTGGGGTTTCGCTTTGCAGGGTGGGGATGAAGGTGTTATGGAGTTTCTTAAAGAAACATTTTACAATATTAATCATGATCTTTTCAGGCATGTATTGACTGACCGCCTGTATCAGGGCAACTGCCTGATAGATTTTTTAACAGTGCATAGATAGATAGATAGATAGATAGATAGATAGATAGATAGATAGATAGATAGATAGATAGATGGATGGATGGATGGATGGATGGATGGATGGATGGATGGATGGATGGATAGATAGATAGATAGATAGATAGATAGATAGATAGATGGATGATGGATGATGGATGATGGATGATGGATGATAGATAGATGGATAGATGGATAGATAGATAGATAGATAGATAGATAGATAGATAGATAGATAGATAGATAGATAGACAGACAGCTAGACAGAGACAGATATAGATAGATATAGGCATATGTTTGTATATGTATCGAAATTCATTTATCTATTTATTTATATACATATTAACATATTTGTAAAGCATAGAGATCTATGTGCGTACATATGTTATATACACATATCTTTTATTCATTTGTATATATGTATATAAATGTCTATAAACAGAATTATTTTGAAAAGTAGATGTATGAAGGATTTTCCTCTTTAACAGTTTTAGTCATATGGATTTTGACAGTAAGCATCGTTGTGGATTTTTAGCAGAATGCACCATACTTGTGTCATACTGAGACATAAAGTTCTTTGCTGTTTGTCAATCTCTTTCTTCCTAGCTTTTGTTATATATTTAGTCATTTAGTCATTCATTTTGGGGGATCTCCTTTCATAAGTTCTCTTCACTGTCTATTGTGTATTCTCTTGTTTTGTGTCAATTTTCTAGGGTTTCTTAATTGTTTCTTTTCTTTCATACGGCCACTCAGTGGGTTATAAACACTTACAAGTCTGACAAGCTACATCAAAAATTTTAAAGGCTTCTCCCACGATCACACAGTACAACAGGCTGCTGTGTAAGAGCTGCCCCCATTGTGACAGTTTTTTCTCTAGAAGCCAATGATTCACATTCTTTTTCTTTATGGCATCTTTGTTTTGGGACTGCTAACTTTGTTGACATTTCTCAGGGAACACAAACAGTGTGTGTACACAAACTTGTTTAACATTGTGTGGCAAGTTTTTGGTGGTGGTGGCGGTGGTGGTGGTGGTGGTGGTGGTGGTGGTGGCGGTGGTGGTGGTGGTGGTGGTGGGTTCCCAGTTTGCTGTTGGGGTTGTTTTTTTCTTTCACTGGAGGGCTTGTTTTTTTTTGTTTTTGTTGATTTCTTTGTTTGTTTGGTCTTACTGGTTGTTTTTGTTAGGTGGAGTGTGTGTTCTTTTTACCTAAAAGGCATGTGGGGGGGTCCATCTGTCTATCTGTCTGTCTGTCTGTCTGTGTCTGCAGGTGTCTGTGTGTGTACCTGAGTGTGCATGTGTGTGTATGTGTCTGTTTGTGCATTTGTCCATGTGTTTATGTGTGCGTTTGTGTGCACATTCGTGTATGTGCATGTGTGCATTACGTTGTGTCTGGGTGCATGCGTGCGTATACGTGTGCACGCATGCATGCATGCGCTTGTGCTCATATGTGTGCATAATTATCAGTCTGTGCCTGCACTTCAATCCGGATCTCTTTCCATGCTATATCAGGCTCACAACAACCTTAGTCTGACATCCGTTTCACAAGTATCATGTGGCCACAACCTTAGTCTGACATCTATTTCAAAAGTATCATGTGGCCACTCACTATCTACATTTAGAGGTCTCTCCCCCAGCCACACACCTACAGTAGACTGCTGTGTGACAGCTGCTCTACTGTGACAGCTTTTACCTAGAAGCCAGTGATTCACATTTCTTTTTGTTTCTGTTATGTCTTTGTTTTGGGACTTCTAATTTTGTTGACATTACTCGGGGAATGTAGGTGCTGTATACAAACATGTTTGACATTGTGTGGCAAGCTTTGTGGTGGTGGTGGTGGTGGTGGTAGTTGCTTTTGGGTTTGATTTTTTTGCTTGTTTGTTTTCTCCTTAAGTGCTGGGGGGTTTTTTGTTTGTTTTGTTTCTTTCTTTTTTTGTGTAGTCTTACTGGTTGGGTTTTTTTCGATTTTGACGAGGGGGCGGGGGGGGGGGGGAAGAGATCGCTTAGCCAGTGAGCTAGTTTGTTAGTTTGTAATTCAGTCAATTAATTTGTTTGTTAGTTAGAAAGGGAAGTAGGAAGGTAGGTAGACAGATACGTAGGTAGGTATTTTTAGCATAACTTTTGCTTGTTTATGTATTATGTAGTATAAATTAATTTGGTTATAATTATGCTACATCATATATTTAGGGATCAGTCTACTCTTATGTCTGTTGTTTTATAATCAGTTTCAAAACTTCATTTTTTATTATTTTAGTTGTTCATTTTTTCAATCTTAGAGAGCTTTCCCAGTTGTTGTTGTTGTGTATTTTCAAGTTTCAGTTGACCTTTTGTTTTTGCTTTAGGGATTTTGTTGCTTTTTTGTTTGTTTTATAAATGGCTATGTGCTGCTGGTTTATCTGAGAGAATTTTAAAAGCTGTTTGCATAGATGGCTGAATCCCTCTTTTTTCCTGTCCCACTCTGTGTGTGAGCGTGTGTGTGTGGTGTGTGTGTGTGTGTGTGTGTGTGTGTGCTCTTCTCTCTCTCTCTCTCTCCTCTCTCTCTCTCTCTCTCTCTCTCTCTCTCTCTCTCTCATTCGTGTGTGTGATGTGTGTGTGCACGCGCGTGCCCGTGCGCGCGCGCGCGCGCGCGCGTGTGTGTGTGTGTAGTCGTCTCTCTCTCTCTCTCTCTCTCTCTCTCTCCTCTCTCTCTCCTCTCTCTCTCTCTCTCTCTCTCTCTCTCTCTCTCTCTCTCTCTCTCTCTCTCGATGTCAAAGGGAAAAACAACTGGGCTACACAAATACCTACCTGTTTTTGTAAAATCGGATTTGGATTTGTTTGACTCAATCAAGGTGTTGGAAATTGTAGAGAGTTAATATTATGCTTTCAGGAAAGCTTGATTGACTGCCGATGGCAGCAATGGAGTGATCATATATAAAGCAGTGAAAAATATGAAATGTATAGACAATTTATACGTTCCATGATTTCAAACCTTATCGAAATTTTTTATATGACATTCATTTGAAAAGGATTATGTCTAAGTTTAGACTTGGTGTATCATATATAAATGTTCATAAATTCAGTTACAGACAACATGATGTTGATGACCTCAGGTTACTATACCCATTATGTAAGTAAGCACCTGAGGATGAAGTACATTTTTGTGTTATGCTGTCCAGTATTAAGGATGTTAGACAGAATTACATCCTTGTAAAATATAGTAGGCAGCCTAATTCATTTACAGTCTGTTTACTAATGGCGTCAAGTCAGCCTGAGGTTGTGCGAAGCCTGACTTTATATTTGTGTAAAGATGTCAGAATAAGAGATATTTGTTATCCTTAGTCATTTTTTGTAACTGACTTTTTCGTTATAAAAATAATTTTTGTTGTTGTTGCTGTTGTTTTTATTCCACACCAAATACTAAGCAATTCGGCAACCCCCTTCTTGTATGAGCCCTTTTTGTGAATAATTCTTTCGAGTTCTCTCTCTCTCTCTGTCTCTCTCTGTCTCTCTCTGTCTCTCTGTCTGTCTGTCTTCTGTCTGTCTCTCTGTCTCTCTCTCTCTCTCTCTCTCTCTCTCTCTCTCTCTCTCTTAATGTTTGGCTTTTTGAAGGATGATTAAAAATAAAACAACGTCTAAACTGAGCAAACTACAGGAAAAGAAGAGCATGATAGTTGATGCTTTCAATAGAATGTTTTCTGGTACGAGAGAGAATATGTAACCAGGTTTGTGCTGTCGTTAAAAAAAAATTTTTAAGATTATGAAAAAATATAGAGAAAATATAACTGTATTTCAAAGATTACCACTATGGATTACAGACACAGAGAGAAGGAGAGAGAAGAGAGAGAGAGAGAGAGAGAGAGAGAGAGAGAGAGAGAGAGAGAGAGAGAGAGAGAGAAGAAGAACAAGAACAAGAAACAGAAGAACAAGAAAACAAGAAGAAGAAAGATCACAGGGTGAACACCAAACAAGATCTACCAGACTAACAATAATGGCATTTCCTTGTTTCCGCTGTAACAAAACACCCACAGTCATGCAAAGTAGAAGAGGAAAAAGAAGACAGAGAGAGAGAGAAGAAGAGGGAGAGAAAGGGGGTAGAGAAGGGGAAGAAAAGTCTATTTTTATCCATTCACGACTGAATAGCAGGATGGGGAATAAGCGAACCTAAGACACTGCAAAACGACCGTAGCACAGCTAAATTAACCACCATGACATTAGTAACCATCACTGAACAATACATAGAGTGGCTTATGCTAGGCCACACATACAATGATTATCAACTGTTGCATCCAGTTTTCTGACGCTGTTTTTTTTCTCTCCTTTATACTAGTGAATTACGTGTTATGACACCACTCTGTCAACATTCCCTCTGGTTACCATTCTGCTAGTTCTTGTCATTGTTCTTGACATGTATCTGAAATTTTCCTTTTTTCAGAATGGTTTAGTATTAAAATTTATCTGTATACATTACCAAATTAATCAGTTCAAGATAGTCTTCTTATCTATACATATATTTATTGTTTATTCTTTTATATTGGGGATAAAGAAATAAGCACTCATGTGCTTTTTTTATATACATCAAGTCCCGTGTGTGTGCAGTTCTGTAAAATCTTGTCATCTGTTCCCACCGGCACGCAATGGCCTACTCTAACGAAAAGCGGGACAGGATTTAACGTGTGCGCAAGATGTTTTTGCGTGCGTTCACACACGGGGCCTCGGTTTACAGTCTCTTGTCAGTCCTAGTTCTATAAACACTATCTGTCATTTTCAAACCCTCTCTACTGCATCACACTCTCCTGCTAACTGCATCACACTCTCCTCACATCAGAATCAGTTACAACACCCTCACCTGCCACACTGTCAGCCTTTGTCACTGTCACTCACTTCCCTCCTTCCTACCAACTTCTGCACTGTAAGTTTCATGCATAAACCCCTTGTCATAACAACCTGTCACTGTCTATGTATCTCTGTCACTCTGTGGTATGTCAACTTCTTCTTTGTCTTGATCGCTTGAGGACGCAGGCACGGAAGAGATGCCAGGAACGTG
>CM060331.1:38546667-38559167 GCA_030674155.1 Stramonita haemastoma
TTTGTCCTAGCTACACATAACCCTCAAAGATATGTTTCTCTATACTCGGAGTCTCCTAATATCTGCAGTTTCAACACAAACTCCTTGTCCGGGAAGAGTAACAACTGAACACGTCAACTCGTTCAAAGTCTCCTACAACTGAACACGTCAACTCGTTCAAAGTCTCCTACAACTGAACACGTCAACTCGTTCACAAAGTCTCCTACAACTGAACACGTCAACTCGTTCAAAGTCTCCTACAACTGAACACGTCAACTCGTTCAAAGTGTCCAAGTATAGTGTGCACCACGTCTTCAGCACAACCTTCACACCCATAGGGGGGGATGAAGACATCTACTCTCAATGCTATTGCAATCTTGAAATCCTCTTCAGTCTAAATGATAACTGTTATTCATCGCCTGTGAATAACCCAGTTGTTAAATACACCGTGACTGGGTCCAGTTTATCACTGGTTTTTAGTAGACCTGTGGTTCGTGCGCATATGTAACTTTATACCGTGCGCATAATTTTTAAAGCTAGATGATTACTTTAAGGATGATTTAAATGTGACGCTGACATGTGTGTTCAACTCGGTAAAGATGCTTCAAATGTTAAAAAAAAAAAAACTTTCACTGACAGGCCCTGGCTTTCAACACCCAGTTAACCCTTATTCCAATATTTATTTTTTATTCATTCTTTCATTTTAAGGTTAATGGAATAAGTACTCGAATGCGGGTTTGTTTGGGTTTTTTTGCATCCAGTCCCCATGTGTATGCGGCTTTGTAAATATTGTCATCCGGTGTGTGTGTGTGTGTGTGTGTGTGTGTGTGTGTGTGTGTGTGTGTGTGTGTGTGGTGTGGTGGTGTGGTGTGGTGTGGTGTGGTGTGGTGTGGTGTGGTGTGGTGTGGTGTGTTTTATTCCAATCCTTGTTTCCAGCCCCAGTTGATTTTCTTCCTTCTCTTCCCACTTCTCTCCTGTCATCTTCAGATTTGCCGCCAAACACGGTGACAGGTAATGGCTGAGGAAATGGAGGACAGTTCTAGTTCCACATGGACACAGTTTTCAAGTGAGCAAACGTTCGCCATGTCCATGGTGTTGTCAATGCTCAAATTCAGAGCTTCTGTGTCAACAACTTGAGATTGGGTTAAGAGGGGGATGAGAGAGGGATGTGGTTGGGGAGCGGGCGGGGAGGGGGTAGGATTTCTGTGTAAGAAATTTGTTGATTTTCTTTTTTTTTGCATCAGTGCGTTTCCATTTTCAAATGTGTATTGAATCGCACTTTTGCTTCAAGATTCTGTTAAGAGAAATTCCAGAAAAATGTGGCAAATTTGGACTGCAACACCCTTTAAAAATGGAAAAAATTGAAACTATGAGCCAGGAAGTGCTATAGGCTATCTTTATTTTTTGCTTGACACACACACTCAAACACACACACACACACACACACACACACACACACACACACACACACACACACTTGTTATCCGATGCATTTATATAATAAACACAACACACACACCACACACACACACACACACACACACACAGACCAAACAATGCAGGAACACCCAGTCAACACAGTAACCCAACATTTCACCAGATTGTCTTATCATAAAAACACAAAACATAAGAAAAAAAAACCATATCAATAACGACAACACCACACATTTAGCAAACCTTTTCCACTTGAAAACGATGCTCTCCAAATTCTAAGCAAGCTCAAATCAGCCAATACCTTTCACCTCCCCTTGATGGCAAATTGAAAGGTAGTGGAGAGAGAGGTCGGAACGCAACAGGAAATGAATTGGGGACTGGGAGCTTGTGCTAGCGCGGTGGAAAGAGAGTTCATTGGACATTGAAAGCCAGGGCCTGTGATTGACACTACATGTCTCCATTTTTCCCCTTCTGGCTGTGAGATTTGTGCTGAAGATGTGGATACTCGGAGATTTTGAACTGGTTGACGTGTTCACTTGTTATTTTTCCTGGTCAAGCAGTTTGTGTTGAAACTGTAGGTGTAAGGAGGTTTAGAGAGTATAGATGAGACTTTCAACCGGAAGCCTCGTGTAGAAACGCACGCAGAACATCTTGCACACACGTTAAATCCTGTTCCGTTTTCCATAAGAGTAGGCCATTGTGTGCCAGTGGGAACTCATGGCAAGATTTACAAAACGGCATACACACGGAGACTTGATATAAACAAAAACATAAGTGCTTATTCCATTCTCTTCGATATAAAAGAATAAATAAAATAGACAAATAAAAATCAATAAACAAAAATAGAATGATGTCTTTGAGGTTTTTGTGTGGCTTGACAGAAAGTGTTGGAAGGTGGTGACTGCAATTCTAGGAGCCAGCTAGAAAGGCTATGGGTATGATAGGTCAGGTTACATCCATGTCTATGACGCTGTCACTCTGAGAGGGAGAAAAGGGATACCTTTCTTTGCTTTTATGTAAGTGTCAATTTGTGTTCTATTCATAGTGTCAGTATGTTGTTATATAGATACTCTCTCTCTCTCTCTCTCTCTCTCTCTCTCTCTCTCTCTCTCTCTCTCTCTCTCTCTCTCTCTCTCTCTCTCTCTCTCTCTCTCTCTCTCTCTCTTTCTCTCTCTGCCCTTTTTTTGTTTTGTTTTTTGTTTGTTTGTTTTTGTTTTGTTTTGTTTTGTTGTTGTTGTTGTTGGGGGGGGGTTGTTTCTTTGTTTGTTTGTTTGCTTGTTTATTATTCAAATCAAAATCATCATTGATTCTTACTTCTTTTTTCGTTTCTGACTGAGTGCCTTTTTTCATCTACCTTAATATTGTATCTCTGTCTTATTTCTTACCTGTTTTTTGATACTGTTATGTATTGTCTTGTAATTGATCATTATAATTGTTTGTGTTGGTTAGTTGAGGCTGTGTGTTTTTTTGATGTTATCCTGAAAGGGGGGG
This sequence comes from Stramonita haemastoma, assembly GCA_030674155.1. Lineage (NCBI taxonomy): Eukaryota > Metazoa > Mollusca > Gastropoda > Neogastropoda > Muricidae > Stramonita > Stramonita haemastoma. The sequence continues at coordinate 38,549,572 of CM060331.1, forward strand.
AACTGGATTAAAAAAGCACATGTAGTGCTAGTATCTATTTCTTCTCCGAATACAACAATTTGCCTTGCCTATGCTTGCCTATATATATAGAATAGATATACATGTTGTGTGCCTGCATTAACCCCTGCACCCTCTGCCTGCCAACTGCCCCTACTATCACCACGCTCCCCACCCCTGCATAAAACTGCCTGGTAATCATCTCAGCAAGCAGGTATGGCTTCCTCTATCCCTCTTCTGTGAAACTGTTGAGCTTCTATAACACCTGTCTACCCACCTCCCTCTAAACCCACACCTGTCTTTTAACTTACTTCCTCACTCACATCCACTCTCCTTTCCCTTCCCCACCCCCCCCCCCCTACACACACTTCCCTCCATCACCCCAATTTCCCTTTCCTCTCCTCTGGGAAAGAGCTCACTACCAGAGCCTTTGATACATCAGCCCCCAGGCTTGTGGAGGATCATGTCTAAATTTGGCTGTGGAGGAAGATGAAGTGTGATGATACGTCAGCTCCATATCGCTATGATGGCTCGATGTGTGTGATGTGTCTACGTCTAGTCGATCGTGTTGTAGATGTGCGAAAATCTGAAGCCCCTGCTGTCTTAAGCAAGTGAAAACAGGGATACGAACTTGCAATCACTCTGCTCAGCAGTTTGGTTCCATGTTTTTCGGTTAGATGTTTACTACTGATGGTGAGGTTTTTGCATATGCGACCAGTCCCCCCCCCTCCACCACCTACCACCACCATTTATGTATTTGCATTCCACTTTGGGGGGTGGTACTTAAACATGATACTTTGTGTATGTGGATTGGGTTGTTTGGGGGGTTTTTTTAGAGTAGGTGGCATACATCACAATTGAATGCCAGAGGAGAAGAAAGGGAAAATTGGGGTGATGGAGGGAAAAGTCTTTCATATGAGACTATAAACCGAGGCCCTGTGTGTGAACACACGCAGAACATCTTGTGCACAGTTATATCCTGTTCCGCTTTTCATAAGAGTAGGCCATCGTGTGCCAGTAGGAACAGATGACATTTACAAAACTGCATACACACGGGGACTGGATGTAAAAAAAACACAAGAACGCTTATCCCATTATCCTCAATATAAAAGAATTTTTAAAATTTAATGCAAATCATACAATACAATACAGAATAAAACAATACAACACAGTACAGCTTAACACACTACAACATAATACAATGCAAAACAAAAACTTTCACACAAAAAACGCTACAATGTCATACAAATATACATTTTGTCATGATGATGATGACAGTGTATTTGAATGGCTGGTTAACTGAGAGGTTTAGGAAGTGAAGGAAGTGCTGCAGAACACAGACAGATCCCTGTGGCTTCAGATGACAAATCAATAGAACATTGCCTGTGTACTCCCTCTATGGACTCTGACACAGCTTGTGCTCAAGTGGCTATTTTCTATTCAGATGTTTTCGCTTTTTTTAACAAATATGTAAATGTTTTGGATGTGTGTTGTTGTTGTTTGTTTTTTTTAACTCCCCCTCCTCTTCTCTCTTGTCTCTCTCTGTCTCTGTCTATCTGTCTTCTGTCTCTGTCTCTGTCTCTCTTCTCTCTCTCTCTCTCTTCATTTTTCTTCATCATTCATCATTCATTCATTCATTCATTCATATATCACATCATACCATCTCTTAACCATGAATAAATGTATTTCCCTTTTCAGAGAAAAGCTGATTTATGTAGCTGGCAAGATTGGAAATCCCGTATAAATGCCATGAAAGATTCCGTGTCTATACAACAGTTTGTGCTCTATCTGGAGGAAAATGTTTTTATTATTCAATTTAGAACGACAGTTAAAGCATTTTATGACAAGACTTATATTTCTGGAATTGAGCGAATTCTATCATTACAGAGCACATTCCGAAGCTGATTTGTTATGCCCTCTTTCTACACCAGAGAAAGAAAGTCTCATGTTGTCCTGTTCTCCATAAGTTCCGAACACAGTATATTCCTTCGAAATTTATCCGACTCTCAAACCAGTTTAGATCAACACTGTTGATGGCGTCAATACGTGAATAAACCGCTAAACGTTTCTCAACTTTTTTCTGTATAAAGCATCTAAATTGTGGTCATTTCTTATGTTCTGATATGCTAAAGACTGTGTCATTTGCAAAAATTAATGATTTGTAATAATGCTGCCAATCGTGTCTCAATAAACCTCTCACTAGGGGCAATGGTCCATACATGAATAAATTGCCTGAACTTGAATCTCCTTCTTCGCTCTTCCTAAAGCTCACTTCGTCTCTCTCTGTGTGTATCACCAACCCACACTCCACACCACACACACACACACAAACACACACACACACACACAACACACAACACACACATTATCTTTCTCTCAATCAATCTATCTGTCTACCTTTTATTTATCTACGATCTGTTTATCTATCGACTATGTGTCTATCTATCTATCTACCTATATATATATATATATATATTATATCTATTATCATATATATTATAATCGATCTATCCATCTATATATCTGTCTATCTATTATCTATCATGATCTAATCTATCGATCTATCTATCTATATCTATCTATATCATATCTTATGTCTGTCTTCTGTCTGTCTGTTTCTGTCTGTCTGTCTGTCTGTCTGTCTGTCTTTCTATAACACACACATGCGCTGTGTGAACATATTCACACAAGCTCTCGCTCTCTCTCTCTCCTCTCTCTCTCTCCTCTCTCTCTCTCTCTCTCTCTCTCTCTCTCTCTCTCTCTCTCTCTCTCTCTCTCTCTCTCTCTCTCTCTCTCTCTCTCTCCTCACACACACACACACACACACACACACACACACACACACACACACACACACACACATACACACACACACACATACACACACACACACAAGTTAACATCAGTGCTGACTCCACTCCCTCCAAAATCCTTGATGAGACTATAAACACGAGGTCCCGTGTGTGAACCCACAAGAACATCTTGCGCTCACGTTAAATCCTGTTCCGCTTTTCATAAGAGTAGGACATCGTGTGCCGGTGGGAACAGATGACATTTACAAAACTGCATACGCACGGGACTGGATGTAAAAAAAAAGCACAAAGTGCTTATCCCATTATCCTCGATATAAAAGAATAAATAATTAATATAAATAAATAAAAAACACACACATACACATACACACACAACACACACACACACACACACACACACACACACACACACACACACACACACACACACACACACACACATCTCCCCATCTTCAGCTAGCCCAGCCCTCCTCCCCCTCATCACAGGCAGAAAGAAGACATGAAGAAGACATCTCCCCTCCTGACAGGCTCTGGCTGTCATGCAAAACTTCACCTGCATGGTCCAGCCCATTCCACGTTCAGGCCTTCCGTCCTTACCTCATTCCGTTCATTTTTCCTAGGCACAGTTTTCAGAGAGTTTTACAGATAGCTGTCAGTTAAATTTGATTTGTGTCAAATGGTGAGGTTGAGAGAGGGTAGGGTTTTATGACAAAACTGTTAGCTTTTATGCATTATTTGTTTTCTATTTAAATTGTTTATCAAGTGTTTTAGTGATTGAGATTTTTCCTAAAAATGATGATAATGTATGGAATTTATAGCACTGAATCTTGTAAGCAACGAACAAAGGGCTTTCATATCAAGATATTTACAGCTCATGCATTATAGGAAAATAATCATTTACAATAGTACAAATCAACACTGTGTGCACGGATTCTTGCAGGAGAAGAGGAGGTGGTGTTGAACAGTATGATAGATTTGAAGAGAGCAAGATGTTAAGAAGTAAATAATTGTTCACAGTGCATTTGAAAGCATTGACCAGTATACTTTCTAGCGAAGTATAACGTACTGTATTTAAGCATTGCAATGACCTTTAAACATGTTAAATGAGACTGATATTTGAGACTGACATTGTTTATGGCAAAAAAGTGCATAGACCTGATTTCGACACACACGTACGCACGCGACACACACGCCATACACACACAGCTTAACGCAGCACAACGCTACAGAACAGCTACACTATGAACACACATACACACAACACAGCACACACACACACAAGCAACAACACACACAACAACACAACACACAAACACACACACACACCACCACCACAACATCATACACAACATATACCGTATATTAGAGCAAACATCATGGGTAAGTTAAAGAACTGGTCAATCAAGGGTCGTCTTTAAAGAGTCGTCTGACTACTGCCCATAATTCTTGTTAAGGCTCCTTTTCAAAATGATTTAATTTTCTAACGTAAGAAGGATAAGTTCATTATTTTAAAATGAAATTAAATGTATCCTTACTAAATTGCAAATTCAGATGTCTATGTAGAGATCTATTTCAACTCGTATCTATTTGAGTGCCCAATGTAACCATTTGCCTGCATTTTCTGAGCATCTTGAAAACGTTTTATTATTCAAGTAGCCTTTGCCATAGTGGATGTTTACTGCACAGCCACTTGAACATTATTGTAGTTACATATATTGTTAATTTCTACTTTTTGAGTTTAATTTGTTCCTCTTTAAGAGTATTATTGTTATCCCTTTTTAAACGTCAAAATACCCCATCAATGCTATCTTATGACGTTTTCTCTTTCCTCCCCTTCCACTCACTTATAACTTCATTACACTTCCACTTCTCTATCTAATATCACTTAGAGTGAAAACGTTAAATTGAAGACAACAACAACAAACACACACACGTGCATGTCGCGTGCATATACACACATGCACATACATTCAATACATATCCAAATGTAAGCCAAATAATGTGAAACAGTACTCACACATGAACCAATGTCATTGCGACAACATCTACAACAAGCTTCCACTTGAAATGTGCTTCTAATTTAACTATCCGAAATGTGTCAAACCCCATTCCTTATGATAGCAAATGGAAGTTGGCAGAAGCAAAGTTGGAACGTGGAGGAAATTGATTTGGACTGAAAGCCTAGATCAGCATGATAGAAAGAGAAGGGTGAATTTGGCATTGAAAGCTAGGGCCTGTCAGTGTGGAAAGATGTCTTTATTACTTCCTTGTGGCTGTGAGCTTTGTGCTGAAGATGTGGACACTAGGAGACTTTGAACGAGTTGGTGTGGTTCAGTTGTTACTTTTCCTGGTCAACGAATTTGTGTTGAAACTGGAGATATAATTTCTTTAATTTAACGTCTTTTCACAGTACGTGAGAGTACAAAAAAGATTTCTCTAGGGGTTTTGTGCGGCTAGGCAGAGAGTGTTGGAAGGTGGTGGCTGCATGCTCTTTCAGCCCTGAAGATGGCCATGGTTATAGTAGTAATGCTCAGTGTGTTCCCATAACCTCTCTGGTCATCGTGCAATAAGGTGTCTAAAGGCCTCAGTTTCTCTAGGGGCCAGCATATTGAAGGCAGCACTCATCTCCTCTCCCTCTCTGCTTTACCTTCCCTGACCCTCAAGGGGACAGGTACCCATTTACAGTTGTGTGGACTGGGGGATTGTACTAAAGCCAAGTGTACAAACTGTCATCCATCCCAGAGGTAACCACGCTCTGTTTAACTTTAGTTTTGGGGGTTGGGAGGAAACGATTGCTCTGACAACTAAGTTATCTACCTCAATTCCTCAGGTTGATAAACATCTATAGTACTGTCACTCTAAATTGAAGAAAAGAGATAAATTGCCTTTGTGTGAATGTCCAGGAGTGGGTGTTGTTTTTTTAATCAGTTTATTGTGATAGGATCAGATATCTCCTGTCTTTCTTTCTATCTCTGACACTCTGTGCACACCATGTAATCATGCTCATAAGTCTGTGTGTGTGTGTGTGTGTGTGTGTGGTGTGCATGTGTGTGTGTGTGTGCATTGTGTGCGTGCATGCATGTGTGTGTGTGTGTTCAGTATTTGCATATGGTGCCAGTTATAACCCCACCGTAAGCATACAGCCATCCACATCCCTACGCTCCCACCCACGCAAATGACACGCTCATAATTATCTTTTTAAGCAGACATGATGTCTTCTATCCCTCTTCTGTGAAAATTTTGACTCTCCAAAATTATCTATTCACCCACTCCTCCCCCTTCCCCCTATACATTCCCAGCTCTCTTTTCTCTTGTCCTCTCACTCACATTTCTCCACCCTCCTTATCTATCTTCCTCACACACACAAACACACACACACACGCAAACACACACACCACACACACACACACACACACACACACACACACACACACACACACACACACACACACACACCACACACACTTTCTTTACCTACCCCAATTTTCCCTTTCCTCTCCTCTGGGAAAGAGCTCACTAGCAGAGCCTTTGATACCATCAGCCCCCAGGCTTGTGAGGATCATGTCTAAATTTGGCTGTGGAGGAAGATGAAGTGTGATGATACGTCAGCTCCATATCGCCATGATGGCTCGATGTGTTCTAGATCGTGGCGAAGAAATCTGAAGCCCTTGTTATCTTTAGCTGTGAAAACGGATATTTACCTGCAGGCTCTCTGGCTCAGCATTACGTTTTCAGCAGTGCTTCTCGTTACTTTGCAGAGCTTATGATGATTGTATCGGGACCCTGGAGTGTGTAATCTACAGAAAACTGCTCTGTCCTCATTCCATACTCTGTGATAAGAGTCTAAACTTTTCGTGGCTAGATATAGCTGCAGATTGACAAATCAGTGCACCCCTGGTGCAGTTTCCTCTGTAGTGAGCTTTCCACAGAGACAAAATCACTCACCCAAGGATCAAAGACGGTGCTTTGATTAACAACATGCTGAAGGAAGCCCTTGTGAGATCTCTTGATGACTTAAAAGGATGTGGATGGTTATGGATTGCTTTGCTGTCTACACATTTTGTAGCATCTGCGACATATTGATGTTTCAGACATCAGCCTTTTCTTTGGTAAACACTCCAGATGTGTCAGAGTGTAGACCGATACACATTGTAAGCTCATCACATTTATCATCTGGGTGATGAAGTGTCAAATGAAATATTCCTTACATTGTGTGGGATGGGGTTTTTTTTAAGATGCATATCTGCATTATCTAGTGTCAATTAATTTTTATCAGAGGAAGGTCTTTTTATGCATGGTGGGTGAATAAGGTGTTGAGGGATTTCTTTGGGGAATTTCTGTTGATTTTTTTGTTTTTTATTGTTTTTCTTTGGGGGGGTGCTTGGTTGTTTGATTTGTTATTGGTGAAGGGATTATCAGCAGGTTTGTTGGTTAGTTGGCTGGATAGCTGACTGTTTGTTGGAGTTGTGTGTGTATGTGGTGCGTGAGTGTGTGTGTGTGTGTGTGTGTGTGTGTGTGTCTGTTGTGTGTGTGTGATGTGTGTGTGTGTGTGTGTGTGTGTGTGTGATGTGTGTTGTGTGTGTTTCTTTGCCTCTCTGGCTTCCTCCCTCTTCACATCTGTGCTGATTTCTCTACTTCTATCTCTCTTTATACGTCTGTTTCTCAGGCTGTCTGCATTTGTCAACCTGTTCTGAAAACCCTCTTTAAAGAATATTTGCGGCTGTGTACCATCCGTCTGTCTTTCTAAGTCTCTATCTATTTATTTATTTATTATTAACTTCTATCTATCTATCTATCTATCTATCTATCTATCTATCTATCTATCTATCATATCTATCTACCTCTATCACCTACCTATCCTTCTATCTATCTATCATCTATCATTATCTATCTATCTATCAGCTGTCTATCTATCATCTATCTATAAGTTATCATATCTACCTATCTATCTATCTCTCGTCTATCATATCCATCTATCTATCATCTATCATCTATCTATGTAGTTACCTAGCTATCTGTTTGTCTGTCTGTCTGTTGTCCATCTACCTATCTGCTGATCTGCCTATCTATTCGTCTATCATCTATCTCTTCTCTCTCATCTCTCTTCTCTCTCTCTCTCTCTATTCTCTATCTCTCGTCTTCTCTCTCTCTCTCTCTCTCTCTCTTCTCTCTATCTCTCTCATCTATCTACTATCTATCTATATATTATCTATTATCTATCTATTATCTAGTCTATCTGTCTGATCTTTCTATCTGTTTGTCTATCGTCTTCTTCTATCTGTGTATTATCTATTTATCTGTCTGTTATCTATCTATCTATCTATTATCTATCTATTCGCCCGTATTCTGCCTACCTTACTAGCTCTTTCTGTTCAGACTTCCCTGTGTTTCTGACATGTCACTGACCTCATCCTTTGTTGTTGTTATTATTGCTTCAGATTATCGCAGCCTACCTCTGACCTCTGTTCTCCACTGGCACCATGGCGGAGCTTGAGCTGAACCTGACGATGCCATTGGAGGACAACATGACAGATAACGTCACCTCTGCCGCTGACCCCGGGGCCTTTGGCAGTGTCAACCCCCACCTGGAGGCCTACGCCATTTGGTGAGGTCGTCACTGTAGAGTTGTTTGTCTGGAGGCTGTATGTAAGGCTTTGGCCGCGCTGTGTTGTCATTACTATGGAATAGCTCAGTGGTCAGAGCACTCGCTTCCCCCCCCCCCCCCCCTATGGCCAAGTTAAGCAGCGTCGAGTGTGGTCACCAATTGGATGGGTGACCGTTTGCGCGCCTTGGCTTCAGTACAGTCCCCCCACAGTTCACCCAGCTGTAAATGGGTACCTGCCTGCTTTAGGGTCAGGGAAAGTATAGCAGTGAGGGAGAGGAGATGGGTGCTGTCCTCAACATGCTGGCCCGTAGCAAAGCTGAGGTCTCTGAGGCCTCGCTCCTCTACGACCAAACAGGTTATGGGACACCCTTACCTTTAGTTTGTCATTAAGTTGTTGATGCGCGTTTCTCAGCAGCCTACGGGTCACCCAGACTATGCACATCTGTCTCACCCATCACGCTATGGAATCATTGTGTGATTGTTACACACGGGATGAGAACGTTTCGTGGTGTGACTAATTTCTGGTTACGTCGCCATTGTGGGCAGCCATACTTGGCCTTCATTGGGGGACGGGGTAGCCTGGTGGTAAGAGTAATGCACTCGTGATCTGCTGACCCGGGTTCGAATCTCGTACATGAGGATTTTTCTTCAGGAGTTAACATCAGTGCCGACTCCACTCCCCTCAAAAGTCTTTTGGATGATGTTCTAAACCGAGGTCCCGTTTGCGAAACGCACGCAGAACATCCGTACACGTTAAAACCCGCTCCACTTTTTGGAAGAGTAGGCCATTGTGTGCCGATGAGAACGGATGATAAAATTGACAAAACAGCATACACACAGGGACTGGATGTAGAAAATGTGCCATAAGTGCTAATTCCATTATCCTCGAAATAAAAATAAAAATAAATAATAAAAAAATTTAATTGGATATTTTTTCCTACATAAAAGACAAGTTGCTATGAAAAGGGGGTTGCCCATGGCTGAAGACAATCCCAACATAACATTTCAAAGCATAACAAGGATGTAAAGATGCCATGGCTTGGCACTTTACTCGCATCAAGAACTGACAACACACTTGTATACCACTATCAATCGCGGCATATTTTTCTGCATAAAATTTGGGCTGCTCTCCCCGTGTAGAGTGCATGCATCGCTGCAAAAGCTGTGCCACCCGTTGGTTT
>CM060331.1:38579167-38591667 GCA_030674155.1 Stramonita haemastoma
ATGGGGGTTTTTTTTAAAGGAAAAGAGAACAAAACTACCCCTCAATACTTCAGTACTAGGCAGAATACTGGCTATAATTTAAAATCTTAAAATCGACAACCTGACCCCCACATGCCTAACATGGCTCATAGCGGAAAAGTTGGGTCAGGTGCAACGCCACTCATTTCGTGGTCGGAGGTCACAATTACACCGTGAAGGAGGGTGGCAAGATGGTTAAGACGTTCACCTGCCAATATGTAAACCGTGAGTTTCTAGGTTCGTACCCAGCCTCGCCATTTCTTCCCAGTTTGACGAAAAAATTGAACTGAATATCAAAGTCATTCGGATGAGGCTAGAAACCGAGGCCCCGTGTGAGAACGCACGCAGAACATCTTGCGCACACGTTAAAACCCCGTTCCGCCTTTCGGAAGAGCAGGCCATCGTATGCCGGTAAGAGCAGATGACAATTTTTTTTAAACCAGCATGCACACAGGTGTCTCGTGTTTAGACACCATCCCTGAGGGAAAAAAATAATAATGGGAAGGCGCTGCACTTGTGGCGACGCGCTCTCCCCGGGGAGAGCAGCCCGAATTTCACGCAGAGAAATCTGCTGTGACATAAAGTGGTATAAATGAATAAATAAGTAAATACCAACGCAGAAATGAGAAACAGAACGAAACAAGTTATCGGACCTTACGATGACCTCTTAACCTTAGTGATGAGAGACGAAAACTAAAGTGGTATGGGCACGCCTCTCGATCCATTGGGCCTACCAAGGCAGTCCTGTTCGTGCGTGCGTGCTGGCATGTGTGTGTGCGTGCGTGCGTGCGTGCCTGCGTGCGTATGTGCGTGCGTGTGTGCGTTTGTCTGTATGTCTGTGTTCCTATCTGCCTGTTTGTGTATATCATTATTCTGTATCTGAGTGTTTATCTTTGAATCTGTGTGTCTCTTTGCTGTCTATCTATCTGTATATTGAGTGACAATATGTGTGTGTGTGTGTGTGTGTGTGTGTGTGTGTGTGTGTGTGTGTGTGTGTGTGTGTGTAGTGTGTGTGTTTTGTGTGGTGTGTGTGTGTGTGTACGCACATGCAGCTAACAGTGTGTGTGTGTGTGTGTGTGTGTGTGTGTGTGTGTGTGTGTGTGTGTACGCACATGCAGCTAACAGTGTGTGTGTGTGTGTGTGTGTGTGTGTGTGTGTGTCTGTGTGTCTATGTGCGTGTGTGCGTGCGTGCGTGCGTGTGTGCCTGCGTGCATGCGTGCGTGCGTGCGTGCGTGTGTGGTGTGTGTGTGTGTGTGTGTGTGTATGTATGATCAAGGCAACCCTTTCGCTTATCATTATTATTATTATCCTTTTTCATTTTGCAATGTGACAGTCGCAGCCTTCCTGTTAAAAACCGCAACAAGCCGATTTGATATTACTTGTATTATGTGTACGATGTGCAATATAGTGCCGGTCGAGTATATAAATACCATGTGGGTTCAAGTGATTTTACATAGCGCGTTCAATATAAAGCGCGCAGTTAATAATCATGAAAAATAATGATCATCATGAGATTATAATTCATTGAAAATAATTTGATCATAATTATTGCTGAATCAACTGTCCCGTTACTATGTGATGATTTCTCTAAAAATGTTTTGTTTTGTTGAACATATATTATGTGATATGTATAAATGTGATTTTTTTTAAAAAACTGATGTTACGCGATTCAAATCTGGTGAAAATCAGATAACATTATTATGGAAAGCTAAATCCCTGTGTACATATAGTTTGTAGATATTTTTCTGCGTGAATTCCATGATTTGTAAAAAGTAAGGTGACTTTATTGACTGGATGGTGGTACTGTAGATCAGTTCAGTCACTCAAAAAATATATAATTATTAAAGACAAAAAGATTAAATCTTTACAGTTTTCTGTTGCATCTTCCCGTACATGCGCACACGTTTAAAACCTGTTCTGCTTTTCGGAGAGTAGGTCATTGTGTGCCTGTGGGAACTGATGACAAAATTTACAAAACTGCATACACACGGGGACTGGATGTAAAAAAAAAAGCACATGAGTGCTTCTTCCATTATCCTCGATATAAATGAATAAACAGATATACACAAAGTACTGTAGATTTCTAAATGCTAATAGCTAACATCAAAACTAAAATAAAATAGCAAAGTAAAAGCAATAAGGAGGTATGAAACAAAATGTTTAAGAATGATAGGGAGGAAATTCATGGAAATGCCTAGGAAAGACTTAATCTTAAATTGAAATCAATTGTCAATAGCGCTATCGGAGAAAGAGAAGAAGAAGAGAAGAGAAGAAGAAGAAGAAGAAGAAGAAGAAGAAGAAGAAGAAGAAGAAGAAGAAACAAACAACACAACAACAACAACAACAACAAGAGCAGCAGCAGCAACAACAACAACAAGAAGTATTTGTGAGTTTCTTAGCACATATTTTTTAGTATACATGGAAAATCATTTCCATATGTATTTATTAGTACACTAAGCATAAAATATGTTTTAAAAAATAGACATCAAAGATCATTACATATATATTTACGATTGCACTAAGCACAAAGTATAAAAAGATACCATGGAAAGTTTTTTCATATCCCTGTATCATGAATAAACTGTCAAAACCGTTGTACACTGACCTCATGGCATAATGAGTTGTAACATGAGAACGGTACTAATGTGCATGTTCATCCAATGATTGATGATGTTGAAACATGTATGTTCATCCAATAATGGACAACTGTTCAAACATGCATATCCATGCAGTAATGGACAATGTTCAAGCATGCATATCCATGCAGTAATGGACAATGTTCAAGCATGCATATCCATGCAGTAATGGACAATGTTCAAGCATGCATATCATGCAGTAATGGACAATGTTCAAGCATGCATATCCATGCAGTAATGGACAATGTTCAAGCATGCATATCCGTGCAGTAATGGACAATGTTCGAGCATGCATATCCATGCAGTAATGGGCGGTGTTCAAGAATGCATGTTCATCCAATAATGGATGATTTTCAAACATACAAGTTCATCTAATAATGGACGATGTGTAGCCACGCATTTTCATCCAAAATGGACGATGTGTGACCATACGTTTTTCATCCAATAATAGACGATGTGCAGCCACGCGTTTTCATCCAAAACGGACGATGTTCAAACATGCATGTGACTTCAATAACTGTCGATGTTTAAACACTAATGTGTGTGTTCATCCAATAATCGATGATGCTCAAACACTCATGTGTGTGTTTATCCTCTGTCAAAGGCTAATGTGCATGTTTATCTATTGATGGACGATGTTCAAACATATTTTATGTTCGTCCAATAATGGATGCTGTTCAACATGTATGCTATTCAATAATGGACGATTTTCAAACACGTATATTTATCCAATACTAGACGATACTCAAATTCAACATGTGTGTTTATTCAATAATGAACGATGTTGAAACACTTACATGTGTACCTTCATCAACAGTGGCTGATGTTCATAATATGTCTTTATATAACAATAACAGTCACGGGCACATTTGTACAATCATAGATGATGTTCAAAGATATGTTTTCGTCCAATAATGTTTGAACAGTAATATGTATGTTCGTCTCATAACAGAGCGATGTTCCCACATGTATGTTCATCCAATAACGGACAATGTTCTAACATGTGTGTTTATCCAGTAATGGACAATGTTCAAACATGTATGTTCATCTAATAAATGGGCAATGTTCTAACATGTATGTTCATCTAATAATGGACGATGTTCAAACATGTATGTTCATCTAATAAATGGACAATGTTCTAACATGTGTGTTTATCCAGTAATGGAGCGATGTTTCACTGAAACAACACTGGGTATGTTTGTCCCCCAAAAGGACGATGTTGAGCCATTGATGACTATGTTCACTCAGTAGTAACAACCATCCTCTCTGTTGATGCGGCATTGTCCTGTGTGTGTTCAGTGGTACGGTCATGAATTGTGGCTTCAGGTTTTGGGGCAGGCCCACAAGTCGGAGACTGCGGGTTTGACTGCGTCCTTTGTATTATTATTATTATTATTTCATTATGTATCAAACATGCCTTGCCTCTCTGTCTCTGTCTCTGTCTGTCTCTCTGTTTCTGTTTCTGTCTCTGTCTCTGTCTCTGTCTCTGTCTCTCTCTCTCTCTCTCTCTCTCTCTCTCTCTCTCTGCCAGTCAGCCTGTCTCTCTCTCTCTCTCTCTCTCTCTCTCTCTCTCTCTCTCTCTCTCTCTCTCTCTCTTCTCTCTCTCTCTCTCTCTCTAACTTTCTAAAGATTTTTGGATGCCCGAGAGAAAGCTTGTTGTTTATGTTCATTGGTTTGTAATTGTATGCACAATTTTTTCTGCCCATCTTTGCGTGCGTCAGTGCGTGCGTGCGTGCGTGCTTGCGTGTGTGTGTGTTTGTGTGTGTGTGTTGCGCGCGCGCGTGTGTGTGCGTGTGTGCGTGCCTGTGAGTGAGTGTTTGCGTGCGCCTGTGTGTGCACATATGTCTTTTCAGTGCTATAATTATATTCCATAACTGCCATGGTATTCACATGTAACAATCATGCGCAAACCAGATCATGCATTTTGTCTTGCAAATGTTCATCTCATCAATGCTATGTGAACATGTAAACATTCACAGACATAATTCTTGCACAGGCACATGAAGTATGCAGGAATAGGACACACACATTTGGTTAAAATTAATGCGCTGCTTTTCCTATCGTTGTCATGAACATTTTTGTGTAAGAGCCGTTGGTAAGTCAATAGTGACAATGAGAAAAATGGATTTGTTGCGTTTTTGATAAGGAAGCATGGTGTCTTTTTATGATGAAATATTACTGTAATAATCATATTGTACATCTAGGTGATAAAACGACTGAAAGGAATGTAAAATAGACCAGTGTTTATAATTATGTTTGTGTTTTTGGTAATGAGAGTTTGAAATAAAGTGAACATGCAGTGACTGACGAGTTGGGGGGTTTTTTGTTTTGTTTTTTTGTTGGTGTGTGGGTTGTTGTTTTTAATAAGGTGGTGCTGTCCTTCATTATTTTATCACCATCACATTATTCATCATCATTGTTATCACTGTCACATTCTTCTGTTTCATCCTTTGTCATTATCATTATTAGCATTATTATTATCACTATCATTATCATCAGAAGAAAATGGATTTGTAAATATTCAAAATGTGAAGCAAACACAAAAATGTCATCGCGAACACACACACACACACACACACACACACACACACACACACACACGCAAGTGCACGTGCATGCACACACACACACACGCACGTACACACACACGCACGCACCCACCCACGCACGTACGCACGCACATACACACACACATGCGCGTACGTGCATACGTGCTGTGTGGACGAGCGCGCGAACCGTGTGTGTGTGTGTGTGTGTGTGTGTGTGTGGTGTGTGTGTGTGTGGACTTTTGAGTGGGGTTTTTTGGGGTTGTTATTGTTGTTGCTTGTATTATCTATAGGCATATTTTATTTTTAAGGCTGTTGAAATCGTTTTAGTTAATTGATATTGGTAAAAATAAAAAAAAAAAAAAAATTCGGGGGGGGTGGGGGTGGGGGGGTTCTTGTTTGCTTGTTAGGGGTTTTTATCTGCTTTAGTTTTTTTGTTTTTTGTTTTTTCTCTTTAGATAGATGGCTTGATTGATGAAAACAAGCAAATCACTGCTTATTCAATATACCATCTGGAAATAAAAATTTGATTTTATTTGATTTGATTTGACACATACTCACACACACACGCACGCAAGCTCACACATGCACTCCTCATATGCACATCAGCCTCGAAAACAAAATCCCAATCTGTTTATTACACACAGAATACACCACTGAAATATTGCATTGAGTATTTTGGTAAGGATATGCTTGATTAAATAAGATACGCATAGCACTAAAACTAAACAAAGTTATAATGTACTTCAGTTTAAACACTTCGTTTCAATATTGCGCCTGACCTGAACACATTGGCTGTTTACCTGGAATGTTAGGAAAGAAGCAAACATAGTTATGATTCATACAAAACATTAAGTATTCAAGGTGATTATAGAGTACATAATTATAAAATGTGAAAATTGTGTTTCTCTACTGCGTCAGTACTGAACACATTTGCTGTTAAATCAGAACCTGGGTTTATCTCCAGAATCAAAAACCAATAATTATCAAACAGGGTCTGGTTGTACTTTTGGCTGATTTAACACTGGCCCAAAAAAAACCGAATCTGATGATGTCAACCAAAACCGTTTGACAGTTTAGATTCATGGTCCCTTTGTGATTGGTTTCTGTCTTTTTATTTCAGGGTTGTTGTTTTTTTTTTTTTATTAGTTGCATACTCATATGTGCAAGTATGTGTTTCTGCGTGAGACTGTGTGCTTTTTGCATAATGAAGTTGTTATTGTTGTTGTCTTCAATTTAACGTCTGTTCACTCTAAGTGATATTAGACAAAATTTGAAAGACGAATATTTGTGTGTGTGTGTGTGTGTGTGTGTGGTGTGTGTGTGTGTGTGTGTGTCTGCGCGTGCATGCGTGCGAGCGTGCGTGCGTGTGTGTGGTGCGTGTGAGAGAGAGAGGGGGGTGGGAATAAACCAGGCATAATCAAACAAAAATATAAACAAAACAGTGGACAAAATAAGTACACTTGTTAAAGCAAAAGAACACTTTTTTTTTAAATAACACAAACGTAAGTAATACACTTTTTTTTAGACAGAAGAGAGGAAGGCGGGGAGTGTTAAGCAAGGAAACAGAAGAGAAAGCATACATCCAATAAAAAAGTTTCACCAGAATATGAAAAAAAAGGACACCCCCTATCCCCTCCAACAAAAGAAAACCTACAGAAACTGAACAGCCGCCAAAAAAAAAAAAAGTATCATACACGGGTAAATACACACAGACAGTACAAAGTGCTATTTACAGAGCAGTGAGTTTCTTGTTTGTTGATATGTTTGTTTGAGGGGGGGGGATAGTTGTTGTTTGGGATGGGGGTTCGGGGGAGGGTTATTCTTTGTCTGTGCTTTGGGATGAGGGGTAGCAGTTTTTTGTCGATGGGGTGGCTGCTTTTGATTTTACTTTCTCTCTCCTTTTTCTTTTCTTTTTGGTGTGTTTGTTTTCAGATTTGGTTTGGGTAGGGTTCTTTGGAGGCGGGGCAAGGGAGAGTAATCCATTTAAAGCCAACATCATTATAGTAAAATTTGTCAAGAAAGACAACTCAGGGTTACTGGCTTGGTGTTGTTTTATGTTTAAGTTGTCTCCTTCTGCTGCCTTTTTCTCACTCAGAATGGAAGACAAAAGACAAGAGGGGTGAAGTACAGTGAGAGAAATAACTGGATGGAGAGGGACGTAGAAGGAAAATAATTGCTGAAAAGTAGGCACATGTATAGTATGTCAGGCATGCATGCACGCATGCAAGCACACACACACACACAACACACACACACACACACACACACACACACACACACACACACACACACACAACACACACTTAGAGGGGGAAGAGGTAGTGGGAGAGAAAGAGAGAGAAAGAGAAGCAAAAAATAAAATCCCATTAAAGATCCACTGTGGAACTCTAGATCCACTTCTCAGCGTACCGCTGAAAGTATTGCCTGTTTACAGTAAATCACGATGCAATCACACCAAAGTGCAGCGTAAAGAACCAAGCCAAGAACCTAGCCTTCAATGGTGACTGGACATGCACAAAGAATCTGGGCAGACACAATGTGGATGAAGTCAAGGTCAAGATGTGTCATCCATTCTGGGAGACGGGGCAGCCTGATGGTCAGAGTGATGCGCTTGTTATCTGCTGACCCAGGTTCGAATCTCGTTCAAGAGAATTTTTCTTCTGGAGTTAATATCAGTGCCAACTCCATTCCCCCGCCCCTTCCCCCCCCCCCCCCAAAAAAAAGTCTGGATGAGACTATAAAGTGAGGTCCTGTGTGCAAACACATGCTGAACATCTTGTGCACAGGTTAAAACCAGTTCCACTCTTCAGTGGAGTAGGCTATTGTGTCTCAGTGGGAACTGATGACAAAATTTACACAACTGCATACATACAGGGACTGGATTTTTAAAAAAACACATGAGTGCTTATTCCATTCTCCTAGAAAAAAAAATAACAAAAGGATAGAGAAGAAAAGAAAGAAAGGAGTTTGGGTTGTATATGGGCTGACAGAGCAATTCAGGCATGATTGTTATGGTCCAATACATACACACAGAAAATCATGGAAGACTAGAATAGCTCCAATGACTGTCAATTATCTAAACATGACAAGTATGCAAAACCCAACATGTAGTTAACATGTCAGGAACATAAGCAAAGAAAAAGATTTCCCACCATTAGTATATAAAACATGAGAACCATATATTTTCCACATAATCAAATTGCCAAAATCAAGAGTATTTTCCCGAGGTAGAAAAAAATTATGCCCAGATACAATTTTGAAAAATGAAACCCACAAGCAACCAAGAAAAGTATTGTCACATAAAATCTTATATCCTTTTTAGTCCATTCATTCTTTTTGGATCACAAAGGTGTTTTCTTTTTTTCTCTTTTTGAAAAGGGGATTGTTTTTTCAAAGCAAAAAATAGACAGCATGTATTATTGTCATTTGAGAGCCCTCTTCACGGATTGTAAATACACATTATTAAGTACAGGTAGAAAAAAAATCATTGCTGGGACAAATTTTGCACAAAAAATGATAAATTGCGTAAAGTTGTCATCATGTAAGAAAAGCATTTATCTGTTTGTTTACTCATATATATCAATCTATCTATTTTCATTCTACTTAGCGTGTGTGTGTGCATGTATATAAGTGAGTGTGTGAAAACAGAATTTTGCCAGGAATAATTTCCTAGCTCTCACAAGAATCTTCTATGTGTGCTAAAACACATGTTGCAAACACAACCTCTTGTATCTGTCTCACATGAAAGACCAGCATTTCTATTTGCACAAGTATTATAGATGGGTACAAGTCCTGCTTCACTCTGGATTTGAACAGCGAACTGTTTGCCATCAAGATGGGCTTGCAATCACCTAAATAACCAAATCAAGTCACTTGCCATTTGGTAAAACTTGTTTTAGAAACTGTCCTGTCCATATTATCATCATCACATTCAGTTTTGAAATAAATGAAGGCAACTAACATGAATCAGTAACAGTCTCTCAGCCCAAGCTTTTGGATTAGTTATATCTTTTAATAACAAGCTATATGAACACTTGTGTTTTTTGCTGGTAGTTCTTAAAAATAACAAACACATTTTGACAAATCTATGACCATTACAACATTTCGGGAAAGATATCTACATATATATACATAGATATGTATTATACAAACCACAAAAGAAAACCCTCAAAACACATGACATACCAGAATGTAAAAAAAGCACACAAAAAACCAAACCCTGGACTGATACAGTTCTTAAAGATGGCACTTATATCTGTACATACTGACAGTTGCCACAACCTCACACACAAAATCTTGCAAAGCCGCCCTGCATCACAACTTGAGCTGTTTATTCTCCTGACTCACTCAAGATGTGGTAAAAAGCAGGAGGAAAAGTCTTGCCAGATGGCGTGATTTAACCAATGAATACAATGAATGGCCCTTAACACTTCATATTCATCAAATCATGACATCACACAAAACACAGAAGAAAAATAGCGTACGATAATCCCTGAAATATTAATTCCAAAACATATGATTACTCAAGTAAAAGAAAAAACATAGTCTCCACCACAGAAACTGTGAACCAGACTTAGGTGACTTCTTTTCCCATTTATTTGCCGACAAATGTGTACAGCATTTTTCACTTTGCACAACAAATTACATCACATTGTTAATATCAGAGGGGTAAGAAAATGGCATTCTGACACCTCTGCAAAGTGCATCCAGTTGGGGGTTAGTTGTTGATTGTTGTAGTTGGGTTTTGATGTTGCGTTTTTTCTTGGGGGGAAGAGGGGGAAGGGGGAGGTCTACACATTTCACAAATTTAAGCAAAATTTCTTCATTCCATTTGATTAAACACTTTTGTTTGATTAATTCAACACTAGGGTAAAGTCACATCGACTAGTTGCGCAGATTAAAAAAAAAAAAAGACTATTTTGTCAATAAAAGATTGCTGCTTGTTAAAAAAACAGTTCAGACTCTTCAGTCTGAGCAAACTGATAAAAAAGAAAAAAGTCAAAACATTTTGCGTAAAGCATCACCTCTATCACTCCAGCACAACCATTAAAACCTCTCCATGGAAGCGAAAAACCACCATGAACACAGCTACACTGTCTGAGAAGGTGGCAGGTAAATTTACAGACATGGATACAACCAATGATTAAACAGGATTTTTAGTAACTGTCCCTCAGAAGAATTCGTTCTTGTTTTCAGTCACAGAAGTATGGTGGTGTCAGTTGTCGGCAAGAAATATCATAGCATTTGTACTAATTATACTTTGGTATTGATGAGTAAGATAACATAAAGGAAGCCCTGTGGACTCTCTCTCTCTCTCTCTCTCTCTCTCTCTCTCTCTCTCCTCTCTCTCTCTCTCTCTCTCTCTCTCTCTCTCCTCTCTCTCTTCTCCTCTCTTCTCTCTCTCTGCTGTGTGCATGCATGCATGCCTGCAGGAATGAAAGATTTAGCTTTTCTTGCATAACCATAGGGAAGAAACCACATTCATGTTATTTGCTAATGATAGCTATGCTGATCTGGTTCTTCATCAAAAGCTACTAAGCCAATCAGAAGAGAATAAGTTAGGTGTGTCTGAGACCTGACCTTCACTGCATCTCCTTGTCATAATAGAAACCCAATAGAAAGCATCACTACTGTCTATTTATCTCCACAAGCTATAGTCATAAGGAAAGAAACCTTACTCTTATAATCTCAACTGACTCAATGTCTGACCAATCTGTTTTAACAGGTTCATTGTTTTCGTTTACAGTTATTACTCTTTGATGTGGGTTTTTTTTTTTTTACATCCTTACTAATGGGCAGGAAACAATTAGATAAAAACAAACAAAAAAAAACAAGGGAGAGAACTTGTCAGACCAAATGAGTCAAGCATATTTATCTTTCAAAAGCCGAAAGCACTGACACAATTAGAACACTGCTGAAGTGTCAACACAGACACCACAACTCATGCCATCAATCCATTTGCACACATAACACCCTACTGCATACACACACTCACGCATGCACACATACACGCATGGCACACACACACACACACACACCACACACACCACACAACACACACACCACACACACACACACACACACAATCACCAAAAACTAACAATACAACACATGCAATAAACAAACAAGCGCAGTTCAGTCCACTGTACGGATATCATCATAATTATGTAAAAAAAAAACAAAATAAAGTAAATTTAAATCGCAACATCTCACAGACTCAATCCAAAACCCCGAGTCATATAATCTCACCATTCCTCACCCCGACCCCATCAATCCTTACGGCTCTCGGATGCGGTGACTGCCCACTTCCAAGATTCACCTCCACCAGGCGAAAAGCTTGCAGGAGAAGGGCAAGCTTGGACGTGACTCCCCCAAAATGTCAATCACCGGCTGCGACACATGCCTGAGGCCTGACATCACATTCCACAGAAAAATCACCATGGGCTGGAGAATGAGGTTGAAAACCCCAGCCAGGATTGGCTTGACGATTCGGTTGCCGAACGTCATCAGCAGGCCGACAAAGAGAGGCCGGACGATGTGGTCTGTCACGAAGCTCAGCGTCTCCACTGCCAGGTAGACGAAGACTGAGGTGATGATGCGAAGAACGCCGAAGAACTCTTGCCACCCTCGCTTGATGTAGTTTTCCACTCTGCAAGAGTTTGATCGATGGGTTCAGAGGATGAATTGCGATGTGGTGTTAGGTACACACAAACATTGTAAGTTTGTGAACACTATGCCTACGTTAAGGGAGAGAACCCCTCTTTCCCTGTATACGTGCACTGTGCGCATTTGTTTGCTCTGTAACCCAGTTGTGGGTGATACGTAGGGAAGGGTTATGAGATGGTTGGTTGCCACACACACAGACACACAGACACAGACAACAACAACATGGTAGGAGATGGTTGGTTGCCACACACAGAGACACAAACACAGACACAGACACACACACACACACACACCACACACACACACACACACACACACACACACACACACACACACACACACTGACAGTTTTAGGGGGACGGGATAGCATAATGGTCAGAACATTGCGCTCCAATTTGGCGACCGAGTTTGATTCCCTAGGAGGGGATTTTTCCCCAGGAGTTAACATCAGTGCGGACTCTACTCTCCGCAAAAGTCTTTCGGATAGACTGTAAACCGAGGCCCCGGTGCGAACACACGCAGAACATCTTGTGCACATGTTAAATCCTGTTCTGCTTTTCGTAAGGTAGGCCATTGTGTGCCGGTGGGAACAGATGACAAGATTTACAAAACTGCATACACACGGGGACTG
>CM060331.1:38594167-38596667 GCA_030674155.1 Stramonita haemastoma
GGCGCTGCCCTCAAAATACTGGCCCCTAGAGAGGTAATGTTTCTGACTCCCCATTTTCTCATAGGCCATGGGACACCTTTACTTAAATGTCACCAAAGCGGGTAGAGAGGGATAGATGTAAACATAACTCTCACACAGATGACAGAATCATGATCATGGAACACCTTTACTTTAAAGATCACCAAAGCGGTAGAGAGGGATAGATGTAAACATAACTCTCACCAACAGATGACAGAATCATGATCATGGAACACCTTTACTTTAAAGATCACCAAAGCGGTAGAAAAGGGATAGATGTAAACATAACTCTCACACAGATGACAGAATCATGATCATGGAACACCTTTACTTTAAAGATCACCAAAGCGGGGTAGAGAGGGATAGATGTAAAATAATCCTCACCAAAGATGACAGAATCATGATATGGACACCTTACTTTAAAGATCACAAAGCGGGTAGAGAGGGATAGATGTAAACATAACTCCTCACCAACAGATGACAGAATCAGATCATGGAAACCTTTACTTTAAAGATCACCAAAGCGGGGTAGAGAGGGATAGATGTAAACATATCCTCACCAACAGATGACAGAATCTGATCAGGAACACTTTACTTTAATGTCACAAGCAGAAGAGAGAGAGATAGATGTAATTATAACTATCACACAGATGACAGAATCAAGATCATGGAACACTTTAAAGTTCCCAAGCAGGAGAGACAGATAGATGCAATTATAACTACTCACTGACAGATGACAGAATCAAATCACTTTTATGGTCACAGTAGAGAGCAGAAAAAGCGTATCTCACCATGACGGCTCTGTCGCCTGGTGTGTCTTCCTTGTCCTGCCTGGTTTCTCTGTGGCTGACAGGCTGTGGTCCATGGCCTGACTGTTGTCTCCTCCCTCTGTCCACACACACACACACCACATCATTTTCTTCTTCACTTTTCCTCCCTATGTACGTACACACGCACGCACACACGCACGCACACACTGCACGCCGCACGCACGCCGCACACACTCTCTCTCTCTCTCTCTCTCTCTCTCTTCTCTCTCTCTACTCTCTCTCTCTCTCTCTTCTCTCACACACAACACACACACCACACACACACACAACAACACACACACGACACACACACACACAACACACGCACAGACAAAAACACACACACACCACACCACACACCACACACACACACACAAAACACACAAAACAACCACACACCACACACCACAGACAAACACAACACACCACAACACCACACATGCATGCATGTATGCACCACACACACACACAAACACACAAACACACACACACACAAACACACACACACAACACACCACACACACACGCGCACGCACACACACACACACACACACACACACACACACAACACACACATCACGCACACACACACCGCTGCTCAGAGGGGAACATTTAGTAAGCAAAAAGAAGGGAAGTAACTGTGCCTCACACTCCCCACCAATTCCTCCAGCAAACCACACACACACACACACACACACACACACACCACACACACACACACACACACGCACAAACATACACACAGGGAAACTGCATGCATGACCTTTTTCAAGTACCTCACCACACAGGCTGCCAATACTCCGGTGTCATAGAGCTCTTTTCTGCTATAAAGGAGAGTATACTTTGATAAGCTAAAACATTGTCATGGCTGAGACAATCTCAATGTTACATTTCAGAATATGACATTTTGATGATGATGATCTACCATTAATTTATCAATGCAGAAACTTATTCCTCAATCAATTAGATTCAAGACAGTATGATTTTCCCCTACTTTACCCATTATTTGATTTTTTTTTAAAGAAATTATATCACTAGAAGTGATGAGACTTTGAACAAATAAAATCAAACGAAACTAACATTTAGTGTAGGACTTGGCCTTGTTTACATCAATAACCAACAAAGCTGTGGCCTGAACCAATGTCTTTAAGCATTCCTACATACATGAAGTGTCACAGAAAAGGATCCTTACCTTGAATTTGTCTTTTAGCGGTCTTGTTCCCACTCTCCCTGGTTTTCTCTCGCTTCAGTGTTGTGTGCAGCTCTCTCAATGTGCGCTGCTCCGCGTCAGAATCATCCCAGTTTGGAATGTTTCCTGTTGAAGACAACCAGTCAGCAATGAACATGACCGTGCATGAAAGTTTGAATTTTTATTTTTAGTTTGATACATGTGCAGTTGTGAATGTGTGTGTTTGTGTGAATGTATGTGTGTAGGGGGGGGGGGGGGGGGTGATTGGTTGGTAAATGAGTGAGTATAGGAGAGTTGTGTGAGTGGTGTGTGTGGTGTGTGTGTGTGTGTGTGTGTGTGTGTGTGTGTGTGTGTGTGTGTTGTTTTTGGTAATCATTTTTTATTAAGTTAACTTTTGCTTACAAAACAGTTATGCAATTTACATATCAAAGGAGCTAAGAATATTTGTAAAAACCAAAAGAAGAAAAAACAAAAACAAAGCCAC
>CM060331.1:38601667-38651667 GCA_030674155.1 Stramonita haemastoma
CAACCCATTAACAAGCTAATCAATCAACCATGGATTAACTGGCCCCAACCTGGAACAGAAGACCTTGCTTTGGGTTTGGGCTGCAGGGACATATCATCATCATTGTCATCACTGTTATCAGTTCTGTCATCTCCTCCTCCTCCTGGACCAGGGGCAGCGAAGTCTGCAGTGGTATCCCAGTCAGAGTCAGAATCACTCAGGTTAGCCTTCCCTCCTCCCCTTGTGCCTTTGGCGCTGTTTGTGGCCGGCATGAACTGTGTAAAATGTAAACATACATAGAAAATATCATCAAAACGGAAACAACATCAAGAACTAAATACATTATACAACTGAGAAAATACCATCAGATTTGTTAATAGTACTGTGAACGTAACTGAAGTTCAAATTGTCTGGGTGGGAAAATAAACAAAATATTCCAAATCACAATACTCTCACACAGAAAATATTACCAGACCTGTACTTTGAAATGACTGAATGTAATGTAATATACATGCACATACAAACAACAGAAAACTGATGATGACACTGTTGTGGTAGTGGTGGTAATGGTGAATGTGTCAAAAAAAAAAAAAGTCAAAATATCAATGTCCCAGCGGAGATCACTGTCTTAAGGAATACAAATGAATACATAATGAGATGGCAATACTCCCTACAGTTATACCATTTTCCATGTTAACAGCACAGATAACTCTTGTGAGATAAGAACACCCCTTTTATAGGACGGACAGTAGAATGCTGGCACCAGCCTAGGGTGTGCCAGCCCCTCGCAAGGCCCTGCCCGTATGGGGTGTTCCCTCCTGAAGATTTCTTTTTCCTTTTAGGATCATACAAGGCTCGGTGAGAGAGAGAGTACTGTACATACCCATATTTGTGAGCTGTTGCACTTACTATGTGCAGAAATAATTACTGAGTCTTTGAATTATATCAAGAAACTTTCAGAAAGTGTGTGCTTGCACACATACAAAACATAACTAGAATTGGATCTCTATGTTGAGGAATTGGACACAATATATGCATGCACTGAAAATACAAGCAAAATGAAACATTTTGTCAGCATAATGGAAATTATACGATAAAAAGAAAGCAACGTACACTATTACAAATGTTATTACTAATAGTAGATGAAACGTTTTCATCTCAAAATCAAAAATAGAAAAACTCGATTCAAACTCGAAACCATGAACTTGAATAAGATGTGCTTAACAAAACACTGAACGAAGAATAACTGGACCCACCATTGTTACACAGAGACGGTGAAGTATCACAAAAACAAAATCAGTCGCGATCGTTCCGTTCTGACATCGGCATGCACTTGCGCTTGCTTGCCCACAGGGTAGATCACTCTACACAATGTTTTGAAAACGAGTAGTATCTTTTTGCCAAAAACCGGGAGAAACAAAGAGCGTGGATCGCAATACTGCAAATACTTGCGGTGTACTAAAGGTTTATTACATAATCTAGGGGTAATTGAAATCAGGAATACAGAAAGTGGTGCATGTATCACCTATAAAAAGTTCGAATCTGTGAGAGCGCTTAGACTGCAAGATCAGTATATATGCAAAACTGATATGCTGAAATACATTTCGATTTTTTTTTTTAAAGGGGGGGGGGGGGGGGGGGGGGGGGGGCTTTTCTCATCATTACCAGTTATACAGAAAATTTTTGTTTTTAAATATATATTTCTGAACTTTTCAATGCAACAAGAGTCACCTTCGTGAAATTCAGAACATTAACTCATATGATAAATTACCACTATATGATCTATAGCAGGTTTAGGGGCCAAGAAAGATTTATGTAGAAAATACAACCAGACAGAATTAGGTGAACAATTCCATTATATTTTCAAATCCCTGTATTTTCTGAAAAGTAGTTTTCTAAAAACATATCTATATCATTAAAGACGGCCTAGTTTCTTAGTTTCATGCATCGTTTGGATTTTTTTTTTTATAAAGTACTAGTCTTGAACCGGTTTATAAAAGACAATATCAAATTGTAATAAGAAGCAAAAGTGATATTGATTTATCGAAACTGTTCCATATGGCAGATTGATTTCTTATCCTTCATTGTTACAATGTTGTGTGTGCGGGCGGGCGCGCCGCGTGTGTTATGTTTGTTGTTGTTTTTTTGGAGAATAATGGAATAAGCACTCATTTGCTTTTTTACACCTAGTCCCCGTGTGTATGCAGTTTAGCAAATTTTGTCGCTGTTCCCACTGGCACACGATGACCTACTCTTTCAAAAAGTGGAACAGGTTTTAACATGTGTGCAAGATGTCCTGCATGCCCCCCACACGGGATCTCGGTTTATACTCTCATCGTAAGGACTTTTGGAGGTATATAAAAAGGTGTGTGTGTGTCTGTTGTGCGAGCGTGCGTGCATGCGTGCGTGCGTGCGTGCGTGCGTGGAGAGGAGAGAGAGAGTGAGATGAGAGAGAGAGAGAGGAGAGAGAGAGGAGAGAGAGAGAGAGTGTGTGTGTGTGTGTGTGTGTGTTGTGTGTGTGTGTGTGCCGCGCACGTGCGTGTGTGGGTGTGCGTGGGTGCTGTGTGAGTACAGAATTTGACTTGACTCTTCTCTCTTAAATAATTATTATCTTTATATACATGTAACGTCTTTAGAATAAGAGATATTGTGATAGATGTCACAAGATTTTTTTTTTCCTATTGTGAATTTGCTTGCATTTGTCACAGCTGTACGTTGATGTGATTTGATCAGCAACGCCATCATGGGAACCATGTTTTTTGGTAGAAAAAAGGAAATTTGTATTTAGAAATATATATAACAATAAATAATAATAATAATAATAATAATAATAATAATAATAATAATAATAATAATAATAATAATAATAATAATGATAATAATAATAAATCATCTTTTTTTAATAAATGGATTTTTAAAATTCCTGTTTACATCTACAAAGCTTTTGATAGAGAGAGATAATTTTGTCTTGAAGTTTAATTTATCTGATGATTTTTGTGCATGATCATTTTTTCTTTTTTAGAGAATAAATTAAATAAGCACTTATGTGTGTGTGTGTGTTTACATCCAGTCTGTATCAAAATAGATGATGCATGAATTAGGTTATTCTAATCAACATTTCTATCTTCTGGTTTGCTGTCCAGGTGCACACTTTTCTTTCCTGATACTGTTTCTCAGAATTGTTCTTGCCTCATGTACCACTGGATAGGCTGGCTGCTCCAAGTTGCTGCCTACCATGGACAGCTGATCTGCCTCCTCATTGCCCTCTATGCCACACTAGGAAGGGATCCATTGCAGCACCATCATAGTTCTCTGGCTGAGGAGGATTAGCTCTTGTCCAATGTCTCTAGTATCTGCTCTCCTCCTGTTGCCTGGAGACTGTGCAGGATGGACTTGCAGTCTGTGAGGAACACTGTGTTGGTTGGTAGTGTGTTCTGGTTCATAACTGGGCCACAAGTGGCAGAGCACAAGCCTGAGCACTGTAGCTGGTGGACAGGGTGCCTGTGGTCAGAGGCTTCCTGATGGTCCTGCCATCAGAGAATCTGATATACACATCCCACTTCCTCCACTTTCACTGCTTCTTCAGTAGGACCCCGGCCCATCTATGTATGCTCCTACCAAGACATTGGGAGGGAGTTTGGTGTTCAGCGCTTTCAGTGTCAGTGACTTTAGGTCAGCTGCTATGTGTCACTCTTTGCTTCCAACACCTGGAATGTTGAGTGAGATGGCTAGGGTGTCTGAAAGGTCCTCTAAGTAGTGGAGAGATTCAGTTCATTGGAGTGGCATTTCGTGCCAATAGGGACAAATGACAAATTTTCAAAGCATGCACACAGGTTGTGTTAAGATATCACTTTGAAGAAAAAATTGGCACATTAATGTTGAGCAAAACAGTTGTATGTATATATTGCAAAATCTACATTGTGAATTACAGTTAGCATGGAAAAAAAAAAGAAAAGGATGAGATGAGTGTGAGTAGAGATGAATTGAGAGAAAAATGGGACATAATGTGAGCAGAAGAGTGATGAATGAGGTAGTAGATGAGAGAGAAGATAGCAGTTGATAGACGCACAGGAGGACACGAGAGAGACGATTAGAGAGTAAGGGTGAGGAGAGAGAGAGAGGGGGGGGGGGGGGGAAATAAAGAAAAAAAGAGAGAGAGAGAGTCAGAGAAGACAGACATACGCAGTTGCATAGACAGGCACAGGAGGACACAGAGAGAGAGAGAGAGAGAGAGAGAGAGAGGAGGGGAGAGAGAGAGAGAGAGAGGAGAGAGGAGAGAGAGAGAGAGGGGAAAATAGAAAGAGAGAGAAGAGAGAGACAGACAGATACGTGATAGACAGGCAAGGGGGAGAGAGAGAGAGAGAGAGAGAGAGAGAGAGAGAGAGAGATGTGTGAGATGAGAGGAGAGAGAGACGAGAGAGAAGAGATGCAAGAGAGAGAGAACAGAGGACTGCCTTCTATTCAACACACACACACACACACACAATCTGTAGTGTACTGGTGGTCTAGAGGTGAACGTGCCTGCCTAGAAAGCAAAGTCTGGTTTGGAAGCATGTGGTGGTTCCATCCCTGTTTGGGCCTAAAACATTTTCCCATCCATTAGACCATGAGTGGTGGTCTTGGTGCTAGTCTTTTGGATGAGGCAATAAACCAAGGTCCCGTGTGTTACACAATATTATTCAGCATACATAAAAGGACCCACAGCAACAAGGGAGTTTTCCCTGGAAAAATCATGTAGAAAAAAAGCCACTCTGATAGAGAAACAAATGCAGTTGCAGACATGAAAAGAAAGACAAAAGGGTGACTCTGCTCTTGTGGCGACGCGCTCTCCCAGGGCATGAGCAGCCCAAATTTCACACAGAGAAATCTGCCGTAACTTAAAATAGTACAAAATATTTTATTTTTATATTAAAATAAATAAATATACATTTGTGAACAAAGATGGGTGTTTTTTATGCTTTATTTCCATTTGCTTTCTTTTATGTCAAAACACTGTATATTTCATTACTTGTCAGCAATAGTTTTACAATACCAGGAGCACTGTAGTGAGAAATGGATGAGCTACAATAAACTGAAACCTGATATGATAAAATCCTGAGGTACTGAGGTAGCTGCATTTTACTTAATACAGGTCTGGGCATTTTGCTTTCATTATTAACTGACAAAGCATTTGGACAGGACCAAACATACAATTATTTCAGAGGTGACTTTTTTTCTTGCATATTTTCTCATGGATCTGTTTTATATTGCACTGATTTTACCTGCTTTACCTTCTTTTTTTCAACAGTGTAAAATACAGCCTATTGCCTGGCTATTTTTTGTGTTACAGAGCTAACAATTCTAGAATTGTTAAATTTATAAGAACAAGTTCTTCCACCAGTTTAAAATATCTGTAACACTATCTGTAGTAGATGCCGACAGGCTACGCATGGGGCAAAAGGCCCAAGGCGCCAACTAGAAACTCATGACAAACAAAATTCAGTCCAAAAAATGTGTCATTAATGATTCTCTATCAGTTTTGTATTTTGCTTTATAAAGAAACTACTGTGATGGGGTGGTAATAAGATTACCTCCCATGCGATCAGAGCCTGTTGCAGCATTGTGTTATTAAATCCAGACACACCTGCGAATTGTGTGAATGCTGTTTCTTTTTGGGTGAGTGGTCGAAAGCCTCTATTGCTATACTCTTTGCCTTCATGGTGAATGTAGAATCTATGAACACCTCTTTTTAGAGGTCAGTCCTAACTGGTAGCTGGTACCCACCTGAGAAGCTGTGCGACATGGACCATCACATGAACTATGTCACTCTGTTACACTACAAAACTTATTTTCCATTCAAAACCATCTATCAATTTTTTTTTTTTTTATACCTATTCATATCATATTGTTTTGATTGTTTATCATGAAAGTCATATGGAAATTTTCTTGCAGACTTGGCCTGCATAAACAAAAGACATAACTCTTCCTTTTGATGATGGAAAAACAGTCTTAAGGTTTTCCGCATACAAATAAATCTATCTATTCTAATCACATGTAAATTTGATCATGTGTAAAACCAATCACAAATTTACACGACAAATAGCTATGCATATGCTTTCAACTCATGCACTTTTACAGAGACATAGATACAAATATCTACAAAACAGATATCAGGTTATAGATTATAAGCACTCATGCTATATTAACAAGTGAATACTTGTTCATTTGTATTTGAGCATACTGGAAAAAAAAACTGGTATAAAGATGAAAACAAGAGATGGATGGACATAACAAAGACTTGGTAAAATTGACTCCTGATTTGACTAACAGATCACTCACACCCATATCCACACAAAGTTTAGCCTGGTGATTAGAGCTGTGCGCTCATTGATCTGACAACCTGGGTTCAAGCCTAGGGTCTGGCTACTCTGAGATACCCATTCAAGGGGATTTTTCCCTAGGAGTAAATACAGAGCTGATTCCATACTTCCTTAAAGTCCTCTGGATGAGGCTGTAAACCAAGGTCCTTGTACAAATGCACGCAAAACATCTTATGCACATGTTAAAACCTGTTCTACCTTTCAGCAGAGTAGGCCATTTGTACCCGTGGGGATGGATGGTAATATTTACAAACTGAATGCACATGGGGACTGGATGTCATAAAGCACATAATGCTTATTCTATTATCCTTCAAAAAAAGGATCAAAAGAAAAAAAAAAAAGGGAAAACACACAGAACACACAGATTCATGCTCAAAGTAGATTCTCCATATGAATTTAAAGTAAAAAACATTTCATCATCACAACTTGAAAAAAAGGGCATAACATGTGTTGTCACTAAAAGTATACATGTGGAAAACTCGTTGTATTTGTTGTTAAACCGGCATTTTTCATTTTCTTTTTTGTGTGCTAACAGAGGGAGATCTGTACTCTCCCATCTCTGACAGCATCTCAGGTGGGTACTAGGATGTGTCGAATCTTCTCTACGTGAACTCTGAGAGGGGTTTGGGGCATAAAAATTCTAACACCTTTCACCATGAAGGCAAAAAAGTGTATTATAATGAGGAGGGTTTTTGACCACCACCCAAGGAAACAGAGCATCACACAATTCGCAGGTGTGTCCCAATTTAATAACACAACGCTGTGACAGGGCTCTAATTGCATGGGAGGTAATCTACTTACCGCCCTATCACACGGTTTTAATGCAAGAAAAACTTTACTCCTGAAGAGAACATTTTGTGATTTTATTTAACCATCACCAACTGCAGAAACTTTCTGTACAAAGATTCTTCTCTTTTTTTGACATGAAAGCATCTTCCATGAATATTTCTGTGTATTCTGTGTATAATTATCTTTCCAAACTTCAACCTTATCCAAGATTAGCATGTATGTCACTACACACACACACAACACACTCACACACACATACACACACACACACACACACACACTCTTCAAAACCTCTCTTACAACTGTAATCACTTTGCTCATAATTTTTCCCCATTTTAGGGTTGTCTTGGTCGAATTTAAGTAGAAAGACATAACACATTAAGTCTAGTACTACTACATGCACACACACTGAGCAAGACAGAAAAAAAACTGCCAGACAGACAACAGACAGAATGGACACATCTACACAACTCTCTCCTTATCACAGAAAGGAAACAAAGAGTTAACCAGCAGACAAAAGGGGACCAAAACTTTGCTCAACTTTTACACTCCCACATACATTCCTCCACCACCCCTAAGCCAAAGTCTCCATCTCAGGTGCCTCAGATGCCTGAGGACCTGAATGTTTTTTCATGTGACACTTCAGCCCACTGTGCCAGGAGAAACTCTCTGGACAGAGGGGACACGTGTAGGGCCGCTCTCCGCTATGCTTGCGTGAGTGGAGGCGAAGGTTGTAGGCGGTGAAGAAGGAGGCACTGCACACCTCGCAGACAAAGGGTTTGGTGTTGGAGTGCAGCTTGCGGTGAGCGACAGCAGCTGAAGTAGGTGAAGGAAGCCGAGCACTGCTCGCAGCGGTAAGGTCTTTCTCCTGTCAAAGAGGAAACCACACAGACAGAAATGAAATGAAAGGAATAACTAAATTTATAATGACGTGCTACATGTGAAATGTTCACAATGAATGTGCGCAATCACCACACACCATCGGTGCTTGATAAAGGAAAACACTGGCTCTAAACGCTCTGTCCAATCCCCAATTTTTCTTGGAAAAATGTTGCAATCTTCAGATTAAGTCTGCTGAAAACTTGAAAACAGCAGACTGTCTACCCCAGCAAATGTGAATTAGTATTTTGACAGGCCAAAAAATAACAAAAGTAGCTTGGTAACAAAAATAGTTTTCAATGTATTCTTAAAAGCAGGCCTGAGAATCCTCTGAGGTTGGAGTATGGGTGCTTAAAAAGCAAGCCATTTAAAAACAGCCAAATGTGCATCTTCTCATCCAGTGTGTACTTATAATCTCACAGTGGTCTTCCAGGTGTCATGAGGGAACACCCAACAACAACAATATGCAATTTTTGTTTTACACAAGCAAGTCAAAAACACCCTGTCACAAAACACAGAAACCATCCGTTACCAAAACACACAAGCACACACAAATCTATACTCACCCACAAGCATGCACACGTACCAGTGCATGCATGCGCACACATGCAAACACATACTAGAAGAAAAAAACAACACTATCCCTATCACCAACAACACCACCACCACCAATAACAAAAACAACAACAACTGTTAAAAACTGAAAGTTCCAAAACATTTTTCCCTCCAAATTCCACCATCATTTTCTATAACAAAATTGTTCCAAAATCCCTAGTATTAATTTATTTATCTATTCTTTATTATCAAGATAATGGAATAAGCACTCATATGCTTTATTACATCCAGTACCTGTAATTATGCAGTTTTGTCAATTTGTCATCCATTCCCACTGGCACACAATGGCCTACTCTTCCGAAAAGCGGAACAAGTTTTAAACATGTGCACAAGATGTTCTGCGTGTATTCGCACATGGGACCTTGGTCAATGTACCATCTGGAAATAAAAATTTGATTTGATTTGATTTGATTTGATTTGATTTGATTTGATTTGGTTGTAGTCTCATCCTAAGGACTTTTGGTGGGGGGTGGGGTGGAGGATGCAAACCTACCTGTGTGTTTGCGGACATGTTTGTTGAGCATCGCCTTGGTGCGGGCGGCGTAGGAGCAATGAGAGCACTGGAACGGGCGGTCGTCGGAGTGGGACATCATGTGGGACTTGAGGTCCCGGTGGTCTTGTAGGCCTTTGCCGCAGTGACTGCACCTGAAGGGTCGCTCCGTAGTGTGGCGCTGGAGGTGGACGGCCAGGTGAGCCTGCGGGCAGGGTCAGGGGTGGAGGTCAACGCTTCAGAGGTGTAAGTCTGAGTAAGGTATTTTTCTTCATTGTACGCATGTTCAAAACTTATCTTTCTTTCATGAAGGAGTATGACAGCGAGTTAGGAGCGAGTGGTACTTAAAAAAAAAACCCACATCATGTAGAGAGTGTCGCCACATGAGCATACCCTACACTGCACTGCATTGCACTCAATCCTACCCTACCACACTAAGTCTTCCCTTGTACACACACGTACTTCTCCCCCCCCCCCTCCCCCCCCGGTCAAAAAAGCCAATAGTTCCTACTGCTCTAAACCAAATTATAGACAAATTTAATTCAATCAAATGGTTTCAACTGCTCTACAAATTACAATCAAATTCGATCAAACAGCTCCAACTGCTAAAAAAATGTAGACAATCCAATGGCTACAACCGCTCTACATCAAATTACAATCAAGTTTAATCCAATGGCTCCAACTGATCTACATCAAACTACAATCAAGTTCAATCCAATGGCTCCAACTGATCTACATCAAATTACAATCAAGTTCAATCCAATGGCTCCAACCGGCTCTAAATCAAATTACAATCAAGTTCAATCCAATGGCTCCAACCGGCTCTAAATCAAATTACAATCAAGATCAATCCAAAGGCTCCAACCGGCTCTAAATCATATGACAGACAATGACATTCAACCCAAGTCCTCAACAGACAGACAGACAGACAGACAGACAGATAGACAGACAGACATACGGACAGACCTTGGAGGGGAAGCCGGCACCACAGACGTGACACAGCTCCTGGGAGAGGAGATGGTGCTGCAGCTGATGACGCTTCAGGCGACTCTTGTCCATGAACCTCTCTGGGCACTCTGGGCACTGGAAAGGCGTCTCCCCTGCACAGCCACCAGCACAAACACATGAAACAATCAACCACCTTTTTTTTTTTTAAACTTTGGGTGGGTTTTTTTAAAAATGGTGTGGTGTGATGTGAAGTGGTGTAGATGCAGTGTAGTGTTGGTGTAATGCGATGTAATTTAAGGGTGTAGTGTGCAATACTTACCAAGAAAAACAACAACCGCCTTTTGTACACAAATTTTGTTGAAGATGTGTACCATCTCATGTTATGTCTGTTTATTATAAGATATATTCAGAATCTTCCTAATGGCCCAGGTTTGAGACACCACCAAGGCACCTGTTCAAGGGGACTTTTTTCGCCTAGAATTAACACTGGTACAAGTGGCAAATTCTTATTTCATGCTGTTTGTGAATTTTCCTGTTCGTGAGATAATCGAGTAAATGAAATGCATTGTTCAAAGAGAACAGATTACAGAACCGGTAGATATTATAATTAGATAACGATGCCTCTCTGTGTAAAATCAAGAGTTGCCAATGCCAATTCCATGCTTTTACTGTACTTTAAAATTCTGAGCAAATGTCACTGTGTTACATACATTTGCATCTCCTCCCCCACTGTGGTTTTGAAATGTGAAATGATACTGGTGGTTGTTGTTGTTGTGCATTCCCCAGCTTAACACTCTGGGGGCCAACCAGAATGTGCACTCTGACTCACTCATCCCACCTGGGAATCACTTATGGGGATGGGATAGCCTGGGGGTCAGAGTGATGCACTCATGATCTGCTGACCCGGGTTCGAATCTCATTTGAGACGATTTTTCCTCTGAAGTTAACATCAGTGCCAACTCCACTCCCTCCAAAAGTCCTTCGGATGAGACAATAAACCAAGGTCCAATGTGCAAATGCATGCAGAACATCTTGCACACACATTAAATCCCATTTTGCTTTTTGGAAGAGTAGGCCATTGTGTGCCGGTAGGAACGGATGACAAAATTGACAAAACTGCATACACATAGGGATTGGATGTAAAAAAACAAAACATGAGTGCTTATTCCATTATCCTAGAAATATAATTTTTTTTTTAAATTGAAAGATTGAAACTGCACACTGAATGAGAAGTTTGCCTTTATACTGTATTTAACTGTTTTGAAGTACCTCGCTATATTAGTATATAATATATACACAGCCATAGGATTGAGACTGATTTTCAATTAAACATTTCTGTTCATTCATTTGTGTTCTCTCTCTCTCTCTCTCTCTCTCTCTCTCTCTCTCTCTCTCTCTCTCTCTCTCTCTCTCTCTCTTTCTCTGTCATGTCAATCCTGTTCCGCTTTTCGTAAGAGTAGGCCATTGTGTGCCGGTGGGAACAGATGACAATATTTACACAACTGCATACACACGGGGACTGGATGAAAAAAAGCACATGAGTGCTTATTCTATTATCCTTGATATAAAAGAATAAAAGAAAGAATAAAAGAAAGAATGCCTCAACCTACCTGTATGTCTACGCTTGTGTATGGCAAGAATGTGCTCAGAGCGGAAAGCTTGGCCGCACTCGCAGCACACGTAGTTCTGATGACTGTGCACGCCCGCGTGTGATGTCAGCTTACTCAGTGACGTGAAGGACGCCGTGCATTCTGAACAATTGTAGGGCTTTTCAACCTGTAGTAACAAAACAATTTTTTTTTTTGTTAAAATACATGCTACGAAAGGGAAAAATATACACACCTAGCTAAAAAAAAAGATTTAAGTACCATCAATATCATAAAACTGCTTTAATTGTAGAAACTGATATAGTGTATACTCCCTGAAGTCTGAATGTGGCCACCTTGATGGTGGGAAAACAGTTGCATACGCAAAATCTCACCATTGGTGTACCTTGGGGCTCCAGCCAAGAAATGAAAACAAAAGTCAAACGATAAATCTTTCCAAATGCCAGTTTGACTGCTAATCCAATGAAAATATAAATAAACTTGTGTATGAGATACTGCTCAATGAAAATGAAGACTGATCTGCAGTTGTCAAAGTTTATTTCAAGTACAACACAACTGTTTGGATTCCTGACAATTCGTAAGACTTGTATTTATACACAAAATGTTGAAAAAGTTCTGTCAATGACAGTCTGGGTCTTCAACTGAATTCAATCTATCACCAATAAAAGAAAAATGCTAGTGTACAAACAAAATACTATTCTAATCACATCATTAGAGTCAGACAGATATGAATGCAGCTCAATAAATCAATTGCCCTCTTCTTTAAAAAAAAAAAATCCTAAATCATATGTGTGGTCAATTAAGCTTAACAGTCCACTGACTACACACTCAGTCAGTTTATCAATTTGACAAAGTAGCAGTGATTTTAAAAAAAATACTAGAGAAAGGTTTAAAGGGAGGCTATGTAACAACAGAGTTTGGGATGCTAAATAGCCTTTCCTAACCAAGAGATTCAAATTCTCTAAATTCAGAACTAAACCAGAAAAAAACTTTCTTTGATTTAACAATAGACACTGAGACAGTTACTTCCATGTCTCCTGGTGAAGTTGAACAATTTTTAATGAAAAAATACTAATAAATCAGACTATCTTTGGAAAAGATGATTTATAGTACAAATGTTGCTTGGATATGATTGCAGTTTTGCAAGTTGCAAGAAGCTGATGGTGACACACACACACACACACACACACACACACACACACACACACATATGCACATACACACATACGTGCATGCACACACACATACACATGTGCACACATACACACACACACACACTATCACCATGATACAGACTAGTATTTTTAACATAGTACGTTAGGTAAAGGAGAGTTCTAACTTTACCATGTGTTCAGAACCGTGGTGCATCTTGATGTGGCGTGTCAGAGCCCTCATCCCCAGACAACTCTTGCCACACAGATGGCACACAGAGCTGCGCATGTCTTCATGCCAGCTCTCGTGTAGCTCCAAGCTGGCCGAGGACTTGAACTTGGCTCCACACTGCCCACAGGTGAAAGGCCGCTCATCCCTGTGGCTCCTTTTGTGCTTGGTCAGCTGGGTTTTGAACCTGAATGCAGCACCACACTTGTCACACGTGTTGGTTCTGGGCCCCTGCTTTGTGTGCTCTCTCTGCTCGTGACCCTCCAGACCTCTTTTCGATTTGAATGTTCGTGCACAAAAACTGCAGCGGAGTGGCGGCTCTGCTTTACCTTCTTCCTGTGGGGAGTTTTCACCAGCGCAGACCTCTGTGTTTTGTGGTAGTTGCGTCTTTCCTGGATCTGTGGGAGGCTGATCAGACTGTATCTCCTGTGTCTGATCAAGCCCTTGAGTTTGACTGGAGTGAGATTTCATATGTAGAGTCAAGCTCCTTTTGAACTTAAACGACTTTTGGCAAACTTCACATGTGACTAATTGTTCTCTATCACCTGGCACAGACTGGTTATAAGCTTGCTTCAAATGACCAGAGGAAAGGTTGGGTTTTTTCAAATACTGACCACAGTCACGATTACTGGATGGTTGCTTGTTTTCAGAACACCTTTTGTTGCGGGGATTCCCCTTTCTAGTGTGGGCCACCTCTGACTGCTTGCTTGAGGAACTCTTGACAGTGCTGTGAAAATTCTGTCTGTGCACGCCTAGTGACACAGATGACTTGAAACATTTCTGACAAAATTCACAACAATGACGATTGTTATGGTGAATGCATGTGTGAGATTCTATGCCGCTTTCGGATGGGAAAGTCTTCTTGCATGTCAAACACTCAAACTGATTCCCTCTTTTCATTACTTTATGTTTCACTAGGTGTGGTTTTTCTTTCACTTGATGCACTGTCTGTGAGTGACGTACCAAAGCATCTGAAGAAGGGAAGACCTGACCACACACTTCACATCCATGTGTCTGCCTCTGTCTCTGGGCCCCACCCACGGTATCTTCTACACTTTTCTCTTCGCATGATACAACTGTTGTATCATTACATGTAACAGTACCACCTGCTGAGTCACAACTGTGAGTCTGTCTCGGCTCAGCCAATTGTGACTCTGTATCTGTGTCCTCATCATCATCTTCTCCATCATCATGACTTACACTGACTTGACTACAGACTCTTCTGTCAACGCCAGCTTCGGCTTTTGCAGTTACACACACATTTTCCGCATTTAGAGGTCCAACGTCACCGGAGCTTAGGCTTTTCACCTCAGGTGTTGTCAAGTTGTAGACGTCAGTTGCAGACAGCGACGTCACTTTGCTGACAGACATGATGACATTATCAAGTTGTCTGTGTTGCCCACACATCAGAGACACAGACAGCATACCCTGGCAGTACACACACTCCACAACCCACTGCTTCTGATGGTGACTCTCATACCTGTCAACACAGAGTATCATGACTAGTTTGTATTAAAGATGTCTGATTACTGTGGGGGTATTTTTGTGGTCTGTCAGCTACTTGCATTGCAAATGTCAGTCACTCACTTACAACTCCTGTCACTAAAGTCAAGATATATACATGCAAATTTATTATTTCACAAAATTATATAACAGTTCTGAAACTCTGATCCAGGTCACAGTTTCTTTGAATTCTGTGTATAGCATGCAAACATTATAATTTCTCAGTAACTGTTCTAGTTAAAATGTTATGTTTTCAGCTAGGAGCACCACTGACAGTTTTAATACTTTTATTCATCTTCCTCATCATTATCATTGTATCAAAGACAATCACTATCAAAATAGGATTGCCCCACAACCAGAAATTGGTGTGTGTGTGTGTGTGTGTGTGTGTGTGTGTGTGTGTGTGTGTGTGTGTGTGTGTGTGTGTGTGTGTGTGTGTGTGTGTGTGTCTGTCTGTCTGTCTGTGTCTGTGTCTGTGTCTGTGTGTTTACAGGGGTCAGCCTACTTACCTGTGTAATTGTTATTCAGGCAAGAGTGTTTAATAAGTTGATCTGATTTCTAATAATAGTGATAATGACAATGAACAACCACCATCAAGGCATCATCATCAGCTGTCATCATCATCAAAACAATTATAATTTCTGAGATGATCATGAAATGATGATAATAATACCAAGAAAGCTCAATCCAATCTGCTAACCTTAAGATAATTTGGTCACCATGATTCATCGATTGGCTGGTCAATAGTCAGAGGTTAGTCATGCAGATTGTACTTAAATGACAGATCATAGAGTGAGTTCGGGAGGCTGGGGGCAAAAAAGCCGAGTGGTTACACATATCATATCTTTTTAAATAATGGCCTGAATTAATCTGATTCAATAATTCAAGAAAGAAGGAAGATCATCTGTTGGAGGCAATTTTTTCCTGGATTTAACACTGGTTCTGATTCCATATTCCTGCAACTGTGGTGGATGTTCTTCAGATGAGACTATAAGTATAACTCAGTAAAAGTATAGTATAAAACGAAAGTCTCTTGTAAAAACACAAGCATTATCTGATGCATATATATATCATATTATGTTAAAAGCCCATCTTTCTATCTTTCACTGAAGAACAAGCCAGCAACAGCTGGTGACAGGGAAAAAAAACCCACCTAGCACACAAGCTAAGACTTGGAGCTAGGCACGGGCTCTACAAGGTTCAGGGGGACGGATAGCCTAGTGGTTAGAACATTGCGCTGGCAATCTGACGACCCGGGTTTGATTCCCGTTGGGGAGATTTTTCTTCTGGAGTTAACATCAGTGCTGACTCCACTCTCCCCAAAGTCCTTTGGATGAGACTTTAAACCGAGGCTCTGTGTGCGAACGCACGCAGAACATCTTGCGCACACGTTAAATCCTGTTCCACTTTTCGTAAGAGTAGGCCATCGTGTGCCGGTGGGAACAGATAACATTTACAAAACTGCATACACACGGGGACTGGATGTAAAAAAGCATATGAGTGCTTATTCCATTATACTCGATATAAAAGAATAAATCAAATAAAAATCAAATCAAATCAAAGTGCCCCAAAACACTGCCTGACAGCTTCAGAATCATGCTCCCAAAATGACTCCAAGGGAGTTGAATGAGAAGTCAAGACAAGCCAAGAATGACAACTCAAGAGTTAAAGTTGATAAAACAATCTTACCATTTCAAAAGCAGGCATGCAGTTTCCGAGTCCGAGTGAAGTCCTTCGGTCTTTCTGATCTGGTGCCAACGATCCCACGCCTCCTTCCCTAATTGAAGTGTACACACTTCTTTCAGGTCACTGTGGTCCATGGTTGGTCCTTCCACCCTTCCTTCCATGTCCTCTGCCTCAGTTGATTCTTTCCTCTGCAGCTATATCAGTAGTGTCAGCTAGAGACCTGCCTGACATCATGTTTCCGTATTCAGGTTTTGACTCGTAGCTGTGGCTAGAAAGCTGGGAAAACTTGCTGATCTTCCTTCATGCATAGTGGAATGCCTTTCTCCTGAGGATGATCTGATTCTGAAAACACACCATTCATACAAAACCATCATATATTATGTTTGTTTATAAATAACATTGTTTTGATTGGAAGTGATATCATACATGTACATTGTGTAAACCACAATTCATTTCAACATTGCGTATTTGGTATTGCGTTATATTAGATTTTATATTTCTTTCAACTTTTCCTTATGTAAAGAAGGACGAAGAAAAGTGCTCAAAAAGTGTAGGACCTCTGTTAGAACAATGGTATATCATGCTATGATGTATTGTATTGTATTGTATTGTACTGTATTGTATTGTATTGTATTGTATTGTATTGTATCGTATAGCACTTTCAGTCATGACAGACAATGTAAAATTTTGGCTGCTCTTCCTGGGGAAAGCATTACCCTCCAGAATTTTGCCAGGGACAACTTTCTTGCTGCCATTCATTCCTAAATTTAACCAGGTTCTAAATGTGGGTTGCACATGGGACAGGTCTCACTTCCTTCATCATCTCATCTCAAAGACTCAGACCACTCAAGGTCTAGTGGATGGAGAAAAGAGTTTAGGTTCGATGTATTTATAACAGACATGGTTATTTGTCACTCAGCTGCTAACTGTGTTTAATTTTGTTGGTCTCACTTTATCATCTCATCTCAAAGACTAGCACTCAGACCACTCAAGGTCTAGTGCCAAGTGGATGGGGAAAAGAGCTTAGGTTCGATGTATTTATAACAGACATGGTTATTTATGTCACTGAGCTGCTAACTGTTTACTTTTTTTATCTGTACTCTTTTATTTTAAGGATAATGGAATTTAGCACTCATGAGCTTTTTTACATCCACTGATCCAGTCCCCATGTCTATGTGGCGATGCAAATTTTGTTATCCCTTCCCACCAGCACACAATGGGCTACTCTTCCAAAAAGTGGAACAGGTTTTAACACATATATATATATATATGTACATGATGTTTTGAGGTGTAATGTATTGCTCATCATTTTGTATTCTGCTACACTCTTCTAGTTTCTCTGCTTTATATAGATGAAGAAAATATTTCACAACAGTACAGCACCACCAGTTTAAGAGTTTTCCCCTGCAGTGGATCAGTGTATGCATACTTCTTTGGCTGGGACAGTAGATTATTCCAAAGGCTAAAGACAAAAGGAGTAAGACAAAAGGGCACCTCTCATCTCCATGATTTTTTTTTTTTTTTAAGATATGATGCTACTTTACAAGTTTACATCTAGCCAACCTCATCATGTAATGTAGTGTTGAAACATCTATATAAACCTGAAACTTTTATTCCGTCTCTGTAATGAACTGGAACACAATTGAATTACTGGACTTAAATGGAGTTCTTTACTCCAATAATCAATATGCTGTCGATTCCCCTTCCCTGGACCCCTTTGAAAAATAACAAATGTAATTTACAGATGTACTAAAGGGCTAGTAATAATATAAAGTTTTGAATAACTTATAAGTGCTTTATATATTAAGCACACATTTAACAGAGGAAGAAGAAAGGGGCTTATATCATATGTATAGTTCTGTATGTTAAATGCTTTTCTTAAACGTTATGTTGCTCACATGCTAAATCAATAAACACCAAAAGGGAGATTATCTATGCCACATGAACAAGCTGCAAGACTAAGAAATAATGATTAATTTGGAGGTAAACAGGTGCAAAGCAGCTCAACCTACTTGGTTATTTCACAAAAGCAAAATGTCTGTGGTAGTTAAAATGACACAAAAGTATCCAACATACACGTAGCAATGACATGCACTGGGGCAGTACTATTGTGTATTACCCTGCCCAATGACTGTTTCCACAATACTGGTTCTGGAGAACGGGATAGCCTAGTGGTCTGAACATTGCACTCACACATGCAGAACATCCTGTGCACATGTTAAATCCTGTTGCGCTTTTCATAAGAGTAGGCCATTTTGTGCTGGTGGGAACGGACTACAAAATTTACAAAACAGCACCCATACCTGGACTGGATGTAAAAAAAGCACATGAGTGGGTATTGGTTATCCTCAATATAAAAGAACAAATACAATAAAGAGGATTTTTCCTCACGAGCTAACGTCAGTGCCGACTCCACTCCCCTCAAATGTGCTTCAGATGAGACTATAAACCGAGGCCCCGTGTACGAAGGCACGCAGAACATCTTGCACAAAAGTTAAAACCCATTCCGCATTTCGGAAGAGTCGGCCATTGAGTGCCAGTAAGAATGGATGACAAAATTTACAAAACTGCACACAATTATGGACTAAATGTAAGAACGCACACGAGTGCTTATTCCATTATGATAAACAAAATATAAATAAATGTACCCCTCCCTACCAGAGGACCGAAAACGTGCGCACGAGAGCGCGAGCAGATAGAAAGATGCAGGGGGGAGGGAGGGGGGGAGAGAGCTGCAAGCTTCAACTTTATGCAACACTCTAAATAAGCGATATTTTTGCTACTAATCACTTTTACTTACATATGATCAGCCAAAATGAATGCATAAAAGCGAGGAAATGCAATCTATTGCTTCCCACATTACAGCACAGTTTGTTCTGCAAACTGCACTGTTGCACAGTTCCGAAAATGTCTTTCTTCAAATTGTCTGTTTTCTTGTGCACTTTATTCGCATTTGGCTGTTTACACAACTGAATTTTTGCCCAAAACGTACAAAAGACGATTACAGAAAACGTATGAAGATTATCTTTGATAGCCTTTTCATTAAAGGGGTGAGAAAATTACTCTGTACATATTGAATGAAATAGCAAAGCAACTAGTCTACTACCATTGCAATAAAATTATTTCTATTCTATACTTGGTAGTTTTGTCATTGCAAGTTTTGGGTGCTGAATTGACACACTTTGTCATAATTTGGAACTGAAGTCAGAAACTTGACGAAAATGTTTGAGAAGCTTCTAAAATGCTGAAGTAGTGTGGTATATTGAACCTAGATTGATTAAAAATATGTTCTTGTCTTGACATGGGGGAGGTAACGCAGTATGTCCCAGTTTGTGACCTAGTGCCCAGGGGGTCGGTGCACATTGTCAAAGTGCATGACCCCATCACTAGGCC
Organism: Stramonita haemastoma; assembly: GCA_030674155.1. Lineage (NCBI taxonomy): Eukaryota > Metazoa > Mollusca > Gastropoda > Neogastropoda > Muricidae > Stramonita > Stramonita haemastoma. Next base: position 38,621,296 of record CM060331.1, read on the forward strand.
TAATTGAGACATAGCACGTTGTTAAGACATACCGCGGCAGTACAGTACCAATGCCTGGAGATGAGCTGAAAGATGAAAAGGATGTCATTATTTTTTTCCCTTTCGAGGATAATGATATAAGCATTCATGTGCTTTTTTTGCATTCATTCCCGGTGTGTAAACAATTTTGTAAATTTTTTCATCCGTTCCCACCGGCACACAATGATCTACTCTCCCCAAAAAGTGGAACAGGGTGTAACGTGTGCGCAAGATGTTCTACATGCATTTGCACATGGGACCTCGGTTTATAATCTCTTCGCAAGGACTTTTTAGGGGGATAGGAGTCGGCACTTCTGATAACTGTAGGGGAAGACATTCCTCTTGAACGGGATTCGAACCCGGGTCAATAGATCACGAGCACAGTGCGCCACGCTCCAACCAACCAGGGTATCCCGTTCCCCCATATCAAATCAAATCAAATCAAATTCTTTTATTTCGAGGATAATGAATAAGCACTCATGTGCTTTTTACATCCAGTCCCCGCCCTAATCAGGGATTAGGCCTACATTCGTTTAAAAACACCTCCAACTAACAACAACCAAACAAGGAGGCCAAAACAACAAGACAGTAATAAACAGAAGACAAGATGTAAGAGCTAGAAAGAGTGGCTCAAAATTACAAGAGCAGACATCCTAATTTATCTAGGATATTCTGGCAGCCTGTTATCCTAAGGCTGTACGGTCTTGCATTTGTGCAACGCTGACGAATCTTGTTAGGCTACTAGTTGACATAGTTTTGCTGTGTGTGTGTGTGTGTGTGTGTGTGTGTGTGTGTGTGTGTGTGTGTGTGTGTGTGTGTGTGTGTGTGTGTGTGTGTGTGTGTGTGATTTTTTTTGTATTTTGATTTGTTTTCTGTGCATGTGTTTTGTTTTGTTTTTGTTTTACTTACTCAAAGTCTAATAAGTCGGCTACCCCCTCCATACCTGCACATATATATATTTAATGTATACATACATGTATACATAATACATACATACATACATACATACATACATACATACATACATACATACATACATACATACATACATACATACATACACACACCATATATATATATATATATATATATATATATATATATATAATATATATATATATATAATATATTAATATATAAATTTATTCTATTTCGAGGATCATGGAACAAGCACTCAGGTGCTTTTTACTTTATTTTATTTCTTTTATATAAATTTTGCATCCCATCCGAAACTTTTCCCCCATCTGTTAGACAATGAGCGGTGGTGGTCTGGGTGCTAGTCTTTCTGATGAGACGATTAACCATGGTCCCGTGTGTTATACATCCTTATTTAGCGCACAGCAACAAGAGAGCTGTTCCTGGCAAAACTGTGTTAAAAAAAAAAAAAAACCCACTCTGGTCAAAGTCAAAGTCAAAGTCAAAATTTTATTTTCAGATGGTACATTGAGTAAACATCGATTTGCATTTTTTCATCAAGCCATCTATCTAAAGAAAAAAAATCAAAAAACAAAACATCAAGAAAATAAAAATAAAAAAATTTAAAAAGCAGAGAAAAACATTTCACCAACATTAATTAACCAACATGATTTCAACATGATTTCTGGTAGGGAAACAAGTGCAGTTGCAGACAGGAAAAGAAAAAAAAAATGGGTGGCGTTCTCTTGTGGCGACGCGCTCTCCTCCAAGGAGAGCAGCCCGATTTTCACGCAGAGAAACCTGTCGTGACAGTGTTGTAAAATGTAAAAAACAACCAACAAAAAAACAAGAACAAACGAAAAAAAAAATAGCTCCAACAACAACAACCCCCCCCAAAAAAAAAAAAAAAAAAAAAATCCCTAAAACAAACAAAAACAAAACAAACAAAAGAAACCCAACCAAATAAACAAACAAAAAAAGTCAATAACTACCCGTAGGCACTACTACAGCTTGTAGGCCTATCCACCACAATCTCCTTTCTGGGCCGTATGTGATTCCGCAGGCTTCGTCCCGCAGTCGGCATAGGCTACATGGTCCACCTTCTGCAGGAGAATTTGCCTGCATTGCTGTAATCTTGTAAGATTGTTTACTTTCTCCATTTCCTCTTCTTGCTTACAATCCTAATCCAGCTAATTTTGCCGAAAACTGGGAGGTACATGTGCACTGAACCATGTACTTACGAAGAGTGTGGAGGGAAATTTGAGAATAATAGGCCTATCAGACATTTTGTTCACCAAAACTTTTTAATCCATATTCTTATTTCAGTATGACTACTTTCTGCGGTTACTTTTAAATGTTTCCTGTTTAGATCACTAAACAAATGTTCGGTCAACACAAACTTTGACTACGCCTACGATTGTTTGGGCCACAACTAAGCAGACGACGCTCGATAATCTAAGTGTCTTAAAACCGCTAGTTAAGTAAATAAAATAGTTTTGAGATTACTATTTTCTTATCAAAATACATTTGTGTTATACTATGCATTTTTTTTTTTACGATTAAAGTATGAATACATTTAACATGGTGCACACAACAGTTTTCAGCATGTCCTGGATATGTGTGTTGTTGGGGTTGTTGGGTGTTCCCTAACTTAACCCTGAGGCTACCCAAAATAATTTTATTTATTTATTATTTTATATCGAGGATAATGGAATAAGCACTCATGTGTTTTTTACATCCAGTCCCCGTGTGTTTGCAGTTTTGTAAATTTTGTCATCTGTTCCCACCGGCACACAATGGCCTTCTCTTACAAAAAGCGGAACAGGATTTAACGTGTGCGCAAGATGTTCTGCGTGCGTTCGCACACAGGGCCTCGGTTTAAAGTCTCATCCGAAGGACTTGTGGAGAGTGTGGAATCAGCACTGATGTTAACTCCAGGGGAAAAATCCCCTCGACCGGGAATCAAACCCTGGTCGTCAAATTGCCAGCACAATTTCTGACCACAAGCTATCCCGTCCCCTTAATCCCCCCCCCCCCTTAATAATCATGCACATTAGCCTACTCATCGCAGTTGTGAATCACTGCGAAATTACAATCACACAGTCAGTAAGATGTTTGCAAGTGTGGCTGTTTTCAAATACCTTACAATAATTACAGCCAGCCATATTCCGATTTTAGAGGATTAATATTTCCTCCTTTGATGGAGAATGCAACTTGTTACAAATGAAGACAATCTCAATAGCATTTCAAAGCATAACAACATTGTAAAGTAGGTCTTAGCATTTTGCTTTCATTGATAACTGACCAAACTTTTGGCATGGGCAAGAATCAATGTGCGTCAGAAACTTAGAGCTTCCTTTGTTTGGTTGAATTCCGGTTAGGCCCATTATAGTTAGTGACCTCAGCTTTATCCGCCCTTGTGGCATTTCAGCTGACGGACTTTGATCCCAAATCTGCGTCTTCCAAGCATTTCCAGCTTTTCTTCCTAGGCCGACGAGGTCGCCTCACCATACGAGTATGCTTTCGAAAGGAAGCATACCCTCATTTAGAGCAACATCTCTCAGTAGAGGGATTTATTGGACTGCTGATAGTGATACACTGTCGTCGTCTTTTGTCGACTTTAGCAGGAGGAGGTAACCGTTCCCCATAGTGAGGGGCTTAGAGGCATTAGTTGCCAACTTATGTAATAGCTCTGATCGATCGAATGCTGGTGCAAGTGCTGTTACTATGTTAGTAATATTCCCTTTAGACTATTGATTTAACACTGACATCCCATCCTTCAGATGTTGGTGGGAGAGATTGCCGTGTGCCAAATGTCTGAAAATTGTACCAGATAAAAAAAAAAAAAGTAAAGCCCTTTGGCTTCATAATATTCACATGGCCATATCAGTAAAACACTTGGTTATCATGTTTGAGCAATGATAAAAAAAAAACTCTGCTCTGTGACAGTATTGAAATAGGAATGTGAGAGTGAGACAAAAGAAAGATTGGGGAGGAGGGGGGGGGGGGGGGGGGGGGGGGGCGCAACATAACATCAAAAGTAAGTTTTATATTGTTCTTTGGCACAAGTTCCAAGGTTCACCAGTGGTGAGATTTTTCAGACACACAACAGGGTTTTCCATCATTAAGGTAGTCGCATTTTGACGAAAGACCGGTAGTGTAGTGATTAATTCATATGTTTTGAATTCATGAGAACATTAAATTGTATGCAGGAAACATGCTTGATGCAGGTATACATTACACTTGAACCTACAGTGTACAAATGTATGTATACTATACATGTGTGTAATCACTACATTGAACTTCCTCCACCCACTTCCCCAGAACACACACACACACACACACACACACACACACACACACACACACACACACACACACACATTTTTTTTTTTTACACACACACTCGCACATATGTACATAAACACACACTCACATTGTATACCCCCTACCCCTCACACATGCATGCACACATGCTTACACGCGCACGCACGTGCACACACACACACACACACAACACAAAGTGAAACCCACACAAATTCAGAGACACAGACATAACACTAACACACCACACACACACACACACCACACACACACACACACACATGTATGATGTAATACACTGATGATTCACAGTGACACTTAAAACATGGCACACAATCAGTTGGAATATAACTCAATAGTAACACATGCTCACAAGTATATCAGGGGAGCCAGATATGAAATAGTATCAAATACAGACTTAAATCTGATGAGTCGGAGAACATCAAATACTAGACTGATTAATTAACATTGCAGCACCGCTTGAAAAAGCTGAAGACACTAGCCTAGAGAAACGAAGTGTCTGACAGAAACGTAGGTGAAATTTCTAGCACCTTATTTTCTGAAAGGGGAGATGCTGTTTATACTGAGAAAAAATCCTGGCATTCCCACAGAGGTTGTTCAAAAATTACATGAACTGAAGTCTTAACTCTCAGACGACGCCCATCCGCTATAGCGGATCAGTGTTAAGTCAATGGTTTTGGACGGCTGTCTGCTATAGTGGATTTGCTGTTTGCAGATTTTTCATGTAGCAGCCACATTGATACTATGACTAGTGCAGCGTAACATAGCTTCGTGAGTCTATCCAAGGTCAAATGCAGAGTGTTGTCAGTTGATTCCATGTGTTCCGAACTCTTGCTGTTGCAGAGCGTAGGGGACATGGATTAGTGACACAGAGTACAAAATTCGGAGTATTTTCTTCAAGCTTGTTAAAGCTTAAATATTAAAGAAGGAGATTCAATCTTTTGATATGTACTAACCCAGCATGTTATTCATAAGTTCAGAAAATTTCATTTTCTTTCTGTGAGTTTTGTATTTTATTTTTTTTTACGAACTATTACAAATGGGCTGTCCATTGGGAAAAGCAAGGGAGAGAACTGGCCGTCCCGAGTGAGTTAACTCTTGGCTTTTCTTCTTGACATATTCCAGATATAAAACTTAAGATCACATTTACATTGCTGATTTAATTGTGTTTTTTATTATCTTTTTTTTTTTTTATTGTTACCTCTTGTGAAGTGGATGATTCTTGGTATATAGTGGCCACAGTTTTTAGCTATATCAGTCTGAAATCTGCTTAGGAAAAGGGTAGGGCTTGAAAAATTCAACGCATCAGCAGCAGACCACACAAAATGCCAAAGTCTGGGACAAAATTTGCATTTGTACAATTTTTCCAGGCAACTATTGAAATGTCTCTGCAATACGCCAATAGATCAAACTTCTAACTTCCCAGCCAGTTGGTCTCAATGTCGAGGGGAAGGGGAGTGGTGGTTGTTTGTTTGCTTACCTTTTGTTGTAGGGCTATTTGTTTGTTTACTTTTCTTCACTGCATTGGTTAAAAACCAGGATGGGTTTTGTGGTTGCAGTGTATGACAGCTTGCCTTGAACTAGAGAGCCCAGGAACCCACACGACCTTGCTGTGCCAGGATAGAGTCCATTCATTTTAGATCATCACAGTGTGCACCTGCTGCAAGATGACTGGTGTAGTTAACAATAATAACAGTTAATACAGGTGAGGAATGCTGCTTTCTTTTTTTGTTTTTTTTTGTCTCATTCAAATTATTTCTGTCTGTATCAGTCACTCATCTCACTTTGGTTATAGATGCAAAACATTGAAATGAAAATGTTTATAATGTAAGTAAACTTGATGAATTCTGTAGAAGAAAACCTTCACACTTTTGTATTTTAAGTTAACGAACTACAATCTTATTGAATTTTGTTGAGTGTACACTTTGATAGGAAGGAAGGTGGCAGGATGGTTAAGAGGTTCACTTGCCAACAAGCAAACCGTGAGGTTCTGGGTTTGTACCCAGCCTCGCCCTTTCTTCCCAGTTTGACGAAAAAATTGAACCGAATGTCAAAGTCATTCAGATGAGACTATAAACAGAGGCCCCGTGTGCGAATGTACACAGAACATCTTACACACACGATAAACCCCGTTCCGCCTTTCGGAAGAGCAGGCCATCATGTGCCAGTAGGAGCGATGGCAAAATTAAAAAAAACAAACCAGCATGCACACAGGTTTCATGTTCAGACACCATCCCTGAGTTGGAGTCCCAGAGCAGCTCGGGGCTGTATATGGCAATGTTCTGGTGGCTCCTGCGACGGTACTGGAACCATTCATATTGGTCATTGCCTTTCCAATGGATCATTCCAGTAGCGTGGAGAGGGGGGGTCTGCTGCATGGGTAACAGTTTGCCCTCCGTACTTACCCAGGCTTTGCGCTCTAAAGACTAGAGCACAAATCCATAGTCTTCCGAAACTGATGGGTGCCTACTGCACTTTGATGTAATTATAATTATTAATAAATATACGTACTATATTTTGACAATTATGAAATAAAACAATAGATATTTTTGTTGCTGAATTGTATGCAATGTTTCGCTTGTAAGCCAAAAGACACTTGTAGAGCACTTAATGTATTATCATAAACTTAAACGCTTGAAATCAAGTAAGCTGATAACATGGTATTGGAAGAGATTTTACTTAGCTAGTTATCAAAAAAATCTGCCAATTGTCAGATAAATTAAAGAGAGAAAAAAAAAGGTAGCTTAGTTGCCATCAGAACAGATAAATTAAAAGATTTATTCTGAGTGCTTTTTTAGTCTTTATAAATGTTCACTAAAGTCAAGTGGATGTGACAGTGCAGGTATTTTTTTTTAGTCATGATTGGATATGATAATATCATGTAAATGTCTGGGTTTTCTGTGTTATTAGATTAGGTTAAAAATATCAGTTATTGTTTTTCTGTTATTAGTGAAAAGTTGAATAATCAGGTAATCAAATTTATGCAGGAATTTAATAGTACAAACATTGCTATTATCTATGTGTTAAAATTTAAATCAGACTTGGACAACTTAACTGACCAGGAAGATTATTATTACATGGAATTTGTATAGCGCTATCTCTTGTAAGAACAAATCAAGCGCTTGCATTTGACTACAGAGCCACAGATCATGCTGCCACCAGGCGCAAAGATCAACGACGAACAACGATGATCAACTGTTGTTGTCTTGTTGCTGCAAATGAGTTCAAAAGATTCAGTATTCACTTTTCAGTTTTCAGGAGATGTTAAACTTACAGCAAGTAAATCATACAGAGAATGCTGTCTGCTGAGAATTCCACTGAAGAAATACTTTACCACATGTATCTATAGCTCAATGCTGGATGAAGCCTCTGGTGCATTCTAGGTGTCTCTGTGTGTACACAATCCGTGACGTATTGGAAGGGCTGGGTTTTTGTTCATGCAAACTTAATCATTTACCAGAACTTGCACACAAAGGGAGTAGAAAAGGTACTTGCAACTTGCAAGTAATACATGGAATTTATATAGCGCTATATTTTGTAAAAATAAAAAAATAAAAAAAAATAAGCCAAAGTCCAAAGTCTGCATGTGTTGATCTGGGAGTTGGTAAAGAAATTTACACTTTCAATTCACCAAGCATTGCCAATATTTTTGAAAGCTTCAAACCTGCTATCTCACAATACTAGTTGGACTGAAAACCTGTGTCTTTGTCCTGGCAGTTGTTGGGCCTGTTTTGCTTTGAAAAAAAAAAAGAAAAAGAAAAATAAGGCGGTCCTTAAACTGGTTAAAAAGAAAGAAAAAGAAGATCCTTAAAACTAGTTAAAGTGACAAAAGAACCCTCTTCTTACCATGCCCATAGATTTGAATGAAACCTGATAGACGTTTCCCATTGAAAAGCAAAGACCTGAAAAAGAGAGGGGGTGGGAAGTAGTTAGTAATGGGAGGTTGGAGTGTGGCTGAAATTGATAGCAGTGTGTGAATTGGTGTTAAGATTGTTGAAGCCAGTGCACACCATAAATTTTAGTCTGTCACTCTCATGTATATGCACACTTAAGTGATTCTGTGCAAACAACTTTACAAGGTTATGGTGTGTGCTGTGTAAGATGTGACCAGTTTGTGTTTTACTTGTAAATTTATGTGTGTTATTGTGTGCTGGAAGCAAAGTGTAGAGCTATATATGTATATAATACTTATGGAGACAAAATGGTAGTTAATCTTTGTCGTGTGTGTGTGTGTGTGTGTGTGTGTGTGTGTGTGTTGTGTTTGTGTGTGTGTGTATACTAGGCAGCATGGGCATGTATATTTCAATAGGAATGAGAAATGTTTTGAAGCCATCATTATATCAAAAGAATATTTTTATCTGCAAGTGTTGATTGATGATATTGAACTGTTCCAGGCAAGTGTGATCTTTTTTCAGTTTTCACTCATCGTGATGTTAGGATTGTATCAAACCTTTTTCTTTTTTTTTCTCCACATCAAGTGGTGTATTTTCTTTTATTGAGAAGTCAGTCATGTGTGTGTTTGATCTTTTTTCATTAAAAAAAAAATACATCATTAGTCATGTCTTCCCAAACCAAAAGTGGTTTGTTAAAAACCTAGGGTGAGGAAAATAAACTAAAAAAAAAATAAAAAAAAGAGATATTTGCCAGTGTTATTCATCTTACTTATTAGCCAAGTGTAAGTGACAGACACTGTACCTGATGGATAAGAGCATTTGACTAGAACTATCTCCTGGGTCATGTGCAGACCTGCCTGTGCTTTAATTCTGTTTGGGTATTTAGTACGCATGCAGAAGATCAAATTTTGCATGTTAGAGATCCAGTAATTCATGATTGTTATCCTCTGATGGGTTATGGAAGCACAAACTTGCTGTGCATGCCTCCTGCACATGGAGAGTGATGGGCTCCACCAGATTCAATAATAATTAAATAATAATAAATGGATATTTCTTGAGCGTTCTCCTTTCCCTTTACAGGGTTAGCACAAAGCGCTTTACCTAATAGAAAAAACGTGCTGAAGAGACATAGCCAGAAATATTCAGTATATTGCCCCAATGACTCCTCAGGGAGTTACGGGAGAAGAAAGAAAGAAAGAAATTGACTGTAATGTTCATTGTTACTAAAAAAAAACACAAACAAACACTGCCTTTCTGTGCATGAATTTTCACAACTGTTTGATTCCTGTCTTAATGCAGAGTCACGCTGAAGAGAAGTAAGGGGAAAAACACAACAAGCAAGGAAAGGGAAAGGAGGTTGGACCTTTTCCTTCATCACTCCTGGTCCGGTCTATGATGTACGATTCAACTCCTCAACAACAGCCCAAACCTGTGAGTGTGAACATGGAGAGGAACAACGCTGTGGAGTTTCTGCTGGGAGGCATGGCCACCTGCGCTGCTGGCTTCTTCACCAACCCCTTGGAAGTGGTCAAAACACGCATGCAGCTGCAAGGAGAGCTGAAGGTAAGGTCCCCCTCCTCTCTCCTTTACCATGTGTTTAGTATGTGTGTGTGTGCGTGTGTGTGTGTGTGTGTGTGAAAAAGTCAAAGTCAAATTTTTATTTCATTATGGTACATTAAGGAATACATTTGCATATATGTCTGTGTGTGTGTGTGTGTGCGTGTGTGTTTGTTTGTTTATTTTTATTAATTATTCTTTTATATTGAGGATAATAGAATAAGCACTCATAAGCTTTTTTACATCCAGTCCCGGTGTGTATGCAGTTTTGTAAATCTTGTCATCTATTCCCATTGGCACACAATGGCCTACTCTTACGAAAAGCGTGGTGTGTGTGTGTGTGTGTGTGTGTGTGTGTGTGTGTGTGTGTGTGGTGTGTGTGTGTGTGTGTGTGAATTAATCAGCAAATGAGAAATATGACTTCTCTTTTTTTGTTTGCATTACACATTAGACATCAGAGCAAGAAGTTGATGTTGATACCTTTTAACTGTGATTGTTTTTTTTGGGAAGTATCTCGCATATATATATATTCATCAAGACATGAATCATGAGCTTTGTAAAGAAGACTCTGTGTGCGTGCGTGTGGTGTGTGTTGTGTGTGTGTGTGTGTGTGTGTGTGTGTGTGTGCGTGCGTGCGTGCGTGCGTGCGTGCGTGCGTGCGTGCGTGTGTGTGAGAGAGGAAGGGAGGGTGGAGCAGGAATGTGAAGTAGAGCCTAGAGGATAACTATTCAGAAAATTAAAAAATCATTTTTATCTGTTGCAAAAATGTCTTTTTTTTTCATTCCATGCTTCAGAATGTTGGAACCTACACAAAATAGAAAGTAAACCATCATGAATGGAAATAAGAACTAGATGAAAAGCCTTCAGATTGAACATGGATTAAAAGAAAACTTTTGATTTAAATAGTACCTTGATATATTAGGGGCATCCCCAAAGTCAAACATGTGGCTACCTTAATGCATTATACACACATCTTATTATTGATAAGCCTGAGCTCTAGCTGAGGAACAAAAAAACCCCAAAGATACACAAATAAAAAATTTTTGTTAATGTATGTGTGGCCTTGCCATCAGCATTGCCACTGACACTGCCCTTAGCTGAAAGACACAATGTTCTTTTTTAGAGGACAGATGAAGGGAGAGGAGGTTCATGTAGGAGTTGGGGTGGGGTGGTGGGAAGGGGAGAGAGTATTAGGGGAAGCTAGATCAACTTCTGCGCAGAAATAGCACTACCCAGGTCTGAAAGCTGATATACATATCCACTGTTAAAGATACTGTTGTTAAATATCCAGGTTAGTTATTTTCAGTTTGAGTGTTTTTAATTGTATGCTGTAGTATTGGTGTTTTTGACATGTGTGTATGTGTTCGTGTGTGTTTTGTGTGTGCGTGGGTGTGTGTGTGTGTGTGTGTGTGTGTGTGTGTGTGTGCGCGCATGTGCGTGCGTGTGCGTATGTGTGTATATATATATGTGTGTATATATATGTGTGTGTATGTGTACATGTATATTATAAATATCATAATTTGTGTGCATGTGTGGGAGGGGGAAGGTGGAGGAGGTCATGAGCATGAACAGACTCAAGTTGACCCTGATACATGAGCTTGATGCATTGTGAGCATGGCCATAACTACTTTTATTTTTAAAAAATGTGTCAACCTGTATGAAGCAAACTTGCATTTTTGTATTCCATATAGTATCCATATATTGTGTATTGCTATACAGGCTAGTGGCCAGTACAGTGTCCACTACAGAAATGCCTTCCATGCCTTCTGGACCATAGCCCGTAACGATGGACCCACAGCCCTGCAGAGTGGCCTGGTTCCTGCCATGTATTACCAGTTCTTCATGAATGGAGTTCGCCTGGGCATGTATCAGGTCAGAACATTGCATCCAGGGCTTTCTTGTGCATGTTTGATTGGTTGGTTGGTTAGTCAGTTGTTAGTTAGTTAGTTCTTCAGTTTAACGTCCTTCCACTAAATTGTAATATCAGACGGGGAAAGGGGAGGGGAGGGGACTGGGTGGGTTGGGATGGTACATAGCTAATTATCTGCATTAAACAACTATAAGAACCAAAAATTAAAACCATAGAACAAGAAAAATAAAAAGAAAGAAATAACAGTTTAAAACAATAACTTTGCAATTCATATAACTAGTAAAAATCATTATACTATTATAACTAGTAAACAATCATCATACTATAAGAACCTGATAATAGGACTATGACTTTATGACAATACAATTTCTTTCATTAGCGAAATGTCTTTTAGAATTTGCTCTAAGCAAACATATTTGAAAACTTGTGAAAAGTTCTTCAAATCTCTGCATTCTAAAAGAATGTGACCTATGGTAATATTTTCGCCACAGATACATGTTGCTTTTTTTGAAAATTTCGATCTAAAAGCATTGAGCTTGAACTTATAGTCAGTTGTGTGTGTGTGTGCGTGTGTGTGTGTTGCGTGTGTGTGTGTGTTTGCGTGTGTGTGTGTTGCGTGTGTGTGTGAGTGTGTGAGTGCGCGCATGCACATGTGCATACTTGTATGAATGTGTGATCTTCATGTGAGCTAGCTACATCAAAGAATATAAACCAACCTGCCTTTGATCCGTCCTGGATAAAAAGAGTATTGTCTCTCATTCTTAGCATTATCCTTGCTTTTAGAATTTCTTGAGTGTTATATTTCAGAACACAGTTTAACATTTTAGATTACCGAATTCATAGAGAGGAACCATTTCCATTTATCAAAATGCGCTTTTTTTTTCTTCTTTGGTTTTCATTTTTCTTAGATAAACAATTTTCATGTCAAGACATAAAAAGCAGCTGCCATTCAGTGACTTGTAGTTTCGGGGCCTACGAAAAATTCACAATTCTTTCAATATTTAGTGTCCAAATTTGAAAGATAAGTTGAAGATAAATGTCCTTGTAACTTTTAAATACAGGTCTTTGGAGGTCTTTGAAAGGTATTTGATTTTCATTTGCAAAGGTTTATGTGTGTGGTGTATCCTGGATAAGTGGTATGGGATCTGTCATTGACTGTATGTAATTTCAGCTAGTGAGGTTGGACAGCAGTGAATTGGCATGATGACATTAGCTGGACTCCATATTTGCAGTCATAATTCTACTTCTGATAATGATTAATTTGAAAATAAGAAGGAAGGTGGCAGGACAGTGTTTAGACATTCACTTACCCAACAAATAAACCACAAGGTTTAGCGTCTGATTCCTGGCCTTGCCCTTTCTTTTTATTTTAACGGGATGTCTTTCTTGTTCTTCCGTCATTGTTGCTGTCATTTTACTTTCAAGTGTGGTGAGTTTTGTTTAATTAACCCTCTTAGTCCTGATCCGGGATTTGCGGGATTGAATAATTACCCCCCCTAAGTCCTGATCCAGGATTTGCCAGGATTTACACACAGTAGATTTCCATCACGCTGTGACCATTACTAATTGCTACCACATGTCAAAGCTCTATCAGGGCAGAAGGAGGAACCCTGTAGAGTGTCTGGAAGTAATTATAGCTGCTGGTATGTACTTAAGAGGAGGAAAAGGCCAGCCAGCATGTGTGCCCGACCTGATTTCGTGATGGAATGCGAAATCTAGGTGCAGTTTGTGTTCAGAGACACCGAATGCAAGAGGGTTAAAAAGTAATTTTTAAAAGGGTGTAAACTAAAATGAAGTGCGTGTACTTGCAGGTGCTGATCAACATGGGGTTCACGAAGAACAAGGATGGGGAGCTGAGCATACCCCGCAGCATTGCAGCAGGGGCCCTGGCTGGCTGCCTGGGGGCCTCCTGCGCCAGTCCTTTCTACATGGTGGGTAGCCTGCTGTGCCTCGGGCAGATCCTTGATGTTGCTGTCTCTAAACTGACTGTACTGAGGTTTTTGATAACTTTGTTGTCTTCAAACTGACAGGGTTTCTGGGGTTTTCCTCTTGAAACTGACAGTGTTTCTGAGGGTTTTTTCTTCAAATAGACAGTGTTTTTGAGGTTTTTCTCTTCAAACTGAAAGGGTTTCTCAGGTTTTTCTCTACAAACTGACAAGTGTTTCTGATATTTTTCATGACTGTGTTGTCTTCAATCTGACAGTGTTTCTGATATTTTTCATGACTGTGTTGTCTCCATACTGACTGCACTTCTGAGGTTTTCCATGACTTTGCTGTCTCCATACTGACTGCACTTCTGAGGTTTTCCATGACTTTGCTGTCTCCATACTGACTGCACTTCTGAGGTTTTCCATGACTTTGTGTCTCCATACTGACTGCACTTCTGAGGTTTTCCATGACTTTGCTGTCTCCATACTGACTGCACTTCTGAGGTTTTCCATGACTTTGCTGTCTTCGATACTGACCGATGACTTCTGAGTGATTTTTCCATAACTTTGCTGTCTTCAAACTGACAGGTTTTCTGGGGTTTTTCTCTTGAAACTGACATGTTTCTGAGGTTTTTCCATGACTTTGCTGTCTTCAAACTGACAGGGTTTTGAGGTTTTTTCATGACTTTGTTGTCTTTCAACTGACAGGGTTTTTTGAGTTTTTATGACTTTGCTGTCTTCAAACTGACAGGGTTTTTGAGGTTTTTCTATGACTTTGTTGTCTTTAAACTGACAGGTTTTTTAGTTTTGTTTTTTTCAAAGTGACAGTGTTTATGAGGTTTTCTATGACTTTGTTGTTTTCAAACTGACAGTGTTTTTGAGGTTTTTCTCTTGAAACTGACAGTGTGTCTGAGGTTTTTCCATGACTTTGTTGTCTCCATACTGACTGCATTTCTGAGGTTTTCCATGACTTTGCTGTCTCCATACTGACTGCACTTCTGAGGTTTTCCATGACTTTGCTGTCTTCAAACTGACAGGTTTTCTGGGTTTTTCTCTTGAAACTGACAGTGTTTCTGAGGTTTTTCATGACTTTGCTGTCTTCAAACTGACAGGGTTTTTGAGGTTTTCATGACTTTGTTGTCTTTCAACTGACAGGGTTTTTGAGGTTTTTCATGACTGTGTTGTCTTCAACTGACTGCACTTCTGAGGTTTTCCATGACTTTGCTGTCTCCATACTGACTGCACTTCTGAGGTTTTCCATGACTTTGCTGTCTCCATACTGACTGCACTTCTGAGGTTTTTCATGACTTTGCTGTCTCCATACTGACTGCACTTCTGAGGTTTTCCATGACTTTGCTGTCTCCATACTGACTGCACTTCTGAGGTTTTCCTTGACTTTGCTGTCTCCATACTGACTGCACTTCTGAGGTTTTCCATGACTTTGCTGTCTCCATACTGACTTGCACTTCTGAGGTTTTTCCATGACTTTGCTGTCTCCATACTGACTGCACTTCTGAGGTTTTCATGACTTTGTTGTCTCCATAACTGACTGCACTTCTGATGGTTTTTCCTGACTTTGCTGTCTCCATACTGACTGCATTTCTGAGGTTTTCCATGACTTTGCTGTCTCCATACTGACTGCACTTCTGAGGTTTTCATGACTTTGCTGTCTCCAAAACTGACTGCACTTCTGAGGTTTTCCATGACTTTGTTGTCTCCATACTGACTGCACTTCTGAGGTTTTCCATGACTTTGCTGTCTCCATACTGACTGCACTTCTGAGGTTTTCCATGACTTTGTTGTCTCCATACTGACTGCATTCTGAGGTTTTCCATGACTTTGCTGTCTCCATACTGACTGCACTTCTGAGGTTTTCCATGACTTTGCTGTCTCCATACTGACTGCACTTCTGAGGTTTTCCATGACTTTGTTGTCTCCATACTGACTGCACTTCTGAGGTTTTCCATGACTTTGCTGTCTCCATACTGACTGCACTTCTGAGGTTTTTTTCATGACTTTGCTGTCTCCATACTGACTGCACTTCTGAGGTTTTCCATGACTTTCTTTGCTGTCTTCAAACTGACAGGTTTTCTGGGGTTTTTTCCTCTTGAAACTGACAGTGTTTCTGAGGTTTTTCATGACTTTGCTGTCTTCTAACTGACAGGGTTTTAAGTTTTTCATGACTTTGCTGTCTTCAAACTGACAGGGTTTTTAAGTTTTTTCATGACTTTGCTGTCTTCAAACTGACAGGGTTTTTAAGTTTTTTCATGACTTTGTTGTCTTTCAACTGACAGGGTTTTTGAGGTTTTTCATGACTGTGTTGTCTTCAAACTGACAGGGTTTTGAGGTTTTTCATGACTGTGTTGTCTTCAAACTGACACTGTTTCTGAGGTTTTTCTCTTCAAACTAACACTGTTTCTGAGGTTTTCCATGACTTTGCTGTCTTCATACTGACCGTTACTTCTGAGGTTTTTTATGACTTCGTTGTCTTCAAACTGACAGGGTTTTTTTAGTTGGTTTTTTTCAAACTGACAGTGTTTATGAGGTTTTCTTGACTTTGCTGTTTTCAAACTGACAGTGTTTTTGAGGTTTTTCATAACTTTGTTGTCTTCAAACTGACAGGTTTCTGGGGTTTTCTCTTGAAACTGACAGTGTGTCTGGAGGTTTTTCATGACTGTGTTGTCTTCAGACTGACAGGGTTTTAAGTTTTTTCATGACTTTGTTTTCTTCCACAGTATTTTTTTTTTTTAGATAGATTTTTCATGATTTTGTTGTCTTCAAACTGACTGTGTTTCTGAGTTTTTTATGACTTGTTGTTGTTTCCAAACTGACGTGGCTTCTGAGTTTTTTTTTTATGACTTTTGTTGTTTCCAACTGACTGTGCTTCTTGAGGTTTTATCTTCAGACTGACAGTGTTTCTGACGTTTTTCATTACTTTGGCCATCTTCAAAATCGACAGGGTTTCTAGGTTTTTCATGTTTTTGTTTTCTTCAAACTGACACTGTTTTTTTCATGTTTTTTTTTTCTTCAAACTGACAGTGTTTCTGATTTTTTTCATGACTTGGTTGTCTTCAAACTGACAGGGTTTCTGAGGTTTTTCATGACTTTATCTCTTCAAACTGACAGTGTTTTTAATAATTGTCATAACTTTGCTGTCTTCAATCTGACAGTGTTTCTGAGGTTTTTCTCTTCACACTGACACTGTTTCTGAGTTTTTTTTTCTCTTCAAACTGACATGTTTTTGAGTTTTATCTTTCGTTCAACTGACATGTTTCTGAGGTGGTTTTTTTATGCTTTGCTGTCTTTCAAACTGACAGTGTTTCTGAGATTTTTTATGACTTTGCTGTCTCCAAACTGACAGTGTTTCTGAGGTTTTTCACAACTTGGTAGAGGGAAGGGGCCACTAATTTTAGCACTGGACCCTCGACTGAGTTGTGCTGAATTTGTGTGTAATGGCTGTGTTTGTGTTTCCCTTCAGGTGAAGACCCACCTGCAGGCCCAGGCCGTGAAGGAGATCGCAGTGGGGTTCCAGCATTCGCACAGCAGCATGTCTGAGGGCTGAGGAGCATCTACTCTGAGCACGGCATGCAGGGCCTGTGGCGAGGGGTCAGCGGAGCAGCAGGCAGGGTCACTGTGGGCTCGGCGGCTCAGCTCTCCTCTTTTTCTGCGGCCAAGGAGTATGTGGTGAAGACCAAGGTAAGGGAACAGGGCTGGTTTTTGGTTGTTGTTGTTGGTTTGGAAATGGAGGGGTTGGGGGGGGGGAATTCTACAAGAGTGGGAATGTGAGTTTGAGAAAGAAAATCCAGCTTCACAATCACACATGAGTCAGCGTGTGGGAAATTTAAATCTCTCTGTGATTCTCTTTTCCATCTGTAAGTAAATGGTCTCTGCTCTTCACCACTCCCGCCTCTGCCTTTTCTGTGGGAGGGCGTGGGGGAAAGGATATTGGGTGGATGAGCAGGGAATGAAGCTAGGCATCTTTTGTTTCAGGGGGGCCCTTTTATTTCAATTTTAGAGCAGCAGTGTGTAATCAATATCACACTACTTTGCAGCTGGCAACCAAGTGAGATGAGTTCCTTGCATTTGAGTTTTAGTTCTAAAATTGGAAATCTGTGAGCAAGGAACAAGAAAAAGTGATTATTTGAAAATGTCCAACTTCAGTAAGAAGCCTCATATAACTGCAACAAAATGTGATAATCTGATAAATGACTTTGATACTCCAACCAGAAACAAAAATTTCCTAAAACTTTTTCAATGAAGGCATGAAATTGTAGACCTGACCTATCTGTGCTAGACGGGACTGAAGCAGTAGTGACAACCACAGTGAAATTGGTTGAATGAAAAAAAACTGACATGTTCATTGTGTGTGTACGTGCGTGCAGATTTTCCATGAAAACAGCTGGCTCAATGCTTTGCTGGCCAGCATGCTGTCTGGAGTGGCAGTGACATTTTTCATGACCCCTTCGATGTCGTCTCCACCCGACTCTACAACCAGGGCTTGGATGCAGGTGGGCGGGGCTTGCTCTACACTGGAGTGGTGGACGCCTTTATCAAAATTTTTCGCACTGAGGGGCTGTGGGGCTTTTACAAAGGCTGGTCAGCAAGCTACTTTCGCCTGGGGCCTCACACTGTTCTTAGTCTGGTCTTCTGGGATGAATTCCGAAAACTGTACCTGAGTGTCAGCTAAGTGGGTAGTAATGCACGTTGTCAACTGGAGGGACTGTTCTCATTCATCATCCAGGTGAGCACTTAGCGTAGAGTATCCAGACCGAGTTATGCAGTGTACTGGTCCAGGTAACAATTTGTAAAGAAATGTATTTCATGGCCTTGTGTTTAGTGTTTTAAGAGGGGGAGAAGCATGGTATTTTGAACTGGTGTGTGGTTGAATTCACTCGGTTTACATGAAAATGTGCACATGTATATTGTGACTTGCTCTGTTCTGTCTTTCTCCTGTATTTCTATATATCTGCCCAGTCTCTCACTCACACAACACACACACCACACACACACACACACACACACACACACACACACACACACACACACACACACACACACTACTCACACAGAGCTTGAGAAGAACTATGTCTGCTTATATATTCCAAGGCAAAAGATGCACAGAAAGCTGGTCTGAATGTGGCAGCATTACAAAGTGCCCTTGTCAGTACAAGCAATAAAGATAACGTTTTGTTCAGATTGAAAGAGGATAACTGTATACAATGCACTATACATGAATGATGATGAATGATAATGTCATCTTTGTGATTGCAGCTTTGCACACTGAAGAAGAGGGGAAAAGCGTATTACGTTTGATTTTTCTTTATTAGATGACTTTTTTGTTGTCGTTCATGAGAGTTACTGTGTGGAGATTAGATGCAAGCCTTCTGCTGGTTTTATTGCTGTTGCTGGGTTTGCTCATGAATTGTGTTGGCTCTGCCTGCAAAAGCAAAATACCTGTCAGTAGATATCTTTGCTAATCTCCAGTACATTCTTCTTGATCAGAAAATCCTTCAGTTCATGTGAATCAGGGAGCATTGTCAGTTTTCATCTGGTATTTAGTTGGGTTTTTATGGAGATGTGTGTTTGGTTGTTTTTTTTTTTTTTTTAAAAATCTCTTTTCACACACACACGCACGCACGCGCGCACACGCACACACCACACACACACACACACACACACACACACACACACACTACTCTCTTCACACACACACACACACACACACTTACTCTTCTCTCACACACACACACACACACACTTACACACCATCTTGGGGGGGGGGGGGGATTGGGGATGTCTGGTGTGCAGTCTTTTATTTTTATTATTATTTATTTCTATTTGCATGTAAGGCAGATAACGATTATCAATCTCAATATCAGTTTGGAAGCAGCTGTGGATGTGTAGGTTTGTTCCTTACATTGAAAAGGAAAATGATGTTCAGATAATGAACTGTTTATGTGAAGGTTAACAGAGAATGGGATTTGTGTAGTACTGTGTTATCAGTCTATTGATGTTCAATATGAGGAATCAGTAATGATTATAGTGGTTCATCATCAAAATCATTTTATCTTTGTGTGTGGTGTATTCAGGTTCTCACATATGCTGTATGTGGGTGTGGGTGTGGTGTAATCGGGATCTCACATATATATGCTCTTTGTCTATGTCTGTATGTGGGAGTCAGAGTCTGTGCGTGTGTTTTGTAGTGTAATTATAGCAAATGAGAAAATGATGCATTTGCAGATCATATGTGCCTTTCATGTTGTGCTATAAGCACACATAGTATTTAATAAAATATTATATATATATATATATACAATATACCTTTCCTTCACAGCAGCCATGAAAACATTGGTTTGCATTGAAATCCTGGGTTCTGCCTAATTTTTCTGTGTATGTGGACAATCAAATTCTGGACTGTGTGCAAACATTGCTGTGTTTTATCAATCTTGGCATTTACAAGAAAACTTAAGACTGTAATTACAGTGGTAGAATCATGTGGAATATAATGTGTTTATGACAGAATTGTGAGCAGTCTGTGAAGAGTGTTTTGAATAATGCCTGAAGATGATGTCATGATAAGAGTATATGTATAGATGAAGACAATGCAGGAATCAGTTTGTAACAAGGTAATAGATGAAGACAATAAACAATTCGTACCAAGGTAAATAGATAAAAAAAACATGAATCAGTTTCTAGCAAGGTAATGAATCAGGACAGTGAGGGTAAAATGACGGAAATTGTGAACCAGTAGCTCAGGAATTGTGGCAGGTCAGAATCCTCCTTTGTCTTAGTTGATGAAGTCGCTTGCTTTTTATGAAATACAGTGTAAACATAAAGTTGGCATAGACAGAAAGTTGAACCAATGGATGGGTACATTTTTTTCTCCTGTTTTTCCTGCTGTTAGTTATTGTTGAGTTTGTGGTGTGCTGTCGCTGTTTTTTTGTTTTGTTTTTGTTTTTGTTTGGGGGGTTTGTTGTTTCGGGGGGTTTTTTTTGGGGGGGTGGGGGGCGGAGTATTGTTTTTCTTCGTTTTTTTCTCTGAATTATTGTAGATGACAGAATGTTTAAAACTCAGGTGCCTTTTACTCAGGGCAAGGGGGGCTGGTATTGATTGTAACTTCCTTGGTGAACACTAGAGCTTTAAGAAGAGAGAGGGGGAGAGAGAGAGACCATAGGAAGTGTAGCCTTGTAGAGGACCATTTTGTTTTTGCCCCCCATCTTCAGGCAACAAGTCCACCTGGTCTCAGAAATTGCAGCTAACAGAGCTAATTTTATGCTGTCTTTCAATATAAATGATGATGATTATGATAAGATTTTTTGTCTTGAGGGGAGATTTCAAAGAGATTGTGTATTTTCATAGGCATATGAAGTTTGGTGTGTGTGTGTGTGTGGTTGTGTTGTGTGTGTGTGTGTGTGTGTGTAGTGGTGTGCACAGGAGTATGTTGTATTATTGCATAGTATGATGCTTTCATTTACTTTCAAAGTTGATTGTTTTTTTGGATCTGTTTCAACTTGCATTTGCACTGTGTGTGTGTGTGTGTGTGTGTGTGTGTGTGATTTCGTGTGCATGCATATACACAAATACTATCGCATTCTAAATTGCTGCACTTATGCATCATTAGTATTATACATTTTTGTATATCTTATTATTTTGTCCATGTCAATATGAATATATGCATTTTTTTGCAACTGCTTGAAAGAGAAGTTTATAGACCTAATGCATTCTTGGTGTTCAGTTATCTACATGTAGCATAATCTGGCAATTTTTCCATTTTTGCATAGCACTTACGAAAAATCGACAACACACAAGACTGGGAAAGACTGAAGTGTACATTGAGGAACTAAGCTGATTGATTTGGCGTTGGATGTTATGCCTGCATGTCTGTTAAGAGAGTTGTAAAACTACTCAGATTGGCCAGGAGAGGGGAGGGGGGAGATGGGATAAGGGGTGGTGGTGAGGGGAGACGGTAAAATTACCTTATTGTGACTTTAAAAAAGAAATTTATAATTGCTTCACATTATTTTAAAAGATTGCATGTTGTTTTATTGAAGGAAGTTTCACAGTAAGCGTTTTAAAAAATGGTTATTATTCTATAATGCATTTTTTAAAACAATTGTTTCATATCATTGCGAAAGATGTTTTTAATGCACACATGTCTGGAAATTGTTATTGTGAGTATGAGTGCTTTTGAAAATAACTATCATTCTTAAAGATATTTGTCCATCCAACAAAGTGGGCATTGAAAAATACCAAAGAGGAATTTGTTTTGAACACATCCGTATGTTGGGGTGTGTATGTTTTTGTTGGACCTGTTGAACATTTCTGGTTTGATCAGCTTTCTTCTTTTTCTTTTTTCTTTTTTCAGGTTTGGTTTGGTTGGTTTGTTTGTGTGTCTGTTGCTCTGGTTGTTTTTGTTTGCTTTTTTAAGGAGGGGTTGGACTTTTTTTGTTTTCTTGTTTGTTTGGTTGGTTTTTGGGGGGGTAGGAAATAAATGCATTTATTTGTCACACAGTAGGGTCTGTTACCACTTTTGAAATATATATATATATTTTTTAAGCCTTTCACTGTTTTTCATTGTTTTTCAGTTTTTCTTTGAAGTTGTCATAATTGTTGGATTATCGTTCCTGTGTATGTGTGTTTGCACATGTGTGTGTGTGCATGCGTGTGTGTGTGTGTGTGCATGCATGTGTGTTTTCTCCTCAAATAAGCATAAATTGCAATAAGCAGTTGCAGTACTCATGAAGAATGTATTGTGAGTCACTTGAATAGAATTAAGCTTTAGTTCCTTTCCAAATCATTGCACGTGATTGCCTCTGGGAACACATGCACATGCATTTAATAGTATGTGTGTGTATAATGACTGTGTACATTTGATTCGTCAACATTTTGTTCTCAAGCTATGTAATCAGTGTGGAGGGCTTCTGTAATTGTGTCAAGTAGGTATTGTCAAGTAAGTGTTGATGGTTTCATTTTGTGAGGGGTTCTTTAGGTGTGTGGGGGGGGGGGGGGGGGGGGTTGTTTCTTTCTTTGCTTTTAAGTGGTATGGAAACTGTTTTGGTTTTGGTGTTTGTTTTGTGTTGTTTGGTTTTGTTTATTTGCTTTTGTGTAATAAAGAAACTGTTGTTGGTGCAGAGAATTTTTTTCAGAATTTGGCGTACACTTTGTTTTGAAAATATGAAATTTCTGATGTTGATTGTTTTGACTTAATACCTCTGCCGTGTGAAGCTAATTTAGAACCCAGAGTAAAGAGATGTTACTAGACGTTCAGAACATGACGATAGCATTCCTAGCTGAATATTACCATGGTTGTAACCATTAGCAGCATTCCTAGTTCATTTCAAAATTATTTTCTGGCATGATTTTATCTTCCACTAGTCATTTAGAATGATGTTTGTATGGGACGGCGAGAGGGGTGTGCGCTCACGCAGGCACACACGGTGTGTGTGTGTGTGTGTGTGTGTGTGTGTGTGTGTGTGTGTGTGTGTGTGTGTGTGTGTGTGCAAGCAGTGTATTCATATGTTTACATGGTGCCATTGAGTTTGATGTGTGACTAATGCACACATGCTCACCTCTAGGACCATTCATTATCTTTTTACATGGTGATAGAGTTTCAAGGATTAAGGAGATGAAAACAACTGTTGTAAGCCGCATGGATGAATGAAATGTCATGTGGACATGTTAGGATACTCCATTGAAAACCGGTGGTCCGTGGTACTGGTCTAAACTCGTATATCTATTTGTCACACTTGCATTCCAGTGAAAAACAAAAAAAGCAAGCAACCAAAAAAAACAAAAAAGAACCCGCCCCCCCAAAACCCAGATTAACAGCAGAAAAGTAAATTCTTTCCACCATTGGCTTTAAGTGAGCGGTTTAAGGAATTAAGATAGATTGATGTGTGCACAGTGAATTGTTGTTGCTGTTGTTGTGGCTGATTTTTCATTTTAGTGGGTTGGGCAGGGAGTGTTTTTTTTTTTGAAGGTGGCAATAGGGATAGTTGTTGTCAAGTTTCCTCTGTGGCATCATAATTTCTTTCACCATCTCCCATTACCACGGGAATGTGAAGCAACATGGCCATCCTGTTTTGCCTCTATCTGCAACAGTCATCATCCTCATTGAATCAAAACTAGGCATAGTTTTGAACTTTATGGACACGTTTTGAATGATAAGCATGAACATTGCAACAAAGATCTAGAATGTCATGGGTGCAACAAAGTTTGTCACTTACAACCATCAAGTTATTGCTTACAGTCATCAGAAGCACGTTTTTTTTTAACAGTGTGGTGAAGTCTAGAGTCTTAGTAGTTTTGTGGATTCGTTTGACTTCTGTGTCACCCAATACTGTTGTATCCTGGTAGATGTTTATCAGTTCATGTCCTGTTGTTATTCAAAGATGGATTGCATGGTATGACTGGGGGTTATAAAGCCATCAGCATCTATGAAACAATAGGGGTGTCACCTGGGGCAGAGGACGCATCAGTTTAAAAACACTTTTGCACTCAAGTCATTTTGGCCATGCTGGTCTAGAGAAGACTCGTGGCCAGTCCACAAGTTCATCTGGGAAAGGCAGTAACTGTGTGTGTGAGAATTGAGTTTTTCTGAAGGGTTGCGTATAGACACGGATACAATTTTGTTGCAGAAATAGTTTTCATAATCAAAAATTGACCGTGCAATATGCAAAATTTTGAGAACAACAATCATGCTGTTTTCTTTCATCACTTCTTTTTTGCATTCTAGTCTGGTTTTATCATGAAAGCAAACCCAAGCTGTGTTGTGTGCCCTACTGGGGAAGATGGGGATTGAAACTTTTGAACAAAGTGACGGTTTGGAAAAACAGTCTTGAACAGATGGTGGCCAAACTGAGTTGAAGTGCGTGTGCATCAGCACTGTCAGGTGTATGCCTTTTTTTATTTATTTTTTTTTTTTATTATTGCTATTTCCTTCAGTCTGGTCCATCTGTGCCAATTGATGTATGAGATCTCTTGGGATTTGTCAGTCCTGATTAGGAAGTAGTCATGTAGAGATTTCTACAAGATTCAGCGCTATATGAATCCCATATTATTATTATTATTATTATTATTATTATTATTATTATTATTATTATCTTGTTCCTCCAAAAGTTTGATCTTTGTTGATGTTTAACAGTTTATGCAAATATACAGTGGTGCACATGTGTATGCATTATATATATATATATATATATATATATATATATATATATATATATATATATATATATATATATATGGATATGCATGTATGTGTTCATTATTTTTATCAGTGTGTGTGCACATAGTGTTTTGTCAATTGATGTAGCATGAAAGTTGAATTGCCAAGGACTACAGGCTGATGGTATCTGAAGATGAAGTAACAAGGCAGAAACAGGGCAGGTCAAAGCTAGTGAACTGTCAGGGTGATGTCAGTGACAAAGAGTTTTCAAGAAACCTGTGGTATGCGTGTGACTGTGACAGTGTTTTGTGCTCTTATGTATGATCTCCAAACTTAAGACTGTCATTCTGTGAGAACTTTCCTGCTTGATTAAAAAATGTCACTTAGGATGATTTTGAAACATTTTTGCTTTTTAGATTTGAATTTATAGCACTGAAGTTTTCAGGTTTTTTTTTTTCTTCTTCTATTGGTGTTGTTATTTTTTTTTATTGTTTGTTGTTGTTTTTTTGATTGTTTGTTGTTGTTTTTACCACTCTATTGACATTCATCTAAGAAGATCAGTATGCTGGGTTTTTTTTTCTGATAACATAGCTAACAACTGATTTTATGTTCTAATGTTTAAAGAAATATAATACTAAACACACAGGTAATCATCATGACATAACTGAAGTGAAAAGTAAAGTACAAGTGAGATTTCTTGTTTTTGCTGTGCTAATCACTATATCAGTTGGGGGGGGGAGGGGGGGGGCTGTTTGAGTTAATGGCTCAGAAAGAAAACTCTATTTCCTCAATAAATCAAGACATGGTGCACTGTTCAAACAATTGTTGCTGGTGGATTATTGCCAGATTGGAGAGAGATTACTTTTGTTTGGTCTGTTGTCAAAACTTTGGATATCATATTGTTTAGAATAAAAAAAAAAAAAAAATATATATATAAAACAGAGAAGGTTGAAATGTAAGCAATTTTTTTGTTTCCTTTGCTGTCATATTATGGAGTAAATAAAATCATTTTATGCAGTTAACAGACCATACAAGATGTCCAGATAGTCTGTGTAAATACTCCATTAAGAGTGTAACTGTGTCAACAAGTGACTAGTTTTCTGTAGGCATTCCAAATTTCACTTTTCTTTGTTGATTGTAACAGTTTCGACAATATGTAGTTATAATTTTTTCATCATTTCATCATTAGTCAACCATGTTCATATCACTCATAGAAGTCAGATATCTAACTCTGCGGTATGCAGTGTGTTTCTTTTACAAAAATGATACTTCACTGTGTGTTCCTACATTACAATGTTGAAGTGTGTGTTGTGGCAAGGCATGGGGAGATTGACTCATCGTGGTGCCACCCAATGATGTAGTGTGG
This sequence comes from Stramonita haemastoma, assembly GCA_030674155.1. Classification (NCBI taxonomy): domain Eukaryota; kingdom Metazoa; phylum Mollusca; class Gastropoda; order Neogastropoda; family Muricidae; genus Stramonita; species Stramonita haemastoma. The sequence continues at coordinate 38,647,355 of CM060331.1, forward strand.
TGGCTTGTGGTCATATTGTGTGATTGATTGACTGATTATTGATGGATGGATGGCAGTTGTTTGTCAGCTGGAATGGTATTTGTTTTGTTTTGTTGAGCTTACAGTATGTGTGCATATGATGGAGATTTATAGACTCACTTTTTTCACAGTTCTTAATCTTCCTCTCTCTTGGTCTCTTGTCTCTCTCTCTGCTCTCACTCTGAGTCTCCTCTTTGTGTGTGTCTCTCTCTGTTTTTGTCTGTCTGTCTTTCTCAAAATAACAGTTCAAGAAGAGAGAACAGGTCTCTGGAGTGAGTTATTTTCTTTGTTTTATTCGCTTGTGAGATGTGAAGCTATGAAAGAAAAGTGAAGGGTTTTTTGTTGTTTGGTTGGGGTTTTGTTGTTAGGGGGGTTTTTTTGGCTTTTTTTTGGGGGGTGGGGGGGGGGAGGGGGGAAGGTTGTTACTCAGAGGCTGTTTTTGGAAGAGGGGGTGTTTGTTTTTTTGTTTCTTTTCCTTTTAAGGAGGATCTGGCCTCCTCATAGTATCTCATGTGGGATTTTACATTGACTTTTGTCCAGAAAATGGAAATGCTTGTATTGAATCATTGAAATGTATGGACCAGTTAGACATCACTGCTCTGCTTTTATTTCTACACTCTAAATTGCATATATATACTTTTTACCGCATTGTTTGCAAGCTTGGGGGTGGGGGTGGGTATTTTTGTATTTTGGTGCCATTCATGGTGTGTGTGTGTGTGTGTGTGTGTGTGTGTGTGTGTGTGTGTTTGTGTGTTTGTTTGTTTGTTTGTTTTTTTAATGTGCAAAGTTCCACTGTGTTTTCAAAGTGGGCAGACATGAGTTATTTCAGTCAGTTTCCCATTTGAAGTTTTCACTCTTTCTTTTGATTGCGTTGGCATCAATGGATGATTTCTGGATTCTCTGTGGTTATTCACCTTGGTATTTTTCACTTTGCATTTCATTTGGTTTTTTTTAGCCTGGTTTTTTATTCTGGAGGTATGTTTTGGGATGGTAGGACTAGAGGGGGGGGGGGGGGTTGGTTTGTTTTTATCTTAAAATTTGTTGTTTTCTGGGAACTGTTGTACATATATACACGAGGATGCAGCTGTACTTGTCATTACAAAAGATGTTCAACCACAACGAATGAAGCAGGCATTGACCTGTTTTGTTGGAACAGAAGAAGTATTATAGATTTTAGTACAGTGTGTTTAATCGGCATATTACCTACCCCCTTTCTGTTGGAGTGAATCATGTTCAAGATGTTGTGATGTTGATGGTATTTCCTTAATCAGTGCATGCTTTTGGACACAGATGACTCAGTAATGAATTGTAGCTGTGGCTTTAACACAGAGAGGAGATGATTGCAGAATTGCACGCATGTTTTGGTGAGTTGACGTTGCATGAGGGTTTGTGCACAGTTTGTAATATAGTTCTTGATTTGGTGGTTTTACTGCGGTTAGATTTTCTCTTTTTTTTCCCCTTTTTTTGTTGTTGATAGGATTCCTTTTGCATTTTAGTGGTAGAGGTATGGGATGAAAATGGTTCTTAAATTCTTTCCTTCATCCTGGAGAATATTTTGTTGCCTTTTTTTTTTTGTAATTTTCTTTTTTTGTTGTTGGTTGGGGTTTTTTTTTGCATTAGTGGTAGCAAGTTTTCAGTCTCCTAGTGAACATGTGAATACTATGAATACTTTGTGTTTAGGATCTAGAGAAATTCATGATAGAACTAATGTGGGTTTACTATGTCAAAGCATGACTTAGTTTCTTACATCTTTTGCCAAAATATCACTGAAATGATAGAGAGTGAAAGTTGAATTCCATCAACTTGAACCAAAAAATAGTTTAAAAGAATTATGTGAATTTTGCACTTTGGCTTGGTGTGAAGTTTTATGGCCACCTGGTTACAGTCCGAGTCTTGCTCCCATGTGGTAGACAACAATTTTGCAGTGAAAATTTTCATAATTCATGACAGCATTGCAAAAATTGCAGGGAATTTTCAAGTTGATGGAATCTGAAAGCTGGATCCCAGATTGTTTATATATATATATATATATATATGCCTTTGCCTGGTTTTTAAGGAATATTGGGCCTTCTTTCCAGAGACTGTATAATTTTGAGGTTTTCTGTGAGAATATTCTTGTTTTTTTGCCCATTGCTGTCAGTGAAATTCGGGTGAATACAATGTTTTTTTCCCCTGTGTTTATGATTAGTGTGATTGCCATATGTTGTTTGTGATTAGTGTGGTTGCCATATGTTGACAACAGGTATTGGAAGTGATTTTTTTTTTCCCCATTTGAGTTGAAGATGAAGATTTTAAGTGTTTACTTTAAAGAATTGTGAAGTGTTTGCTGCATATGTTGTAAACTACGTATTGATTTGTCTTGTGCACCTCATACACAGAATTAGCTAGAAGCTGGCTATTGGAATAGAAGAACACCAAGAGTACTACTGCAGCTTTAATTTGTAACAACATCGGGAGAACAATGATAATTTTTTTTGTTTTGCAACATCTCAAGGACAATTTCAAGATTGCCACCACACGACAATTCCATCAACAAAAAAAATATATCAGAAAAGCTTTTGAAATCATGGAGAAAACAATTTTGAACAGGTTTAAAAATGAATTTCCCCATTACATAACATACCAAACTACATCACAGATTGAGAGATAAACGGCACTTCCTTTAGACAGTAACAAGACCCCTCATTTTTTTGTAAGGGGGAAAACAGTTGGAGAAGATAGAAGTTTTGCCACAACTTTCCTGACATTAGTTCTGTAAAATGAGTTGGTGAGGTGTAGGGAAGTAGGGGCCTTTTATGATCATTAAAATGATATGCAGTGACTTTGAAATATTGCCTTTCTGCTGCCTGTGTGCAGTTAAAGTTTGTGTGTGTGTGTGTGTGTGTGTGTGTGTTCTCTCTCTCTCTCTCTCTCTCTCTCTCTCTCTCTCTCTCTCTCTCTCTCTTCTCATTCCCCCCGTCTCCCTTGTTTTTGTAGTTTGTTTGCATGGTGAGAACTTCCGTCCTGTACGTGTTGCAAACTATTTCAGCTTATCTCTAAGCAAAATTTCTATTCTATATTTCAGAACTTTAAATAATGAACACAAATGGCTTAAAACTGTTCCAATCATATAAAAGACTAGAAATAATGGCAGGCTACGCCAGTTCCATTACCTAAGGACCAGAAATTAATGGCAAATACACGGTTCCATCATCTAAAAGATTACAAAATAACAAAACACATCGGTGTCATCTCTATATGATCAGAAAAATGGCAAATACACAAGTTCCATTTCTAAAAAAAAACTACAAATAATGGCAAACATTTCGGTTTCATCACACAAAAGACTAGAAATAATAGCAAATACACAGTTTCTTCATCTAAAAGACTAGAAAGTAATGGCAAACATAACGGTTTTATCATCTGAAAGACAAGCAATAATGGCAAATACACTGTTTCATCACATCAAAGACAAAAATAATGGCAAATACACCCGGTTTCATCACATCGAAAACAAGGAATAATGGCAAATACACCGGTTTCATTACTAATTGTTAAAGACAAGGAATGGCAAATGCACAGCTTCATTACTAAAAAGATCGGGAATAATTGGCAAATACACCAGTTTCACCGCATCAAAAGATCAGGAATAATGGGCAAATACACTGGTTTCATCGCATCAAAGATCAGGAATAATGACAAATACACGGTTTCATCGCATCAAAGATGAAGAATAATGGCAAATACACTGGTTTCATTGGATCAAAAATAAGGAATAATGGCAAATACACTGGTTTCATCGGATCAAAGATCAGGAATAATGGCAAATACACTGGTTTCATCGCATCAGAAATAAGGAATAATGGCAAATACACGTTTCATCACTAAGAGACGGGAATATTACATACACAGTTTCATCACATCAAGACTAGAAACCACTGTGTTGTGTGTTTGTGGTGTGTGTAAGCATACATGCGCTTAAAAAAGGAAGACAACAGGACTTATTTTATGTATTTATGGTTGCCCCAGAAAGAGTCATATTTACAATCAATAGATGAGTATCTCACAAATTAAACAGACAGACAGACAGACAGAGCCTGCATGCATGCAATTTAAAGAAAGAAGAGATAACAACAATGATGGAAACATGTAAAATATAAAATAAAGGTGTCCATAACTTCGGTAGTTGTAGGGAAGCACTGAAGCCAAGGCATGCAAAACAAGTCACCCATCCAACTGGTAACCACGCTCGGACGCTGCTTAACTTGACTTGGGGAAAGCCAGCGCTCTGACCACTGAGCTATCCCACCCCCTTG
>CM060331.1:38656667-38661667 GCA_030674155.1 Stramonita haemastoma
ACATCAGTGTCTGACTCCACTCTCCCCAAAAGTCCTTCGGATGAGACTTTAAACCGAGGCCCGTGTGCGAACGCACGCAGAACATCTTGCGCACACGTTAAATCCTGTTCCGCTTTTCGTAAGAGTAGGCCATCGTGTGCCGGTGGGAACAGATGACAATATTTACAAAAACTGCATACACACGGGGACAGGATGACAAAAAGCACATGATTGCTTATTCTGTTATCCTCGATATAAAAGAATAAATAAATAAAATAAATAAAATAACAACACACACACACACACACACACACACACACACACACACACACACACACACACACACACACACACACACAGACACACACAGTGACACAGAGACACAGAGACAGAGGGAGGGGGTGTTGACATTATGATAACGTATATTATAACTTATATAAGTGGAGAGCTACTCGGAATTTACGCAGAAACACCTGCCATGAATATAAATGCTAATGAAAAAACAATAGTTATTGTCTCTGTCCGATACGTCTCTGTGAAGTATCTAGGAGTTGTTATTAACAACACACTCTGTAAAAACTTCAGTTCATCCCCAGCTTGGCCCAAAATCTTATTTCAAACTTCTATCAACGAAAAATAAACACAAATCGATATTCCTCTCGAGACAGCCTGGCCCATTAGGAAACATACTGGGTTCACAGAAAAAAGACATTTCTTGTAGTTTAAACAGATGTTTATTAGAAGAAAATTGACTGTGCAAAAATGCATGGACGTTTTATTTAACTTTTACATCAGAAAAAAATATACCCTATAATTTATACCTCCGTGGAAAATAGAATCAGATTATGTGGAATTCACACAAAACCCCCATCTTTTTTCCATGGAAAAACAAAATTTTCTTGGACTCAGCATTTTTGGCTAACACGCCTTTGAGTCACAAACTGGTAAATTTAACTTGAAAAAAATTAATCAGAGATGCAAAATTTTACACCGTTAATATTCATCCTCCACACAGATAAATTGCAATAAAACTATACCAACCTGTGTCCACCATAAAACAACTGAAAATATTTCACACCCTTAGGCTACCAGGCTGTCTCAAACTTGAAGAATCGTTCTTCAGTTTCTGTAGTTTTTCTTCTTTTATATAAAAAAGACAAACAAACTAGATAGACAAAAAAAATCTACAGAACCGACCGACATCAAACATCATGAACACCCGAACACGACTTGCATGCACTCACTCACTCACCTTGCTCCACAAAAGAGCTGAAAATGGTCCACACCGACAGAGCCACAGTCCACTGCACTTTGGGAATCAGCTTCTTTTCCTTGACCTTCTCAGTCGCCCCCGTCACCCCCACCCCCACCCCTGCAGCACGGCTGCCACCCACACGCAAAGGACCCCGACTGCCCCTGTCCCCGGGAGGAGTCCTGCTGCCATCGTCCTGCTTGTTGACGAAGAAGAGAGCCACCCCGAAGACGACGAGCATGCCTGCCGTGGCCAGCCAGACGGTGGGGGTGAAGGGGGAGAAGATGCCCATCAGAGGGGGGGAGGGGCTGGTTTTGCGGCTGAGGATGCCTCCCCCGTCCTCCATGTAGGGCACGGTAAAGTCCACCACTGTGCTGCGCTCTGAGGTGATGGTGAAGGGGCCGATGGCCAGGTCTGCCTCCTGCAGTCGTCAACACGGTTTTCAGTAAAGGGAAAGGTGTCCCATAACCTATGTGGTCGTAGAGGAGCGAGGCGTCAGATACCTCAGCTTCTCTAGGTAAAGGTGTCTCATAACCTATGTGGTCGTAGAGGAGCGAGGTGTCAGAGACCTCAGCTTCTCTAGGTAAAGGTGTCTCATAACCTATGTGGTCGTAGAGGAGCGAGGTGTCAGAGACCTCAGCTTCTCTAGGTAAAGATGTCTCATAACCTATGTGGTCGTAGAGGAGCGAGGCGTCAGAGACCTCAGCTTGTCTAGGGGCCAGTATGTTGAGGGCGGCGCCCATCTCCTCTCCTCGCTGCTTTACTTTCCCTGACCCTAAAGAGGGCAGGTACCCATTTACAGCTAGGTGAACTGAGCTAACTGTACTGAAGCCAAGGTGCGCAAACGGTCACCCATCCAACTGGTAGCCACGCTCGATGCCGCTTAACCTTGGCTGGGGGAAAGTGAGTAGTCTGATCACTGAGCTATCCCGTCCCCTTAGTGGTTTCAGTTATGTATCCAGTTATTTATTCATCTATTTAGTCATTCAATCTTTTATATTGAGAATAATAGAACATCCACTGATATGCTTGGTTTTTTTTTTGCATCCAGTCCCCGTGTGTATGCAGTCTTGGTTAATTTTGCCACCACGGAAGCGCCCGTTTTAGGGAATTTTACTCAGGAGTTAACATTAGCAATGAATACACTCCCCCGAAAGTCCTTTGGATGAGACTATAAACAGAGGCCCTGTGTGCGAACGCACGCACGCACAGTTAAAAACCGTTCGACATCTCAAAAGAGTAGACCACTGCATACCGTTAGGAATGGATTTAGAAAACGCATGCACACACCTGTCATGTTTAAACACCATTCCCGAAGTCGGAATGCAGCTGCTTTTATATCAATCAATCAATCAATCAATCAAAATTTTATTTCAAGAAAACCCCCCAAGGGGTACATGAAATTTGACAAAACCATGTTTGCAGATATGGGCGTGTGAAAAATACTCACAACAAAAATCCTAACACAATGGATGGCATAAAAAAGAAAAAAGAAAGAGTATTCACAATACATGCACTAGTATCATTTATGAAGAAATATCAAATTAGTGTTTTTTCATTATTTCTTTCAGAAACTGTGTAACTTTAATAAGCAAAGATTTCCTCCTAGAGCTAAACAGTTCATGGAACTTGATAACGTTTGGATTTTTATGAAAATATTTTGGGATAAATTTGTTTCTTAACTGCACAAAAAATTTACATTTGAACAAGCAATGAAACTCATCTCCTAACTCGCTATCTTCACATTTATCACAGACTCTCTCTGCTCTGGGAATACTACTTATTCTGCCTGTTTGGATGGGAAGTCTATGATTTAACGTTCGAAAATGAATAAAAGTTAGTAATGAGGTACGAGGAAGAATGGATAAGTAATGTTCAAAGCAGAAACACTTTTTAAATAGTCTATAATTGAGGAAGATGTCGTCATTGTCCACATGAGAATACCATTGCTGTAAATACTGATCTTGCAAACTACGTGTAACTTTGGCTTTAAACCATTCTGATGATACTCGGAGATCAAACTGATTCTGCCATATACCACTTAATCCAATTTCGTTTAATGTACGTTCTACAGTAACTAAATAAGGTGATTTGTGGGAATTAGCCATATACATATCATGTAAAAGTCTGTATACAATATTTGAAAACTTGGACTCGCTTCCTGCATCCACTAGCTTAAACCAGTAACATAGCATCCTTACTTTTGCTGTTATTTCCACAGGAAACTGACCCAATTCTCCATAAATCATTTTACTTGGAGTAGATTTTCCAAGTTTAAGTATTATTTTAAAGAACTTAAGCTGTAATTTAGAAGCTAATTCACACATTGATGGTGTCCAAATTTCACACCCATAGAGCAAAACTGGGACGACCACTCTGTTAAATAGCTCTATCTGAATATCAATAGGAAGAAAGAGTCTTCTACATTTTTTTAACAAAGAGAACATACTACGACGTGCCTGGTCATATAAATGTTTTTGTGCCAGGTTAAATCTGTTATTATAATTAAGGTTTAGCCCCAGATACTTGAAAGAAAAAACCACTTTAATTTCTTTACCACAACATGTAAAACAAGGCATTTTCTTGATCTTTCCTCGAGAGAAGACCAACACTTTTGTTTTTTCTACATTCATGTTAAGTTTCCATTTATGGCAGTAATTACACATAGCATTTATAGCTTCCTGTAAATCTTCTTTCGATTCAGCACAAATTGCCGTATCATCTGCATACAATAACAAAAACATTTTCAACAAAAGATTTTCTTTTTCACTTTCCCACCCAAGTTCTCTGGCTTCCTTTGACATTGTTGGTAAACCAGTCATTTTTTCAATAATATAAGATTGCATATCATTCAAATACAAAGCAAAGAGTAAAGGTGACAAGTTTTCGCCCTGACGGACCCCAGATGTGGATTGAAAAAAATCAGAACGCTCATCCCCACCACCAACACATGACTTGGCTTTAGTATAAATATCTTTGATAACCTTTAAAATATTTCCATTCACACCATGACCGACTAGCTTCCGCCAAAGAAAAGCTCTGTTAACACGGTCAAATGCCTTTTCGAAATCAACAAAAAGACAATACAGTCGTTTTCTCTTGGCAAGAAACACATCAATCATGCAATGAAGTGTAAATAAATGATCAGTGGTGGAAAAACCTGCTCTAAAACCTGCTTGTTCTTGGCCAATAGTCTTGTGTTCATTGAAATATTTTGTCAACCTGTTGTTAATCACTGAAGTAAATAACTTTCCGAAGCAACTTAAAATTGTTATTCCTCTGTAATTATTAGGATCTTCTGGACTTCCTTTACATTTGAAAACTGGCTTTATAATTCCTAAGGACCAGGCATTTGGAGTTTTTCCAGAGCGAAGAATTACATTAAACAATTTAGCAAAAGTTCCAAGTAACCTGGTTGATGACGCCTTTAGAAATTCGTTAGTGATGTGGTCGTAACCACAAGCTTTATTTAATTTAAGTCTGGTAATTGCATTCTGTATTTCCTCCTCAGTAAAGGGTAAGTTTAATTCTTGGTTTACAATGGGGTGATCTGCAATAACATTATAGTCTTCTACAGTCTCTTCTGCATCAGAATATATCTTTACAAAATGATCCTTAAATGCCTGACATGAAATGGGTGTAGCTGGTTTGTCTTTTTCTAAGCTGGTCCCATTGATTACTTTCCAGTATGCCTTGGGATCAGAAATCTTTAATTTTCTAATTTTCTTTACAAGGTTATTTTGATATATCTTGAATTGCTTTTTTATTT
>CM060331.1:38666667-38671667 GCA_030674155.1 Stramonita haemastoma
GGCTAGCAAGCGCCACGCTGTCATTCCCCCCCGGGCCCCCTCAGTCTTCCTCTAAGCCCATCTCCAAATGGGAAAGCCCCAAAGCTTTAAGGTCGATTGAGTCGATCCCCATCTTGTCAAACAAATCATCGGGGGTCTCCACAATGATCGGTCTCGGACGCTGATCGGTAGGTAGACCAGGTGGACATTTTTTGACACAGAAAATGCGTCCGTCGACTGTCCAGGCTCTTTCCACCTGATCCAGCCGCTTCACGAAACCCAGCAGTCGGGCACGCAAAGGGGTCAGGTCGTCATTAACGAAGACACGCTCGTATCCGGGCTTCCCTTTTAAGTTCTTCTTCCTCTCCATCACTGACCTCCTTTTACGGCGGGACACGAAGCGGACCAGGATTGGGCGTGTCCCTCCTGCCTCCTTTCCGGCGCGGTGCACAGCAGCGATGTCTTCAGCGGCGATGTCCACCCCAGCATCCGCAAACACCTTCAGCGCCTTCTCCTCCACCCGCTCCGCAGTCTCCCCCACTTCAGTTTTGATGCCGTGAATACGCAGCGACTCCCTCCGGGTGTACTGCTGCAGACGGTCGTTCTCATAGGTCAGACGTGTGACCGCTGCAAACAGGCGGTGTTCCCTGGCTGTCGGCTTGGCAGCAGTCTGCAGTTGCGCCGTCACCGACTTCACCACCCCCTTCATGGCCTCCGTCACGGCCACGACAACCGCAGTGGCCAGAGCAGGCACCAGCTGTTTGATTACGGAGCTGCAGTCACCCTCCCCGGACAGCGGACTACCCCCTTTGTAGGCCGAGAGAGTCTCATTCACTCTGGTGAGCACTACCTCGTGGATCTCACTAATATCGAATCCTTCTTCGATTTCTCCCTCTCTGCTCCCGCATCCCTGTTCCATTAGCTCACTGTCCTCACCAGAGCTACAACTGTCCAGGACTGCTTTTCTGCCTTTGCCCTTCCCTTTGCCCTTGCCTGCACTCCCCCTCTCACTCTCCTCTGCCACGGTTTTCTTCTTCTTCGTCTGCTTGCTCGTCGACATCTCAGGGGTGAAGCGCAACGACCGCTTGGCATTCCTCCCAAATTGCTGTCTCGAAGCCATCGCACTGCACACTAACCGTAGACTTTGCTAAAAAAAAAAAAAAAAAAAAAAGTACCACGCCCACTGGTGCCACGCCCACAGAAGTGCCTTTGGCTCAGAAATGTAAACACCGGATTGCGCAAACACAAGAGTGAGGATAAACGCCGTGCACAAACACAACGAAAGTATGGCAGAAATATTTCCCGACTAACGTTGACACACAAGTTGTTTGTCACTTAAAACCGTTAACACAAGAAGTCGAAAAGTCGAAAATTCAAATGCTGGATATCGAAGAAAACGACTAGGTAGAGCAACTAATAGTGTCTATCTAATGGTGTCTATTATCTTGCTTAACGGCAAGTTTGAGAAAAACAAATGTATTCTCAGTTCCTTTTCAAGTTTTTTTGTGTTTTTTTTCGCTTCCGTTCTTTTCTTTCTTTCTCTTTCTTTGATCTTTCTTTCCTTCAATCTTTAATTATCTTTTTACTTTTTTCTGCCTCCAACAAATTTCTCCAATCTTTACCAGTAGATTACAGTTATCCTCACCATCACTCCATCACACCACTACAAAAACATATAGTGGGGAAAAAAAACGGTCGCATACGCAACACGTCGCCATTGGTGAACCTGAGAGCTCCAGTCGAGGAACAGCAAAAAACAAAACAAAACAAAACAAATCAAAAACCACACTCAACTCCCCACCCCCACCTCCCAAAAAAAATCCAAACCCTAAAACACAAACCTGTGTTAACAGTTACATCGGACACCATTTCAAGGTAGGTATAGCAGGAGTGCAACATGCATTACATTTATCAGGGTCAGGACCATGCTGAAAATAATTTCTCTCCAAAGTAAGGGATAGGTTTTCTTCTTCTTCTCTCGTTCGCTTTACACCGTCAGATGTGTCTGGGAAAAATAATGGCATGTCCTTTCCAGCTCCTCTCGTGGGCCGTACAGCTTGGTCTGTAGGGTTATCTCCGTTGGCCACACTTTCTTCCTCAGGTCGCTGAATAGCGTACACATTTGAAGGATGTGCTCGCCTGTCTGGTTTTCTTTACCATAGGCACATAGGGGAGAAGGAGCAAGTTTCAGTTTTGTGGACATATGGTGGTTTAGCCTGTTGTGCACAGTGCGGAGTCTTAGAATTATGACTTGTGGGATAGGTTTTAAGCAGCGGCAAGTCACTAGGGGAAAACCCACCACAACGAACACGTAGCTAATGTTGATGTAATCAGGGACAGAGCCTCCAAGAATGTCTGATCTTTAATCTATACACAGGGACCTAGACATAAAAATAATATAACGCTGATCTGATATGGTCGCTAAACTAGAAAAAAAGCAAGAATACATAAGAAAGTCACGGGGAGTTGAACATTTTACAAAAGATTATTTTGTAATGGATTAGTAATATTCCTAGCATTAATGTAAAAACCAAATTAACTACAAAGATTTTATGAATTTGTTCTTCACTCTGCCTAATGAAAACACAGATAATAACTATGATTGAAATTGGGTAAAAAAACACTGTAGCCAAGTCTGCAGTAGCAAAGATGGAGAAATTTAAGAACAATGTGAAAAAAACCGAGAAAAAGCACACCGAATCTGAATCTGGAACAAACCCGTCACAATAGGGGCTCCCCAGCTCAAGTTGTCATAGGGTTGCACCCGGTGTTTTCCTCACAGTGAAATATGTAGCAATTGTATAACTTGCTCTCTTTTAAGCCAACAAATCGCAGCATTACACCAATAAGTACACCTTTTTCTTCTTCTTCTTCTTTCTTCTTCTTCTTCTTCTTCTTCTTCTTCTTCTTCTGCGTCATCGTCGTCGTCGTTGTCGTCGTCATCGTCATCATAATCATTATCTTCTTCTTCTCCTTCTTCGTCTTCGTCGTCGTCGTCGTCATCGTCATCATCATCATCTTCTTCTCCTTCTTCGTATTCGTCGTCGTCGTCATCTCCTTCTTCTTCCTCCTCCTCCTCCTCTCCTCCTCCTCCTCTTCGTCGTCGTCGTCATCGTCATCATCATCATCATCATCATCATCATCATCATCATCATCATCATCATCATCATCATCTTCTTCTTCTTCTTCTTCTTCTTCTTCTTCTTCTTCTTCTTCTTCTTCTTCTTCTCTCTTATCTTCCTCCTCCTCCTCCTCCTCCTCTCCCCCCTCCTCCTCTCCCTCCTCCCCCTTCTCTTTCTCTTTCTCCATCGTCTTTTCCTCCTCCTCCTCCTCCTCCTCCTCCTCCTCCTCCTCGGCTTCCCCATTATATTTACACAGCAGTAAAACCAATTGACACACAGGGTGTAAGCCTTACCCTTGAAGGGTACTGAATGTCCTTTAAACACACACACACACACACCACACACACACACACACACAACACACACACACACACACACACACACACACACACACACACGTTCTCTGAATGTGACACACTTTTATAAATCTTTATCTTTCTTTTCTGTGTCTAATATCACTTCGAGTGAACAGGCGTTAAATTAAAGAAAGTCACACACACATACACGTACGTGCGCGCGCGCGCAAGCACGCACGCATGCATGCACGCACGCAAGCGCACGCGCAGACAGAGAGAGAGAGAGAGAGAGAGAGAGAGAGAGAGAGAGAGAGAGAGAGAGAGAGAGAGAGAGACAGACAGACAGACAGACAGACAGACAGACAGACAGACAGACAGACAGACAGACAGACAGACAGACAGAGACACAGACAGACAGAGACACGGACAGACAGACAGACAGAAACAATGAAATCTATAGTCAGGCACAGTCATAGGCAGGCATAGGGAAACATTTAGGTGAGAAAAAAGCAAAGCCAAAACAAACAAAAAGCAGAAAACCTACTGACCCCTCGTTTCACCATGCCAACCATACCATTCCAGGTATCGTCATCATTTTTGGCACCGTACATTCCATCTTCGGGTGTGGTGATCACATACCTGGCGGAGAATGCATCACATCAATTCCACATCACACCACATCATTCTCCACAAAACCATATCGTGTGAAATAGCATTGCAATGTTTTACTTTGCAATTGCTTTGTATAATACTGTATTCTATTGTATCGTATCGTGTTGTATTATACTGTATTGTACTGTATTGTATTGTATTGTATTGTACCGTACTTCATTGCTCTCTACTACATTTTATTGCATTGTATTAGTGTGTTTTTGTATCGTCTTGTATTGCACACTATCTGATTTTTTATTGTATTGTGTTGTATTGTATAGCATTGCATTATGTTGTATTGTACTTCGTTGCATTGTACTGCTTTGAATTGCGTTGGGTGAGGTTTTATTGTATCGTCTTGTATTGTATGGTATCTAATTGCATTGCGTTGCATTGTGTCGTATCGTATCGTATTGTAGTGTTACGTATCGCGTCGAACTGTCTTAACTTAAATTGCATCGTATTGTATTGTATTGTATTGTATTGTATTGTATTGTATTGTAATGTATTGTATTGTATTGTATTGAATACCACTTTCAGTTATGGCAAATTTTTTTGCATGAAAACTTCGGCTGCTTTCCCTGGGGAGAGCTTGTCGCCACAAGAGCAGCGCCACCCACCTTAAAAACTGTTCTTGTCTGTATATGCATTTGTTTCTCGAAGCCAGTGTTCTTTTTCTATATAAAATTTTGAAAGGGAAAATTTCTTGTTACTCTGGTTCTTTTACGATCATAATCATGACATCATTGTACGTCTACCGTGGATCGGTGGTAACGCACCTGTCCGGAAGGCAAGAAGTCGAGGGTTCGATCCCCTTTCAACTCCAACTTTTCCCCCATTCACTAAACCTTGGGTGGTGATCTAGGTGTTAGTCTTTAATATGAGACTATAAGCCTGGGTTCTGTGTGGAACACATTTGCGCACGTGAAAGAACCGACGTCAACAAGAGAGT
>CM060331.1:38676667-38681667 GCA_030674155.1 Stramonita haemastoma
GGGTATGGGGAATTACAGATATTTCACACACACACACACACACACACACACACACACACACACACACACACACACACACACACACACACACACACACACGCCTTAACCCCCCATACCCTTACCACAGACACAAGCCAGGTCATGTTTCCCATGGAGGTACAGATCAACAGAGCCTGGACGTGAGACCTGGGCTGCAGCATTGTCAGCACTGATGGCAGTGACGACATGACAGATGACACGTTCTCCACTGTCACTGTCACTGTGTCTATCAGCGACACTGACAGACAGGCGATCAGGTCTGTGTGGAGACCTATGGCTGAGAACACAACAAAACCCAATGAAGGGGATAAGAATGGAGATAAGTGGGAAAGTAGGGGTGTTTTTTCTGTAGTTATAAAAAGGGGTAAGAACAGGGAAAGGTAAGGTGAAGATGAAGTCTTTTCTTTCATTAATAAAAGGGATAAGAATAGGGGAAATGTAAGGGGGTGGTCGTCTTTTTTTCATTGATAAAAGGGATTTAAAAAAATAGGGAAAGGTAAGGTGTAGTCTTTTCTTTCATTAATAAAAGGGATAAGAATAGGGAAAGGGAAGGTGGTGGTCGTCTTTTCTTTCATTGATGAAAGGGATAAAAAAAAAATAGGGAAAGGAAGGTGGTGGTCGTCTTTTCTTTCATTGATGAAAGGGATAAAAAAAAAATAGGGAAAGGGAAGGTGGTGGTCGTCTTTTCTTTCATTGATAAAAGGGATAAGAATGAGGAAAGTTTGGATTGTAGAGACAGTCTTTTGTGTCGTTAATAAAAGTAGTAAGAATGGGGAAAATTCTACCAGGCACAACTCCATTGTTATCACCGTAGGTTATTTTAAGCACACTAAATATGTTTTTCTCATGAGGCCTCGAATTTTCCCCGTCTTCTCTTATAGGCTAGCATCTCAGACCACAGCTCAAGGTTTTAGTGAATAGGGAAAAGTTTGGGTTCAAACAAGAATCAAACCTGTGACTTCTGGCTTTGTAGACCTACTTTGTAGACTTACTAAGCCAAAACTTGTTGTTACGTCCACAGTTATTTCTAGTTCGGGTCAGCCCAGGACGGCCGCTGCGTTAGGGAAAAACCAGACATTAAAAACATCGGTAACTTACGGAATTGGTGGTCAGCAGCAATCACCACCTCCGTCCACCCCAGTTTGTAAATGATGTCGCACACAGCCGACACCCAGAGAGAACACTCGTGGCGGGATGGGGATAAGGGGTGTCGTTGGGAAGAAGAAGAGGAGGGGGAGGAGGAGGAGGGAGAGGGGAGGGACAGGAGGAGGAGGGAGAGGAGGATGGGGAGGAGGAGGAGGAGGAGGGAGAGGAGGAGGAGGAGGGGGAGGAGGGGAAGGAGGAGGAGGGAGAGGAGGAGGGAGAGGAGGAGGAGGAGGAGGAGGAAGGAGAGGAGGAGGGAGAGGAGGAAGTGGTATCCTCCATGTCCTTGGAGGATGTAGAATCTTCCCCCTCCCTTTTTTCATCAGCAGGTGGGGGTGGGGAAGGGGGTGTGGATGGGCTTGGGCAGGAGTGGGGGGTGAGCATGAGGGAGGGGGCGGGGGGGAGGGGTCATGCTGTGACAGGCGCTGGACGTCAAGCCCTTGAGCTGACACTTCCCACAGTCTGCAATAAAGATGATGATGTCAGCTATGATCACATCAACAACAACAATAAATAATAATAATAAAAAAAACGTTAAAAAAAATAATGACAATGATAACAACATCAATAATAATAATAACAACAACAACGAGAAGAAGAATTGCGAAGAAGAATTGCGAAGAATTGCGAAGAATTGCGAAGAAGAAGAAGAAGAAGAAGAAGAAGAAGAAGAAGAAGAAGAAGAAGAAGAAGAAGAAGAAGAAGAAGAAGAAGAAGAAGAGAGGAGGAGGAGGAGGAGGAGGAGGAGGAGGAGGAGGAGGAGGAGAAGAATTGCGAAGAAGAAGAAGAAGAATTGCGAAGAAGAAGAAGAATTGCGAAGAAGAAGAAGAATTGCGAAGAAGAATTGCGAAGAAGAAGAATTGCGAAGAAGAAGAATTGCGAAGAAGAAGAATTGCGAAGAAGAAGAATTGCGAAGAAGAAGAAGAAGAAGAAGAAGAAGAAGAAGAAGAAGAAGAAGAAGAAGAAGAAGAAGAAGAAGAAGAAGAAAAAGAAGAAGAATTGCGAAGAAGAATTGCGAAGAAGAAGAAGAAGAAAAAGAATTGCGAAGAAGAAAGAAGAAGAAGAAGAAGAAGAAGAAGAAGAAGAAGAAGAAGAAGAAGAAGAAGAAGAAGAAGAAGAAGAAGAAGAAGAATTGCGAAGAAGAAGAAGAAGAAGAAGCATTGCGAAGAAGAAGAAGAAGAAGAAGAAGAAGAAGAAGAAGAAGAAGAAGAAGAAGAAGAAGAAGAAGAAGAAGAATTGCGAAGAAGAAGAATTGCGAAGAAGAATTGCGAAGAAGAATTGGAGAAGAAGAAGAGAAGAAGAAGAAGAAGAAGAAGAAGAGAAGAAGAAGAAGAAGAAGAAGAAGAAAGAAGAAGAAGAAGAAGAAGAAGAAGAATTGCGAAGAAGAATTGCGAAGAAGAACTGCGAAGAAGAGAAGAAGAAAGAAGAAGAGAAGAAGAGAAGAAGAAGAAGAAGAAGAAGAAGAAGAAGAAGAAGAAGAAGAAGAATTGCGAAGAATTGCGAAGAATGCGAAGAATTGCGAAGAGAATATGCGAAGAAGAAGAAGAAAGAAGAATGAAGAAGAAGAAAGAAGAAGAAAGAAGAAGAAGAAGAAGAAAGAAGAAGAAGAATGTTGCAAAGGAGAAGAATTGCGAAGAAGAAGAATTGCGAAGAAGAAGAAGAATTGTGAAGAAGAAGAATTGCGAAGAAGAAGAATTGCGAAGAAGAAGAAGAAAACAATAACAACAACAATAACAACAACGATGCTGCTGCTGCTGCTGCTGCTGCTGCTGCTGCTGCTGCTGCTGATGATGATGATGATGACGACGACGACGATGACTACAATAATATCGACAACAGCGATGACAACAGAACAATTTCTATATCAATGAAATGCATAATGAATTATTGATTTCTCGAGAAAACTTTGTGTAGTACTGGGCACAGACATTACACTGAACAGACTGCCTAAGGAAAAGAACACAGAAACATCTGATTATAATTATCATAATTATATGCAAAAAGGAAGGTAGGAGGACAAGTATAGAATTTTACCTGTCTGACATATATACATGTGGTTAGAATAGATTTTATTCAGAAATAAGAATAAACATTGAAAACAACAACATTTTGGAATCGTAGCAACATCAACCTTGTAGCTGATGGTGGCATGCATGTGCTCCCATTCAGTATCTAGTGATCGTGAGCAAATTTTTTTTTTTAATGTCCTCTTTTGAATTTTCTATAAAATAAATCTGGCATTAACAATAAGTTAATAAAGTCTGTTGAAATATACTTACAGACACCTAAAGTTATTGACACAGTAAATGTCGTTTTTTGATCCGTCATTGATTTACTATTGTATGATACAATTGTTTAGTCAGTTTGATTCAGGTCCATTGGTTTTCTCCTTTTGATTTCATCAATAGCCTGTATCACAAACAGTGAACAGACTCTTTCTAAAATCAAATTAAATTTAATACATCCTGGAGGGCAAAATGCGGTTACTTGATAAATAAGGGAAAAGCCTGTCGCATATGCAAAATGAATCTCATCATTAGTAAACCTTGGAGCTCTAGTCGCGGAACGAAAAAAAAAGAGAAAAAGCCAAATCAAATCAAACAACACCACACACACACACGCGCACGCACGCACACACACAGAGGTTTAAACACAAAGACAAAAGAAACACACACTAGACCAACAACCCCTCCAAAAAAAACAACAACACAACAACAAAACAACCCCCCCAAAAAAAACAACAACAAAAAAGCCCAACCCAACCCAAAACAAAAAAAAAAACACCCCCCCCCAAAAAAAAAAGCCCAACCCAACCCAAAACAAAACAAAAAACAACCCCCCTCAAATAAAAAAGCAACAACAACCCCCCCCCCCCCCCCCACACACACCAAACTACCAAATTATTATATAAAACACTCACATAAATCAGCCCAACACCGGGATTCGAACAGTGCTAGAAAAGAACAGACTGCCAGGCACCACTTCACACCTAGCTTTCCCATCCTGGTAGCTAGCATCCCACAGGGCCACAGAGACACAGAGGCACAGAGGCACAGACACACACACATACACGCCCTCCCTTCTTTCTCTCTCTGTGGTGAAGAGAGCTAAGACACTGCAGCATCTGCCTGCCTCTGCCAGCATCCTGCGGGTGGGCCTAGTAGCCTAGACTATGTGAGTTCAGTGGGCACTTGCCCTGCGTGTTTGCCCAGATTCTTTTCTTTGCGTCGATGCCGTTAGGCTATAATTATTATGTCTTTGAAGACACTGGTTTACTGTACGGTGTGTGTGTGTGTGTGTGTGTGTGTGTGTGTGTGTGTGTGTGTGTGTGTGTGTGTGTGTGTGTGTGTGTGTGCGTGCGTGCGTGCGTGCGTGCGTGCGTGTGTGTGTGTGTGTGTGTGTGTGTGTGTGTGCGTGTGGGTGTCTGTGTGTGTATGTGTGTGTCTGTGTCTGTATCTGTGTCTGTGTGTCTATTTGTGTGTGCCTGTGTGTGTCTGTGTGACAGAGAGAGAGAGAGAGAGAGAGAGAGAGAGAGAGAGAGAGAGAGAGAGAGAGAGAGAGAGAGAGAGAGAGAGAGAGAGAGAGAGAGAATGAATGAATGAATGAATGAATGAATGAATGAATGAGTGAATGAATGAATGAATGAATGAATGAATGAATGAATGAATTATCTTTATTTTTCAAGGGTTACAGAGTAAGCATAACATACTTTTATTCATCCGGCCCTTGCCCTGATCAGGGAAAAAAAGCTAAGAAACCCCTCCCTACCCCTACAAACCAGCATTACCAACAACAGCAGTTCAAACAATATTTTAAAA
>CM060331.1:38686667-38691667 GCA_030674155.1 Stramonita haemastoma
GATTATTGGTGATACCATCTTCAACCGAATCCAAGCTAATAGTACAAAACTTGTGTTGATTGTGCTTGTTGTCGTTATTGAAGCTCATTATACAAAATTGGGCTTGTCATTGTTGTTGTTGTATCTTAAACTCATGGTATACAATAGGTTTTGTCAGTGATATTGTCGCTTTTTAAAGCTCATTGCGTAATTAAAAAAAACAACAACAACAAACTTTTATTGTCTTAATTTAAATTGGCTTTGTTACAGTCATTGTTGTATTTTAAATCCATACTGTGCAATTGCTTTATTATTTGTTGTAAAGGTATTAAGTTGCTTTTGTTATTGGTGTATTTTACGCTAAAGGCATGTACTAAGCCTTGTTTTTTGTACTTTAAACTCATAGGCCTAAAGCACCATTAGTTCTGCTTATTGTTACAGTATTGGGCTTGTTAATGTAATAACTGACACTCATGATATGACATCGATTTTGTTACAGTTGCTATTCTTAGGATTCATGATCAAAGGTTGATTTTGTTAATGCTGAAATTATGAAAAATCATGATATGAAATTGGTTTTGTCACTGTCGTCGTCGTCGTCGTCGTCGTTGTCATTGTTATCTTGTTCGTCTTTATGTTTGTCATGTCGTTTATAAACACAAAATGTTCTGTTTGTCTGCTACACACTTTAACATTGCAATGTTAGTGGAAACAGTTTATAATTATGTAACTGGTATCCCTTTGGCTTTGCCAAAAAGGATGAAAAAAAAGGAAAGAAAAATAAGACAGAAAAACAAGTTACTCGTTTTTGACTTGATATTGGGAACAAAAGTCGATGCTCCGTCTGTCCGTCGTTCGTTCGTCTCGTCTGTCTGTATTGTCTGTCTGTATATCTGTCCATTGTCGCTCATCAGTCCGACTGATCGTCTGTCTGTCTGTGGAATACAGATCATCATTATCATTGTCAATCGTCATCCTCCTCTCTCTCTCTCTCTCTCTCTCTCTCTCTTCTCTTTCTCTCTCTCTCTCTCTCTCTCTCTCTCTCTCTCTCCTCTCCTCTCTCTCTCTCTCTCTCTCTCTCTCCATGTATTATTCACGATGTATTAATAGATTAGATCTATATATGGATGAGAACAGGCTACCTTTTAAGTCTTACAAGATGCTTTATGATCTAGACCTCAAAGGGAAAAACAACTGGGCTACACAAATACGCACCTGTTTATGTGAACTCGGTTTTGGATTTGTTTGGCTTAATCAAGGTGTTGGAAATTGTAGAGAATTTATAAACGCTTTCAGGCAAAGACTGATTGACTGCCGATGGCAGCAATGGAATGACCATATACAAACCAGTGAAAGATATCAAATGTATAGACAGTTTATAAGTACTCATGATATCAAACCCTATCTCAAGCTTGATATGGACATTCATTTGAAAAGAATTATGTCTAAATTTAGACTTGGTGTATCAGATATAAATGTTCATAAATTCAGATACAGAGGATATGATATTGATGACCCTAGGTTACTATGCCCATTATGTAAACAAGCACCTGAAGATGAAGTACATTTTGTGTTATGCTGTCCAGTGTTAGAGGATGTTAGGCAGAGTTACATCCCTGTAAAATATAGTAGGCAGGCTAATTCTTTTAGACTCTGTTTACTCATGGCGTCAAGTCAGCCTGAAGTTGTGCGCAGCCTCACTTTATATTTGTGTAAAGCTTTCAGAATAAGAGATATTTTATTATCGTAAGTCATATCTTTGTAACTGATGTTGCTGCTGTATAATAATTCCTTTTGTTGTTATTACTGTTGTCTTAATCCAACAACAAAATACCAAAGCAGTTTGGCAACCCCCTTCATGTATGGGCCGATGGCCTTTTTGTGAATAAAGTTTTCGAGTTCGAGTTCGAGTTCGAGTTCTCTCTCTCTCTCTCTCTCTCTCTCTCTCTCTCTTCTCTCTCTCTCTCTCTCTCTCTCTCTCTCTCTCTCTCTCTTCTCTCCCTCTCTCTCTCTTTCTCTCTCCTCTCTCTTCTCTCTCTCTCTCTCTCTCTCTCTCTCTCTCTCTCTCTCTCTCCTCTCTCTCTCTCTCTCTCTCTCTCTCTCTCTCTCTGATAGTTTTGGTGTATGTATACTTACAAGGACATATTGTAAGACTAGGTTTGGCCTACAATCTGTATCCTTGCATATTACAGCTCATCCATCCATCCATCCATTTATTCATCCATCCTTCCCTCCCTCCCTCCCTCCATCCATTCTTTCTTTTTCTTTCATTCATTCTTTCATTCATTCTTTCTTTCTTTCTTTCATTCTTTCTTTTCTTCCTTTCTTTCCTTCTTTCCTTCCTTCCTTCCGATTCACACAGGTGCAGACGACCCTGACCCAACACCTGTTAATTAATGACATGGACATTACCACAATATTACCACAATATAACCAAAAAAAAAACCCTCGCCAACTGTCGCGCTGTTGCCATGACAATTAATCACTTCCCCCCCAGAGCAGAGTTAGAGAGTATGATAACCTGCGTATCTTACAGGAAGAATACAGCTTCGGTACATTTCTCGCTGGACACGTAACGCTATCTGTTATCCTCGATATAAAAAAAAGAAAAAAGACAGACATTTCAAATTTGAACTTGTATTCCTACATAGTCGACCGTAAAATTGTTCCAGCATCAAATGATGTCTGGGATTTGTGTGTGTGTGTGTGTGTGTGTGTGTGTGTGTGTGTGTGTGTGTGTGTGTGTGTGTGTGTGTGTGTGTGTGTGTGTGTGTGTGCATAATCCGGTGTTGACTTTTTAGAACTAGTCTACTGTTTTGTCTTTTTTTGTACTTTGCATCATATATATATATATATATATATATATATATATATATATATATATATATATATATATATATATATATATATATATATATATATATGGTTTTGTGTTAGGCGTTTATAAACATTGTACGTCATTACCACCCTCAGGGGATTTTTCAAGGTGGGTCAATGGTCTAAGAGTAATGCATCTGTCTAGAAAAAGAAGTCTGAGGTTTAGTCCCCCGTTTCAACCTGACACCCCCCCCCCCCTTCCCCTCCTCTATCGGCTTGATGTCTTTGATCTGAGTTGTGGTCTAACTGCTAGTCCTTTCGTATGAGTCGAAGTCCCGTCTACAGTAATTTAGCACGCCCAAAAGAACTGCTGGGAATAATAAAGCTGTCTTTGACAAGTTCTGTTCTGTCAAGAAGCTCATTGTGATGGGGAAAGGAATACCCATACAAACAGAAAAAAAGTTTTGTTAAAGTTATGTAAAAAGATGGCGCTGCTGTTGTGGCGACGCTGTCTCCACAGGAACAGTAACCCGAACCTCGCACCGAGAAATCTGCTGTGACTGAAGGTGGTATGGAATACAGTGATAGTACACTGCGATACAATGAGAATACAATGCAATACAATGAGAGTACAATGCGGTACAATGATAGTACAATGCTATACAATGAGAGTACAATGCTATACAATGAGAGTACAATGCAATACAATGAGAGTACAATGCGGTACAATGATAGTACAATGCTATACAATGATAGTACAATGCAATACAATGAGAGTACAATGCGGTACAATGATAGTACAATGCTATACAATGATAGTACAATGCAATACAATGAGAGTACAATGCGGTACAATGATAGTACAATGCTATACAATGATAGTACAATGCAATACGATACAAAACAACTGTGATGCTGGACATGCAGCATCGTAAAGGTCAGAAGTCCACAATGAGCGTTATCAATGCTAGGTTACTGTAGGGCCACCAGCCAGAGGGGGCCCTGTACCACGCTACAGATTCTGCTGTTAGGATGTACCCAAGATCGCCATGAATGTACCACAACGAAAAAGGAAAAAAAAACATGTTTTGGGGTGAGCATTTCTTAACAAACGAACTGACAGGAACATCACCCACTGACAACAATCATTCAGAACAAAACGCCAGTGCAGGCAAACCAGTCATGAAACAGCACCGCGGCCTGTCACTACGCTTAGGTATGACAGAGTGAAGTCACAAACTTGCCTCCCTACCCCCCTCCCCCCCCCCTCTGTCTCTCTCATCTATCCCCCATCCCTCTCCCTTCTTTTATCCCCTCTACACTGTACGTTTGCTCTGCGGGCTTCCCTGTTCCATTGTCAGGGGAGAGAAAGAGAGATACAGAGAGAAAGCGACAGAGAGAGAGACAGACAGACAGACACACAAAAACACACACACACACACAAACACAACGAACTTGAACACACACACACCCCCCAAAAAAATGAGGACTTTGTGGTTTACGGTGATTCTGGTTGTGGCGAATTTGAAGGTGATGATGTTATTAGGGGAGAAAGTGTTGGGAGAGGAGAGTGAGGATTTTGACTTTGACGGTCTGCCGGGGGCCCAGCATGAATTCAAAGTGGAAATACCTGGCGGCGCGGAGGAGTGCTTTTTCATGAAGGTGACGCAAAAAGCCACCTTACACGTGTCATTTGAGGTGAGTGACGTCCCTTAGAGAGAGAGAGAGAAATACCGGTATACCGGAAAGTACATGAGTAATTTGCCATCTATAGAGAGTGCATCAGCCATAACAGTATATAACCATGTCTATTTCATTTTCATTAATATTGTCTCTTGTGTACTTTTGTTTTGCTCTTCCTCTTTATACCTCATTATACCCGTCATTCATGTATTGATATGCCTGCTTTTTGTTTCTCTATAGCTCAAAAGAGTTAATGGGAATAAACTATTCTGAATGGAATTGGGAATTGTGTGGTGTGTGTGTGTGTGTGTGGTGAGAGAAGAGAGAGAGAGAGAGAGAGAGAGAGAGAGAGAGAGAGAGGGGTCAGAATTCTAATGTTCACCGGCCTCGGGCCACAATCCATGTGGTCGATCGAGGATGTTGGAATGATGTTTGATACAAAATAGACATTGATGTGGACTATGATATTGAACATGATTATAAAATTAGGCATGGCCATATGGAAAGAATCATAGTGTAAC
>CM060331.1:38705215-38719494 GCA_030674155.1 Stramonita haemastoma
CACTGTTTGTTATAATAAACTATTGATGAAATCAAATGGAGAAAACCAATGGACCTGAATCAAACTGACTAAACAATTGTATTCTACAATAGTGAATCAATGACGGATCGAAAAATGACGTTTACTGTGTCAATAACTTTAGGTGTCTGTAAGTATATTTCAACAGACTTTATTAACTAACTTATTGTTAATGCCAGATTTATTTCATAGAAAATTCAAAAGAGAACATTAAAAAAAACATTTGCTCACGATCACTAGATACTGAATGGGAGCACATGCATGCCACCATCAGCTACAAGATTGTTGTTGCCACGATTCCAAAATGTTGTTGTTTTCAATGTTTATTCTTATTTCTGAATAAAATCTATTCTAACCACATGTGTACATGTCAGACAGGTAAAATTCTATACTTGTCCTGCCACCTTCCTTTTTGCATATATTATGATAATTATAATCAGATGTTTCTGTGTTCTTTTCCTTGGACAGTCTGTTCAGTATAATGTCTGTGCCCAGTACTACACAAAGTTTTCTCGAGAAATCAATAATTTATTATGCATTACATTGATATAGAAATTGTTCCGTTGTCATCGCTGTTGTCGATATTATTGTAGTCATCGTTGTCGTCGTCATCATCATCATCATCATCATCAGCAGCAGCAGCAGCAGCAGCAGCAGCATCGTTGTTGTTATTGTTGTTGTTGTCTCTTCTTCTTCTTCTTCTTCTTCTTCTTCTTCTTCTTCTTCTTCTTCTTCTTCTTCTTCTTCTTCTTCTTCTTCTTCTTCTACTTCTTCTTCTTCTTCTTTTTCTTCTTCGCAATTCTTCTTCTTCTTCGCAGTTCTTCTTCTTCTTCGCTGTTCTTCCTCTTCTCTGCAATTCTTCTTCTTCGCAATTCTTCTTCTTTGCAATTATTATTCTTCTTCTTCTTCTTCTTCTTCTTCTTCTTCTTCTTCTTCTTCTTCTTCTTCTTCTTCTTCTTCTTCGCAATTCTTCTTCTTCTTCGCAATTCTTCTTCTTCTTCGCAATTCTTCTTCTTCTTCTTCGCAATTCTTCTTCGCAATTCTTCTTCTTCGCAATTCTTCTTCTTCTTCTTCTTCTTCTTCTTCTTCTTCTTCTTCTTCTTCTTCTTCTTCTTCTTCTTCTTCTTCGCAATTCTTCTTCGCAATTCTTCTTCGCAATTCTTCTTCTTCGCAATTCTTCTTCTTCGCAATTCTTCTTCGCAATTCTTCTTCTTCGCAATTCTTCTTCTTCTTCGCAATTATTCTTCTTCTTCTTCTTCTTCTTCTTCTTCTTCTTCTTCTTCTTCTTCTTCTTCTTCTTCTTCTTCTTCTTCTTCTTCTTCGCAATTCTTCTTCTTCTTCTTCTTCGCAATTCTTCTTCTTCTTCTTCTTCTTCTTCGCAATTCTTCTTCTTCTTCGCAATTCTTCTTCTTCTTCGCAATTCTTCTTCTTCTTCGCAATTCTCCTCCTCCTCCTCCTCCTCCTCCTCCTCCTCCTCCTCCTCCTCCTCCTCCTCCTCCTCCTCCTCCTCTTTCTTCTTCTTCTTCTTCTTCTTCTTCTTCTTCTTCTTCTTCTTCTTCTTCTTCTTCTTCTTCTTCTTCTTCTTCTTCTTCTTCTTCTTCTTCTTCTTCTCGTTGTTGTTGTTATTATTATTATTGATGTTGTTATCATTGTCATTATTTTTTTAAACGTTTTTTTTTAATTACTATTCATTGTTGTTGTTGTTGATGTGATCATAGCTGACATCATCGTTATTGCAGACTGTGGGAAGTGTCAGCTCAAGGGCTTGACGTCCAGCGCCTGTCACAGCATGACCCCTCCCCCCCGCCCCCTCCTCATGCTCACCCCCACTCCTGCCCACCCCCATCCACACCCCCTTCCCCACCCCCACCTGCTGATGAGAAAAGAGAGGGGGAAGATTCTCCATCCTCCAAGGACAAGGAGGATACCACCTCCTCCTCGCCCTCCTCGTCTCCCACCTCCTCTACCGCCTCCTCCTCTCCCTCCTCCTCTCCCTCCTCCTCCTCCTCCTCCTCCTCCCCCTCCTTCTCCTTCCCCTCATCCTCCTCCTCTCCTCCTCCTCTTCCTCCTCCTCCTTCTCCTCCTCCTCCTCCTCTCCCTCCTCCTCTCCCTCCTCCTCCTTCCCCTCCTTCCCCTCCTCCTCCTCCTCCTCTCCCTCCTCCTCCTCCTCCTCCTCCCCCATCCTCCTCTCCCTCCTCCTCCTGTCCCTCCCCCTCTCCCTCCTCCTCCTCCCCCTCCTCTTCTTCTTCCCAACGACACCCCTTATCCCCATCCCGCCACGAGTGTTCTCTCTGGGTGTCGGCTGTGTGCGACATCATTTACAAACTGGGGTGGACGGAGGTGGTGATTGCTGCTGACCACCAATTCCGTAAGTTACCGATGTTTTTACTGTCTTTGCTTTATCTGGTTTTGGTTTTATCTCATTTTATGTGTGACGGATGTGGTTTTTCCCATAACGCGGCGGCCGTCCTGGGCATGACCCTTATGGTTGACCCGAACTAGAAATAACTGTGGACGTAACAACAAGTTTTGGCTTAGTAAGTAGATCAGTGGTCTACAAAGCCAGAAGTCACAGGTTTGATTCTTGTTTGAACCCGAACTTTTTCCTTATTCACTAAAACCTTGAGTTGTGGTCTGGGTGCTAGCCTATAAGAGAAGACGGGGAAATTTCGAGGCCCCATGAGAAATACATAATTCAGTGTGCTTAAAATAACCCACGGCGATAAGAATGGAGTTGTGCCAGGTAAACTTTTCCCCATTCTTACTACTTTTATCAACGACACAAAAGACTGTCTCTACAATCCAAACTTTCCTCTTTCTTATCCCTTTTATCAATGAAAGAAAAGACCACCACCACCTTCCCTTTCCCTATTTTTTTTTTATCCCCTTTAGTAATGAAAGAAAAGACTACCACCACCTTCCCTTTCCGTATTCTTATCCCTTTTATCAATGAAAGAATTAAAAGACCACCACCACCTTCCCTTTCCCTATTTTTTTTATCCCCTTTAGTAATGAAAGAAAAGACTACCACCACCTTCCTTTTCCGTATTCTTATCCCTTTTATCAATGAAAGAATTAAAAGACCACCACCACCTTCCCTTTCCCTATTTTTTTTAATCCCTTTTATCAATGAAAGAAAAAGACGACCACCACCTTCCCTTTCCGTATTCTTACCCCTTTTATTAATGAAAGAAAAGACTTCACCTTCACCTTACCTTTCCCCTATTCTTACCCCTTTTAATAACTACAGAAAAAACATCCCTACTTTCCCATTTATCTCCATTCTTATCCCCTTCATTTCGTTTTTGTTGTTGTTGTTCTCAGCCATAGGTCTCCACACAGACCTGATCACCTGTCTGTCAGTGTCACTGATAGACACAGTGACAGTGACAGTGGAGAACGTGTCATCTGTCATGTCGTCACTGCCATCAGTGCTGACAATGCTGCAGCCCAGGTCTCACGTCCAGGCTCTGTTGATCTGTACCTCCATGGGAAACATGACCTGGCTTGTGTCTGTGGTAAGGGTATGGATGTGGGTGTGTTATTGTTGTTGTAGTTTAATTTAGTCTATTCACACTTGGTGATATTAGATATGTGTGTGTGTGTGCGTGTGTGTGTGTGTGTGTGTGTGTGTGTGTGTGTGTGCGTGCGTGCGTGTGTGTGAAATATCTGTAATTCCCTATATCCCAAAAGGGGTTAAAGGAATATTAAATCTTGAAAATGCTATTTATGTAGTTTAGATATAGCAGGCAGTATAGACATTGGTCTGTAATTATGGGAATTAGCAGTCACCCGGTTCATAAAAGGGTATAACTCTTGCTTGTTTAAAGTTCAATGAGGGGGGAGATAACATGTCTATATTCATTCATACATACATACATACATACATACATACATACATACATACATACATACATACATACATACATACATACATACATACATACATACATACATACATACGTACGTACGCACACACATACACATACTACATACATACATACATACATACATACATACATACATACATACATACATACATACATACATACATACATACATACATACATACATACATACATACACGCATACATACATACATACATACATACATACATACATACATACATACATACATACATACATAATACATACATACATACATACACACACACACATACACACACATACATGCACAATGTACACGTATGCATTAATTAGTGTTTCTAGAAGCAGTTGCCACTATTTTTGAACACATTGCTATCAGCACCATCAGGGTCTCTTGACGTTGATTGTTTTAAATTTAATCAGGCTGTTAAACACTTTTTAAAAAAATGTCCATGGTACAATAACAAATCTGGAAGAAATGCTTTTAAAAGCACGGCAATACTGTTCAATCTCTTTAAGATCGTTTTCTTTTGTTTGGTCTCTTGTGACAGTGTTGTTAGCAATGCTTTTGAAATGAGAGTTTGATTTTTGTAATGAAAGCTCTTTTATCAGTTTTTTTAATACTACGTGTTCGATTCTTTTTATTTGTCAGGTCAATATTGGTTGTTATGTAGAAGACACTAATGCTTGAAAATGTTTCTGGGGTTTTTTTTCGTTTTTTTCTTTTTTGCTGCAATGAAACAAAGTAAACTCAATGAAACGGTGCATTTACTTTGGGTCCTTGCTGTTTGTATAAAGCTGTTTGCTTTGTTCTTGAGAAATAATCTCTAACATGAACTTTATGTTCGATTTTGTTTCTTAGCCCTGGGCGTTTGATAAAAAACATGACTCTTTATCACATGGGGGTACTCTTTTTCGCAAAAGGGGGAGGGGGGAGAGACGTGTTCTTATCAACTGAACTAAATAGATTGCCCAATAGTTAACAGCACTATCGGGAACACACACACACACACACACACACACACACACACACACACACACACACACACACACACACACACACACACACACACACACACACACACACACACACACACACACACACACACACGCTTTTCGTAAGTGTAGGCCATTGTGTGCCGGTGGGAACAGATGACAATATTTACACACCTGCATACACACGGGGACTGGATGAAAAAAGCACATGAGTGCTTATCCCATCATCATCGATATAAAAGAATATAAAAGAATATAAAAGAATAATAATAATAAAAAAGAGTTACACACACATACACACACACACACACACACACACACACACACACACACACACACACACACACACACACACACACACACACACACACACACACACACACAGCTTGGGACAAGACTATACACTATAGACCGATGTCCTGTGTTCGAACACACGCAGAACATATTGGGCACACTTTAAAACCTGTCCCACCTTTCGGAAGAGTAGGCGATTTTCGGTAAAGAACTGACAATATTTACACAAAGTATATTCCCATTAATACTTTCAAAGGGATATATTCTCAGTGAGTTCTTGCTTATCTTGACCATTATACAAGGTGTCGAATTTCAAATCTAATGGACGATCTGTAGGAAATTTGCCAAACCTTTGCAGTAATATGTTTTTAAAGGCATTTGAAGACATCATGATGAAATTTATCTCGAAGTTCACCAGAATAACATTTTGGATATGTTGTCTCAGTGAGAGATATACCTCTATTCCTTTCTGTAGGCTATAGGCAGTCGGCGAATCAAAGACCTGAAGTTAAAAAAAAACACAAAAAAACAACCCAACTCAGCAACCAGATAATCAAAATATAGATTGAAGTCATTTTTTTTACGATGAATATTATCACAGCAGAAAACAGTTGCAATGCTATATGCTTATTCTCTTTCCATGTAGGATTTTTGTTTTGTTTGAGCCAGTGCTTATAGGAACATAGTTTTTTGAAGATGAAAATGAGGAAAGGTTCATAAGCGATGCAAATTCTATATTCACCGTTGTCCATGTCAAATTACTGTTTGTCATTCCATCACTGGGTAGTGCTGGGCTGTTGTTGCTTTCAGATCTGTGATTAATAGTTACAGCTTAATTTTCTCGTGGGATGAGGCGACAGTAAAATCTGTGATCACAGGGCGGAGAGAGCTAGACTGTGGCAAGCACAGAGAGATAATGAATTGATGGATTGGGCTGCAGGAAACTGGCAGCTTTTTTTACCGTGTCTGGAGCTGTGTGCATAAGAGCGTGTTTGCTTTTGTTGTTGTTGTTGCTGCTGCTGCTGTTGTCGCTGTTGTTATTGTTGTTGTTGTAAAGAAGGAAGGAAGGTGGCAGGATGGTTAAGACCTTCACCTGCCTACAAGAAAACCGCCTGCCAACATGTAAATCGTGAGGTTCTGGGATCGATTCCCAACCTCACTCTTTCTTCCCAGTTTGCAGAGAAAAAAAAGCAAACTAAATGCCAGTCATTCGGATGAGACTGTAAACCGAGGTCCCGTGTGTGAACTCACACAGAGCATCTTGCGCACACGTCAAAAACCCGTTTCGCCTTTCGAAAGAGCAGGCTATTGTGTGCCGCTGGGAGCGGATATCAAATATTTACAAAACTGCATACACACAGGGACCAGATGTAAAAAAGCGCGTGGGTTCTTGTTCCATTATGCTCCAAATAAAAGAATGAATCAATGAATAAATAAATAAATAAATAAACAGGTTTAGCATAATAATGACGCCTAACGTGTGCAGCAGGAAAGCACAGTGAAGGGGGATGGAGAGGAGGAGGAGGGGGCTGCAGCCCTCAGGGAGTGTGGTCACTGGTGGTGGTCCTGTGGTGAGGAAGGGGTCCCCGTGGCCCCGTGGCCCCCTGCAGGCACCGTGGATTGGAACCCTCCACTTCCCCAACCACGACGTATCTCCTTCACCCGCTTCTCCAAAAGAGTCACGCTTACTGTGGCTGCACTGCATGTTAGTTCCGTCTCTCTCTCTCTTTAGTTCCTTCTCTCTCTCTTTATGTATGTATGTATGTATGTATGTATGTATGTATGTTTGTGTGTGTGTGTGTGTGTGTGTGTGTGTGTGTGTGTGTGTGTGTGTGTGTGTGTGTATGTGTGTGTGTGTGTGTGTGTGTGTGTGTGTGTGTGTGTGTGTGTGTGAATCATTACCCAATTTATAAAAATGATAGATCTATGCCTTTTTCCCTTCTTTTTAATCTTTTTATAAAAATAAATTATGACTGGGAAGTCCTATGTAATTTGTTATTGGCAGTAATTCTCCCCCCCCCCCTCCACCCCCATGAGGATAGTTTCTTGTTCTTGGTATTTGGATCATTGCTGTTGTTGTTGCTTAGTTAAAGAAATTTTTTATCTAGATTTAATCCCTGATAAGCGCGGGGACTGGATGTAAAAAATAAAGTACGCGAGTGCTTATTCATTATCCTCGAATAAAAGAATTTGATTTGATTTGATCTCTCTGTAGTAGTAGTAGTAGTAGTAGTAGTAGTAGTAGTAGTAGTAGTAGTAGTAGTAGTAGTAGTCTTTTTAGTGTGTGTGTGTGTGTGTGTGTGTGTGTGTGTGTGTGTGTGTGTGTGTGTGTGTGTGTGTGTGTGTTTTGTGTGTGTGTTTGTGTGTGCGCGCGTGCGCGCGTGCGTGTTTGTGTGCGTGCGTGCGTGCGTGTATGTATGTATGTGTGTGTGTGTGTGTTGTGTGTGTGTGTGTGTGTGTGTGTGTGTGTGTGTGTGTGTGTGTGTGTGTGTGTGTGTGCATGCACCCCATTGGACCTCAAGCCAGATGTCTGATATTGCGCAGTGCTATATGACAACTGATGATGCGGAGGAGGAGGAGGATAAAGACGACGATGATGATAATATGATACCAATGATGATGAAGATGATGATGATGATGATGATGATGATGATGATGATGATGATGATGATGATGATGATGATGATGATGATGATGATGATGATGATTGCTCTATGTCAACTCATGATTTA
The DNA here is from genome assembly GCA_030674155.1 of Stramonita haemastoma. Classification (NCBI taxonomy): domain Eukaryota; kingdom Metazoa; phylum Mollusca; class Gastropoda; order Neogastropoda; family Muricidae; genus Stramonita; species Stramonita haemastoma. The sequence goes on from CM060331.1 coordinate 38,713,144, forward strand.
TTTCTGAAAACGAGAGTAAAAGGCAACCTCTTTTGTCTTACTAAACTTGTATAGCTTGTAATTTATACATTTTAGATATTGTATGCGTTTGGTTAAGTACTTTAGATTGTCGATATATTTCAACACTGTATTGCTCATAACTGATGCCTTAGAGATATTGTGTATGTTTGGTAACATACTTCAGAATGTGTGTATATATCTTAAAGTTGTATTGCTCATAACTAATACCTTTTAGGTACTGTGCGTGTTTGGTAACATACTTCAGATTGTGTGTATATTTCAAAAGTGTATTGCTCGTAACTGATGTCTGTTACATATTGTGTGTGTTTGGTAACATACTTCAGATTGTGTGTATATTTCAAAAAGATAACATACGTATAGATATTCTGCTTTAGTTTGATATCTAGATGTTTTCTTGTTGTGTTTTTGTTGTGGGTTTTTTCAAGGGTGCTTTATCTGATGTGTTGAGCCACAAACTGTAATAAACACTAGCCAATAATTGATTAAAACTGTGACAGGCCCCGCCGTTTGTGACTAATACAACCAATGGGACTGAGGTGTCTTACGAAGGACTCTGTATAGATATACTTGACGCCATTGCATATGAAGTGAATTTTACGTAAGTATTGGTTGTCCAGGAGAGGTAAGAAGAATGGGAATGCGAAAATCAAAATGTATTAAATTCGCCCCTGGTGATAAACTGTAGAAGCTTTTGCTTTTATACATTATATATTTTTGCCTACAATACGAACAAAGTGTAATTGTGTATGCCAGTCTGTAATGAAAAAAAACATGTGAATATGATTTTTAGTTTATTTTAGCGTATAATGAGCGAATGTGAACGTCATTGAATCTTCATCTTAGCCTATAATGAGATAATGTGAATGTGATGTTTGTTCCTTTTAGTCTAGAATTCTGTTATTCTTTTATTGTTTTATTTCGAGGATAATGGAATAAACACTCGTGTGCTTTTTTTAAATTTTTTACATCAAGTCCCCGTGTGTATGCAGTCTTGTCAATTTTGTCATCCGTTCCCACTGGCACACAATGGCCTCCTCTTCGAGCTTCCGAAAAGCGCAAGATGTTCTGCGTGCGTTCGCACACGGAACCTCGGTTTATAGTCTTATCTGAAGGGCTTTAGGGTCGGCACTGATGTTAACTCCGGTGGAAAAATCCTCTTGGGCGAGAATTAAAGAATTTTAACGTGATTGTTTCTTCACTTTGGTCTATGATGAGAGAATGTGGATGATATTGATTTTATCCTATAATGAGAGAGTGTGAATGCAATAAGATACTATGCAAAAAAATACGACACAAAAATATACTATTACAATGCAATAAATTGCATTAGAGAGCAATGAAAGATACACTCGGGTCCAAAAGTGTCCCAAATCATGGAGGTTTTTTAATAAAAAAAAAAATTGCTGGATACATTTATGAATGTCTTCCTGTGTGAATTTAAACCATTCAGGTTGTAAAACATGTCTGTAGAAACAGTCTACTTCTACTTGTTATCGACAAAAAGGTTTAGGAGTTTGAAACATTTAGTTTTGGCGGCCAGATTGGATTGTTTCCATGGCAACAGTGAAGAAAACTGAGTAATTCTTTTAATTTTATGCTTTACAAGTGATGCCCTTTCAATATATGGCGTACCTTTTAACATAGGCTTGTAAACAAAATTTCATCAGTTTTGACCCCCATGTCCCACCTGAAGTACAAAACAAAGCAATACAATACTATACAATACAATACAATACAAAGTAAAACATTGCAATACTATTTCACACGATATGGTTTTGTGGAGAATGATGTGGTGTGATGTGGAATTGATGTGATGCATTGTCCACCAGGTATGTGATCACCACACCCGAAGATGGAATGTACGGTGCCAAAAATGATGACGATACCTGGAATGGTATGGTTGGCATGGTGAAACGAGGGGTCAGTAGGTTTTCTGCTTTTTGTTTGTTTTGGCTTTGCTTTTTCATATCTATATGTCTCCCTATGCCTACCTATGACTGTGCCTGTGTATAGATTTCATTGTTTCTGTCTGTCTGTGTCTGTGTCTGTCTGTGTCTCTGTCTGTCTGTGTCTCTGTCTGTCTGTCTGTCTGTAAGTCTGTCTGTCTGTCTGTCTGTCTGTCTGTCTGTCTGTCTGTCTGTCTGTCTGTCTGTCTGTCTGTCTCTCTCTCTCTCTCTCTCTCTCTCTCTCTCTCTCTCTCTCTCTCTCTCTCTCTCTCTCTCTCTCTGTCTGCGTGCGCTTGCGTGCGTGCATGCATGCGTGCGTGCTTGCGCGCGCGCGCACGTACGTGTATGTGTGTGTGACTTTCTTTAATTTAACGCCTGTTCACTCGAAGTGATATTAGACACAGAAAAGAAAGATAAAGATTTACAAAAGTGTGTCACATTCAGAGAACGTGTGTGTGTGTGTGTGTGTGTGTGTGTGTGTGTGTGTGTGTGTGTGTGTGTGTGTGTGTGTGTGTGTGTGTGTGTGTGTGTGTGTGTATTTAAAGGACATTCAGTACCCTTCAAGGGTAAGGCTTACACCCTGTGTGTCAATTGGTTTTACTGCTGTGTAAATATAATGGGGAAGCCGAGGAGGAGGAGGAGGAGGAAAAGACGATGGAGAAAGAGAAAGAGAAGGGGGAGGAGGGAGAGGAGGAGGAGGAGGGAGAGGAGGAGGAGGAGGAAGAGAAGAAGAAGAAGAAGAAGAAGAAGAAGAAGAAGAAGAAGAAGAAGAAGAAGAAGAAGATGATGATGATGATGATGATGATGATGATGATGATGATGATGATGACGATGACGACGACGACGACGACGACGACGACGAAGACGACGACGACGACGACGACGAAGAAGAAGAAGAAGAGGAGGAGGAGGAGAGGAGGAGGAGGAGGAAGAAGAAGGAGATGACGACGACGACGAATACGAAGAAGGAGAAGAAGATGATGATGATGACGATGACGACGACGACGAAGACGAAGAAGGAGAAGAAGAAGATAATGATTATGATGACGATGACGACGACAACGACGACGACGATGACGCAGAAGAAGAAGAAGAGGTGTACTTATTGGTGTAATGCTGCGATTTGTTGGCTTAAAAGAGAGCAAGTTATACAATTGCTACATATTTGACTGTGAGGAAAACACCGGGTGCAACCCTATGACAACTGGAGCTGGGGAGCCCCTATTGTGACGGGTTTGTTCCAGATTACTCGGTGTGCTTTTTCTCGTTTTTTTCTCATTGTTCTTACATTTCTCCATCTTTGCTGCTGCAGACTTGGTTGCAGTGTTTTTTTCCCCAATTTCAATCCTAGTTATTATCTGTGTTTTCATTAGGCAGAGTGAAGAACAAATTCATAAAATCTTTGTAGTTAATTTGGTTTTTACATTAATGCTAGGAATATTACTAATCCATTACAAAATAATCTTTTGTAAAATGTTCAACTCCCCGTGACTTTCTTATGTATTCATGCTTTTTTCTAGTTTAGCGACCATATCAGATCAGCGTTATATTATTTTTATGTCTAGGTCCCTGTGTATAGATTAAAGATTAGACATTCTTGGAGGTTCTGTCCCTGATTACATCAACATTAGCTACGTGTTCGTTGTGGTGGGTTTTCCCCTAGTGACTTGCTGCTTAAAACCTATCCCACAAGTCATAATTCTAAGACTCCGCACTGGGCACAACAGGCTAAACCACCATATGTCCACAAAACTGAAACTTGCTCCTTCTCCCCTATGTGCCTATGGTAAAGAAAACCAGACAGGCGAGCACATGCTTCAAAGGTGTAGCTATTCAGCGACCTGAGGAAGAAAGTGTGGCCAACGGAGATAACCCTACAGACCAAGCTGTACGGCCCACGAGAGGAGCTGGAAAGGACATGCCATTATTTTTCCCAGACACATCTGACGGTGTAAAGCGAACGAGAGAAGAAGAAGAAAACCTATCCCTTACTTTGGAGAGAAATTATGTTCAACATGGTCCTGACCCTGATAAATGTAATGCATGTTGCACTCCTGCTATACCTACCTTGAAATGGTGTCCGATGTAACTGTTAACACAGGTTTGTGTTTTAGGGTTTGGATTTTTTTTGGGAGGTGGGGGTGGGGAGTTGAGTGTGGTTTTTGATTTGTTTTGTTTTGTTTTGTTTTTTGCTGTTCCTCGACTGGAGCTCTCAGGTTCACCAATGGCGACGTGTTGCGTATGCGACCGTTTTTTTTCCCCACTATAAAAGCAGCTGCATTCCGACTTCGGGAATAGTGTTTAAACATGACAGGTGTGTGCATGCGTTTTCTAAATCCATTCCTAACGGTATGCAGTGGTCTACTCTTTTGAGATGTCGAACGGTTTTTAACTGTGCGTGCGTGCGTTCGCACACAGGGCCTCTGTTTATAGTCTCATCCCAAGGACTTTCGGGGGAGTGTATTCATTGCTAATGTTAACTCCTGAGTAAAATTCCCTAAAACGGGCGCCTCCGTGGTGGCAAAATTAACCAAGACTGCATACACACGGGGACTAGATGCAAAAAAAACCCCAAGCATATCAGTGGATGTTCTATTATTCTCAATATAAAAGATTGAATGACTAAATAGATGAATAAATAACTGGATACATAACTGAAACCACTAAGGGGACGGGATAGCTCAGTGATCAGACTACTCACTTTCCCCCAGCCAAGGTTAAGCGGCATCGAGCGTGGCTACCAGTTGGATGGGTGACCGTTTGCGCACCTTGGCTTCAGTACAGTTAGCTCAGTTCACCTAGCTGTAAATGGGTACCTGCCCTCTTTAGGGTCAGGGAAAGTAAAGCAGCGAGGGAGAGGAGATGGGCGCCGCCCTCAACATACTGGCCCCTAGACAAGCTGAGGTCTCTGACGCCTCGCTCCTCTACGACCACATAGGTTATGAGACACCTTTACCTAGAGAAGCTGAGGTCTCTGACACCTCGCTCCTCTACGACCACATAGGTTATGAGACACCTTTACCTAGAGAAGCTGAGGTATCTGACGCCTCGCTCCTCTACGACCACATAGGTTATGGGACACCTTTCCCTTTACTGAAAACCGTGTTGACGACTGCAGGAGGCAGACCTGGCCATCGGCCCCTTCACCATCACCTCAGAGCGCAGCACAGTGGTGGACTTTACCGTGCCCTACATGGAGGACGGGGGAGGCATCCTCAGCCGCAAAACCAGCCCCTCCCCCCCTCTGATGGGCATCTTCTCCCCCTTCACCCCCACCGTCTGGCTGGCCACGGCAGGCATGCTCGTCGTCTTCGGGGTGGCTCTCTTCTTCGTCAACAAGCAGGACGATGGCAGCAGGACTCCTCCCGGGGACAGGGGCAGTCGGGGTCCTTTGCGGGTGGGTGGCAGCCGTGCTGCAGGGGTGGGGGTGGGGGTGACGGGGGCGACTGAGAAGGTCAAGGAAAAGAAGCTGATTCCCAAAGTGCAGTGGACTGTGGCTCTGTCGGTGTGGACCATTTTCAGCTCTTTTGTGGAGCAAGGTGAGTGAGTGAGTGCATGCAAGTCGTGTTCGGGTGTTCATGATGTTTGATGTCGGTCGGTTCTGTAGATTTTTTTTGTCTATCTAGTTTGTTTGTCTTTTTTATATAAAAGAAGAAAAACTACAGAAACTGAAGAACGATTCTTCAAGTTTGAGACAGCCTGGTAGCCTAAGGGTGTGAAATATTTTCAGTTGTTTTATGGTGGACACAGTTTGGTATAGTTTTATTGCAATTTATCTGTGTGGAGGATGAATATTAACGGTGTAAAATTTTGCATCTCTGATTAATTTTTTTCAAGTTAAATTTACCAGTTTGTGACTCAAAGGCGTGTTAGCCAAAAATGCTGAGTCCAAGAAAATTTTGTTTTTCCATGGAAAAAAGATGGGGTTTTGTGTGAATTCCACATAATCTGATTCTATTTTCCACGGAGGTATAAATTATAGGGTATATTTTTTTCTGATGTAAAAGTTAAATAAAACGTCCATGCATTTTTGCACAGTCAATTTTCTTCTAATAAACATCTGTTTAAACTACAAGAAATGTCTTTTTTCTGTGAACCCAGTATGTTTCCTAATGGGCCAGGCTGTCTCGAGAGGAATATCGATTTGTGTTTATTTTTCGTTGATAGAAGTTTGAAATAAGATTTTGGGCCAAGCTGGGGATGAACTGAAGTTTTTACAGAGTGTGTTGTTAATAACAACCCCTAGATACTTCACAGAGACGTATCGGACAGAGACAATAACTATTGTTTTTTCATTAGCATTTATATTCATGGCAGGTGTTTCTGCGTAAATTCCGAGTAGCTCTCCACTTATATAAGTTATAATATACGTTATCATAATGTC
>CM060331.1:38719594-38742862 GCA_030674155.1 Stramonita haemastoma
GTCCATTCTCCTGCATTTTCCCCAGAAACTCTTTAGTTGGTTTTAATGATGGTGGATAAAAGATCACATATGCAATAATTTCACCATTGGTGAACCACGAACTCTACCTAGAGAACATTTTTTTTTTTCGTTTAAACTTGAGCAAAACAAAACAAAACAAAACAAAATGACTCGCATACACACAACTGCTGCATTCCCCTGCTATCTATTGTGCAGCAACCAACTTTTTAGTTTCTTAAACACCTACATATTTAGATGCATGCAGTCACACACACACACACACACACACACACACACACACACACACACACACACACACACACACACACACACACACACACACACACACACACACACACGGAACGGGATATCCTAGTGGATAGAACATTGCGCTGGCAATTTGACGACCCGAGTTCGATTCCCGTAGGAGGGGATTTTTCCCCCTGGAGTTAACATCAGTGCTGACTCCACTCTCCCCAAAAGTCTTTCGGATGAGACTGTAAACCGAGGCCCCGTGTGCGAACGCACGCAGAACAACTTGCGCATACGTTAAATCCTGTTCCGCTTTTCGTAAGAGTAGGCCATTGTGTGCCGGTGGGAACAGATGATATTTACACAACTACATACACAAGGACGGTGGCAGGATGGTTAAGACGTTCGCCTGCCAATATGTAGGCTAAACCGTGAGTTTCTGGGTTCGTACCCAGCCTCGCCCTTTCTTCCCAGTTTGACGAAAAAATCGAACTGAATGTCAGAGTCATTCGGATGAGACTCGAAACCGAGGCCCCGTGTGCGAATGCACGCAGAACATCTTGCGCACACGTTAAAACCCCGTTCCACCTTTCGGAAGAGTAGGCCATCGTGTGCCGGTAGGAGCGGATGACAAAATTATAACAAACCAGCATGCACACAGGTGTTGTGTTTGGACACCATCCCTGAGGAACGACCGGGGAGTTGGAGTCCCAGAGCGGCTCGGGGCTGTAGGTATATGGCAACGTTCTGGTGGCTCCTGCGACGGTACTGGAACCATTCGTATCGGTCAATGCCCTTCCAATGGATCATTCCAGTAGCGTGGAGAGGGGGGGTCTGCTGCATGGGTAACAACTTGCCCTCCATACTTACTTGCCCAGGCTTTGCGCTCTAAAGACTAGAGCGCATTTCCATAGTCTTCCGAGACTGATGGGTGCCTACTACTATACACATGGGGACTGGATGAAAAAAAACACATGAGTGCTTATCCCATTATTCTCGAAATAAAAGAATAAAGAAAATAATAAAACACACACACACACACACACACACACACACACACACACACACACACACACACACACACACACACACACACACACACACCACACACACACACACACACACACCACACACACACACACACACACACACACACACACACACAGAGCATCCACCCCACGGATCCTTTACAATATTTTTTTGCTTTCACACACACACACACACACAACACACACACACACACACACACACACACACACACACACACACACACACACACACACACACACACACACAGAGCCTGGGATATGTATGCTGTGTCATAAAGTGTCAAGTCAAATCAAGTCAAAATTATCTTTATTGAGGGTGAAAGATTAAGTTTACACAACTTTTTTTTCATCCTGCCTTCACAATTAAAAATCAAGAAAATTGACTTCTAAAACAATCAAAGACAAATATCAACCTTGGTTGAAAACTAAAATAAATGAGGATTTTCATACAAACAGAATCTCACAAGATAACAAACTCAAGACAGTAACATAAACATAACAAACATATGTGTGCTCTGGGGTGTTTCTGCTGGTGTTCCTTTAAATCTAATCCCTGCTAAGAAATGTGTAAAGCTTTTTCAAGAGACCTGTCTATTTCATTCAATATGCACAGAGTAATTTTCTCACCCCTTTAATGAAAAGGCTATCAAAGATAATCTTCATACGTTTTCTGTAATCCTCTTTTGTACGTTTGGGGCAAAAATTCAGTTGTGTAAACAGCCAAATGCGAATAAAGTGCACAAGAAAACAGACAATTTGAAGAAAGACATTTTCGGAACTGTGCAACAGTGCAGTTTGCAGAACAAACTGTACTGTTATGTGGGAGGCAATAGATTGCATTTCCTCGCTTTTATGCATTCGTTTTGGCTGATTATATGTAAGTAAATGTGATTAGTAGCAAAAATATCGCTTATTTAGAGTGTTGCATAAAGTTGAAGCTTGCAGCTCTCTCCCCCCCCCCCCCCTCCCTCCCCCCTGCATCTTTCTATCTGCTCGCGCTCTCGTGCGCACGTTTTCGGTCCTCTGGTAGGGAGGGGTACATTTATTTATATTTTGTTTATCATAATGGAATAAGCACTCGTGTGCGTTCTTACATTTAGTCCATAATTGTGTGCAGTTTTGTAAATTTTGTCATCCATTCCTACTGGCACTCAATGGCCGACTCTTCCGAAAAGCGGAATGGGTTTTAACTTTTGTGCAAGATGTTCTGCGTGCCTTCGTACACGGGGCCTCGGTTTATAGTCTCATCTGAAGCACATTTGAGGGGAGTGGAGTCGGCACTGACGTTAGCTCCAGAGGAAAAATCCTCTTTATTGTATTTGTTCTTTTATATTGAGGATAACCTAATACGCACTCATGTGCTTTTTTACATCCAGTCCAGGTATGGGTGCAGTTTTGTAAATTTTGTCGTCCGTTCCCAACAGCACACAATGGCCTACTCTTATGAAAAGCGCAACAGGATTTAACATGTGCACAGGATGTTCTGCATGTGTGAGCGCAATGTTCTGACCACTAGGCTAACCCGTTCTCCAGAACCAGTATTGTGGAAACAGTCATTGGGCAGGGTAATACACAATAGTACTGCCCCAGTGCATGTCATTGCTACGTGCATGTTGTATGTTGGATACTTTTGTGTCATTTTAACTACCACAGGCATTTTGCTTTTGTGAAATAACCAAGTAGGTTGAGCTGCTTTGCATCTGTTTACCTCCAAATTAATCATTATTTCTTAGTCTTGCAGCTTGTTCATGTGGCATACATAATCTCCCTTTTGGTGTTTATTGATTTAGCACATGAGCAACATAACGTTTAAGGAAAGCATTTAACATACAAAACTATACATATAAGCCCCTTTCTTCTTCCTCTGTTAAATGTGTGCTTAATATATATATACAGCACTTATAAGGTATTCAAAACTTTATATTATTACTAGCCCTTTAGTACATCTGTATTACATTTGTTATTTTTCAAAGGGGTCCAGGGAAGGGGAATCGACAGCATATTGATTATTGGAGTAAAGAACTCCATTTAAGTCCAGTAACTCAATTGTGTTCCAGTTCATTATAGAGACGGAATAAAAGTTTCAGGTTTATATAGATGTTTCAACACTACATTACATGATGAGGTTGGCTATGTAAACTTGTAAAGTAGCATCATATCTTAAAAAAAAAAAATTCATGGAGATGAGAGCTGCCCTTTTGTCTTACTCCTTTTGTCTTTAGCCTTTGGAATAATCTACTGTCCCAGCCAAAGAAGTATGCATACACTGATCCACTGCAGGGGAAAACTCTTAAACTGGTGGTGCTGTACTATTGTGAAATATTTTCTTCATCTATATAAAGTAGAGAAACTAGAAGAGTGTAGCAGAATACAAAATGATGAGCAATACATTACACCTCAAAACATCATGTACGTATATATATATGTGTTAAAACCTGTTCCACTTTTTGGAAGAGTAGCCCATTGTGTGCTGGTGGGAAGGAATAACAAAATTTGCATCGCCACATAGACGTGGGGACTGGATCAGTGGATGTAAAAAAGCTCATGAGTGCTAAATTCCATTATCCTTAAAATAAAAGAGTACAGATAAAAAAGTAAACAGTTAGCAGCTCAGTGACATAAATAACCATGTCTGTTATAAATACATCGAACCTAAGCTCTTTTCCCCATCCACTTGGCACTAGACCTTGAGTGGTCTGAGTGCTAGTCTTTGAGATGAGATGATAAAGTGAGACCAACAAAATTAAACACAGTTAGCAGCTGAGTGACATAAATAACCATGTCTGTTATAAATACATCGAACCTAAACTCTTTTCCCCATCCACTAGACCTTGAGTGGTCTGAGTCTTTGAGATGAGATGATGAAGGAAGTGAGACCTGTCCCATGTGCAACCCACATTTAGAACCTGGTTAAATTTAGGAATGAATGGCAGCAAGAAATTTGTCCCTGGCAAAATTCTGGAGGGTAATGCTTTCCCCAGGAAGAGCAGCCAAAATTTTACAATGTCTGTCATGACTGAAAGTGCTATACAATACAATACAATACAGTACAGTACAATACAATACAATACAATGCAATACAATACAATACAGCATAGCATGATATACCATTGTTCTAACAGAGGTCCTACACTTTTTGAGCGCTTTTCTTCGTCCTTCTTTACTTAAGGAAAAGTTGAAAGAAATATAAAATCTAATATAACGCAATACCAAATACGCAATGTTGAAATGAATTGTGGTTTACACAATGTACATGTATGATATCACTTCCAATCAAAACAATGTTGTTTATAAACAAACATAATATATGATGGTTTTGTATGAATGGTGTGTTTTCAGAATCAGATCATCCTCAGGAGAAAGTCATTCCATTATGCATGAAGGAAGATCAGCAAGTTTTTTCAGCTTTCTAGCCACAGCTACGAGTCAAAACCTGAATACAGAAACATGATGTCAGGCAGGTCTCTAGCTGACACTACTGATATAGCTGCAGAGGAAAGAATCAACTGAGGCAGAGGACATGGAAGGAAGAGTGGAAGGACCAACCATGGACCACAGTGACCTGAAAGAAGTGTGTACACTTCAATTAGGGAAGGAGGCGTGGGATCGTTGGCACCAGATCAGAAAGACCGAAGGACTTCACTCAGACTCAGAAACTGCATGCCTGCTTTTGAAATGGTAAAGTTGTTTTATCAACTTTAACTCTTGAGTTGTCATTCTTGGCTTGTCTTGACTTCTCATTCAACTCCCTTGGAGTCATTTTGGGAGCATGATTCTGAAGCTGTCAGGCAGTGTTTTGGGGCACTTTGATTTGATTTGATTTTTATTTGATTTATTCTTTTATATCGAGTATAATGGAATAAGCACTCATGTGCTTTTTTACATCCAGTCCCCGTGTGTATGCAGTTTTGTAAATGTTATCTGTTCCCACCTGCACACGATGGCCTACTCTTACGAAAAGCGGAACAGGATTTAACGTGTGAGCAAGATGTTCTGCGTGCGTTTGCACACGGAGCCTTGGTTTAAAGTCTCATCCAAAGTACTTTGGGGAGAGTGGAGTCAGCACTGATGTTAACTCCAGAAGAAAAATCTCCCCGACCGGATTCAAACCCGGGTCGTCAAATTGCCAGCGCAATGTTCTAACCACTAGGCTATCCGTCCCCCTGAACCTTGTAGAGCCCGTTCCTAGCTCCAAGTCTTAGCTTGTGTGCTAGGTGTTTTTTTTCCCCCTGTCACCAGCTGTTGCTGGCTTGTTCTTCAGTGAAAGATAGAAAGATGGGCTTTTAACATAACATGATATATATATGCATCAGATAATGCTTGTGTTTTTACAAGAGACTTTCGTTTTTATACTATACTTTTACTGAGTTATACTTATAGTCTCATCTGAAGAACATCCACAGTTGCAGGAATATGGAATCAGAACCAGTGTTAAATCCAGGAAAAAATTGCCTCCAACAGATGATCTTCCTTCTTTCTTGAATTATTGAATCAGATTATTTCAGGCCATTATTTCAAAAGATATGATATGTGTAACCACTCGGCTTTTTTGCCCCCAGCCTCCCCAACTCACTCTATGATCTGTCATTTAAGTACAATCTGCATGACTAACCTCTGACTATTGACCAGCCAATCGATGAATCATGGTGACCAAATTATCTTAAGGTTAGCAGATTGGATTGAGCTTTCTTGGTATTATTATCATCATTTCATGATCATCTCAGAAATTATAATTGTTTTGATGATGATGATAGCTGATGATGATGCCTTGATGGTGGTTGTTCATTGTCATTATCACTATTATTAGAAATCAGATCAACTTATTAAACACTCTTGCCTGAATAACAATTACACAGGTAAGTAGGCTGACCCCTGTAAACACACAGACACAGACACTCAGACACACACAGACACAGACACAGACACAGACACACACACACACACACACACACACACACACACACACACACACACACACACACACACCGATTTCTGGTTGTGGGGCAATCCTATTTTGATAGTGATTGTCTTTGATACAATGATAATGATGAGGAAGATGAATAAAAGTATTAAAACTGTTAGTGGTGCTCCTGGCTGAAAACATAACATTTAACTAGAACAGTTACTGAGAAATTATAATGTTCGCATGCTATACACAGAATTCAAAGAAACTGTGACCTGGATCAGAGTTTCAGAACTGTTATATAATTTTGTGAAATAATAAATTTGCATGTATATATCTTGACTTTAGTGACAGGAGTTGTAAGTGAGTGACTGACATTTGCAATGCAAGTAGCTGACAGACCACAAAAATACCCCCACAGTAATCAGACATCTTTAATACAAACTAGTCATGATACTCTCTGTGTTGACAGGTATGAGAGTCACCATCAGAAGCAGTGGGTTGTGGAGTGTGTGTACTGCCAGGGTATGCTGTCTGTGTCTCTGATGTGTGGGCAACACAGACAACTTGATAATGTCATCATGTCTGTCAGCAAAGTGACGTCGCTGTCTGCAACTGACGTCTACAACTTGACAACACCTGAGGTGAAAAGCCTAAGCTCCGGTGACGTTGGACCTCTGAATGCGGAAAATGTGTGTGTAACTGCAAAAGCCGAAGCTGGGGTTGACAGAAGAGTCTGTAGTCAAGTCAGTGTAAGTCACGATGATGGAGAAGATGATGATGAGGACACAGATACAGAGTCACAATTGGCTGAGCCGAGACAGACTCACAGTTGTGACTCAGCAGGTGGTTCTGTTACATGTAATGATACAACAGTTGTATCATGCGAAGAGAAAAGTGTAGAAGATACCGTGGGTGGGGCCCAGAGACAGAGGCAGACACATGGATGTGAAGTGTGTGGTCAGGTCTTCCCTTCTTCAGATGCTTTGGTATGCCACTCACAGACAGTGCATCAAGTGAAAGAAAAACCACACCCAGTGAAACATAAAGTAATGAAAAGAGGGAATCAGTTTGAGTGTTTGACATGCAAGAAGACTTTCCCATCCGAAAGCGGCATAGAATCTCACACATGCATTCACCATAACAATCGTCATTGTTGTGAATTTTGTCAGAAATGTTTCAAGTCATCTGTGTCACTAGGCGTGCACAGACAGAAATTTCACAGCACTGTCAAGAGTTCCTCAAGCAAGCAATCAGAGGTGGCTCACACTAGAAAGGGGAATCCCCGCAACAAAAGGTGTTCTAAAAACAAGCAACCATCCAGTAATCGTGACTGTGGTCAGTATTTGAAAAAACCCAACCTTTCCTCCGGTCATCTGAAGCAAGCTTATAACCAGTCTGTGCCAGGTGATAGAGAACAATTAGTCACATGTGAAGTTTGCCAAAAGTCGTTTAAGTTCAAAAGGAGCTTGACTCTACATATGAAATCTCACTCCAGTCAAACTCAAGGGCTTGATCAGACACAGGAGATACAGTCTGATCAGCCTCCCACAGATCCAGGAAAGACGCAACTACCACAAAACACAGAGGTCTGCGCTGGTGAAAACTCCCCACAGGAAGAAGGTAAAGCAGAGCCGCCACTCCGCTGCAGTTTTTGTGCACGAACATTCAAATCAAAAAGAGGTCTGGAGGGTCACGAGCAGAAAGAGCACACAAAGCAGGGGCCCAGAACCAACATGTGCGACAAGTGTGGTGCTGCGTTCAGGTTCAAAACCCAGCTGACCAAACACAAAAGGAGCCACAGGGATGAGCGGCCTTTCACCTGTGGGCAGTGTGGAGCCAAGTTCAAGTCCTCGGCCAGCTTGGAGCTGCACAAGAGCTGGCACGAAGACATGCGCAGCTCTGTGTGCCATCTGTGTGGCAAGAGTTGTCTGGGGATGAGGGCTCTGACACGCCACATCAAGATGCACCACGGTTCTGAACACATGGTAAAGTTAGAACTCTCCTTTACCTAACGTACTATGTTATAAATACTAGTCTGTATCATGGTGACAGTGTGTGTGTGTGTGTGTGTGTGTGTGTGTTTGTTAGTCACCATCAGCTTCTTGCAACTTGCAAAACTGCAATCATATCCAAGCAACATTTGTACTTTAAATCATCTTTCCCAAAGATAGTCTGATTTATTAGTATTTTTTCGTTAGAAATTGTTCAATTTCACCAGGAGATATGGGAGTAACTGTTAAATCAAAGAAAGTTTGTTTTTCCGGTTTAGTTCTGAATTTAGAGAATTTGAATCTCTTGGTTAGGAAAGGCTATTTAGCATCCCAAACTCTGTTGTTACATAGCCTCCCTTTAAACCTTTCTCTAGTATTTTTTTTAATCACTGCTACTTTGTCAAATTGATAAACTGACTGAGTGTGCAGTCAGTGGACTGTTGAGCTTAATTGACCACACATATGATTAGGATTTTTTGGGTTTTTCTTTTTTAAGAAGCTCAGGGCAATTGACTTATTGAGCAGCATTCATATCTGTCTGGCTCTAATGATGTGATTAGAATAGTATTTTGTTTGTACACTAGCATATTTCTTTTATTGGTGATAGATTGAATTCAGTTGAAGACCCAGACTGTCATTGACAGAACTTTGTCAACATTTTGTGTATAAATACAAGTCTTACGAATTGTCAGGAATCCAAACAGTTGTGTTGTACTTGAAATAAACTTTGACAACTGCAGATCAGTCTTCATTTTCATTGAGCAGTATCTCATACACAAGTTTACTTATATTTTTATGAGATTAGCACTCAAACTGGCATTTAGAAAGATTTATTGTTTGTTTTATTTTTCCATTTCTTGGCTAGAGCCCCAAGGTACACCAATGGTGAGATTTTGCGTATGCAACTGTTTTCCCATAATCAAGGTAGCCACATTCAGACTTCAGGGAGTATACACTATATCAGTTTCTACAATTAAAGCAGTTTTATGATATTGATGGTACTTAAATCTTCTTTTTTAAAACTAGGTGTATATTTTCCCCTTTCGTAACATGTATTTTAACAATTAAAAAATTGTTTTGTTACTACAGGTTGAAAAACCCTACAATTGTTCAGAATGCACGGCGTCCTTCACGTCACTGAGTAAGCTGACATCTCACGCGGGCGTGCACAGTCATCAGAACTATGTGTGCTGCGAGTGTGGCCAAGCTTTCCGCTCTGAGCACATTCTGGCCATACACAAGCGTAGACATACAGGTAGGTTGAGGCATTCTTTCTTTTATTCTTTCTTTTATTCTTTTATATCGAGGATAATAGAATAAGCACTCATGTGCTTTTTTTCATCCAGTCCCCGTGTGTTTGCAGTTGTGTAAATATTGTCATCTGTTCCCACCGTCACACAATGGCCTACTCACGAAAAGCGGAAGAGGATTGATATGACACAGAGACAGAGAGAGAGAGAGAGAGAGAGAGAGAGAGAGAGAGAGAGAGAGAGAGAGAGAGAGAGAAAACAAATGAATGAACAGAAATGTTTAATTGAAAATCAGTCTCAATCCTATGGCTGTGTATATACTAATATAGCGAGGTACTTCAAAACAGTCATACAGTATAAAGGCAAACTTCTCATTCAGTGTGCAGTTTCAATCTTTCAAAAATTGTTTTTAATTACTTAAATTTGTAGGATAATGGAATAAGCACTCGTGTATGGGTTTTTTTTTACATCCAGTCCCCATGTGTATGCAGTTTTGTCAATTTTGTCATCCGTTCCTACCGGCACACAATGGCCTACTCTTCCAAAAAGCAAAATGGATTTAATGTGTGTGCAAGATGTTCTGCGTGCATTTGCACATTGGACCTTGGTTTATAATCTCATCCGAAGGACTGTTGGAGGGAGTGGAGTTGGCACTGATGTTAACTCCAGAGGAAAAATCGTCTCAAATGAGATTCGAACCCGGGTCAGCAGATCATGAGTGCATCACTCTGACCCCCAGGCTATCCCGTCCCCATCAAAGTGATTCCCAGGTGGGATGAGTGAGTCAGAGTGCACATTCTTGGTGGCCCCCAGAGTGTTAAGCTGGGGAATACACAACAACAACAACCACCAGTATCATTTCACATTTCAAAACCACAGTGGGGGAGGAGATGCAAATGTATGTAACACAGTGACATTTGCTCAGAATTTTAAAGTACAGCAAAACCACAGAATTGGCATTGGCAACTCTTGATTTTACACTGAGAGGCATCGTTATCTAATTATAAAATCTACCGGTTCTGTAATCTGTTCTCTTTGAACAATTCATTTCAATCACTTGATTATCTCACAAACAGGAAAATTCACAAACAACATGAAATAAGAATTTGCCACTTGTACCAGTGTTAACTCTAGGCGAAAAAGTCCCCTTGAACAGGTTCCTTGGTTGTGTCTCAAACCTGGGCCATCAGGAAGATTCTGAATATATCTTATAATAAACAGACATAACATGAGATGGTACACATCTTCAACAAAATTTGTGTAACGGGTCCTACACGGGAATTATCTAAGGCGCCACTCTAGTTCCGTTCCGTCTAATTCGGTACTGGAAATTTAGAGTCCTAGACTAATTCCTGGTTTCTTTAGTAACCCTAAAGAAGAGTAGGGCTCAGCTACTTATGGGCCGGGGAGTGATAAAGGGGGGATAGAAAAGAGGATAGTAGAAAAATAGAGGAAAAGAAATATAGAAGAGGTAGGAAAGTAGGTGAAGTGAAATTAACTAACCTCAACTCACTCAGCAGCCACACTGAAGACACTGGACGTGACGAACAACACCATTCATTCAATGCGACTCCAGACCGAGCAAATTGGGTTTACCACATATATTCCACAACACAACCTACAACACTACCACATTACACAAAACACCAATTGACTAATTGTACTACAAGTACAATTAAGAAAAAACAAAAGATATATTCTGTTCAGTTCCAAACACCTAGAATCAATGGCTCAATCTTAGTTACAACCCAATTGGAAGGAGTGAGGAGGGGATGATGATGTGAGGAGAAAGGTGACAGCAAAAAACGATGTTCCTGTAATCAAAAGAACATACAATGTAAAAAACATCACCACAAAACAATCCATCACTGAGCTTGTTTACAACACTAAGCTCAATTACCAAAAAGTACTTTCACCCTATCCAGTTTGCCATTCTTGTGAAAATTAAATATTCTCAGAACAATCTAACATCACCTCTAAAATTATTACATAATTTTAGTAGTTAGTATTACACACTTTTCATTTACTTTAGGACGGATGATGGTCCATCCTATGAAACTGTGCAAGCATCCCAACATATCTCGTTTACTTTAGGACAGATGATGGTCCATCCTAAAAACTGTGCCAACATTATTAAGAAGGACTAATTTATTTTAAATAAATGTCCACAATGACATTCCAATGTCATTACACCTGTTTTAAAATTACTAAATGATTTATCACAAATAAATCACAATTCTAATAATAAAATCATCACTACATAATTTTAATAGCTTGTCTCGCAACATGTCTCATTTACTTTAGGACAGAGGATGGTCCATCCTATGAAACTGTGCAAACATTAATAAAAGGGACTAATTTATTTTAAATAAATGTCCACAATGACATTCCAATGCCATTCCACCTGTTTTAAAATTGCTACGTGATTTATTACAAATAAATCACAAATCTTAACAAATAAAATTCTTTTGAAAATCAAATAGGCTTCCACACCCATATATTTGTAGTGTAAAGCCACACTAGAATATTTCCAGCATTTTAATAATAGCTGAACAATATTCTACCACAAATTAAACATACAACAAAAACCATAACTGTGTCAACATTTACATACTTTGTTCAAAACAACCACTAGGTCTCACTGTTAATTCACAGGCTAAAAGCCTCTCAATTTAAATTAATGCCTCCACTAATATTTCAACTGTTTGAATTTCCTAAATGATATATCACAAATACGTCAGAATTCGTAGTGATAAACATTTGTAGTATAAAGTCATACTAGAATATTTCCAGCATTTTAATAACTGAACAATATCCTACCAAAAATTAATCTTACAACAAGGACCATGACGCGCCAAAAATTACCCCACGCTTCCTTTGTTCGAAGCGCTTCCTTTGTTCGAAGCGATCACTTATGTTCACTGTTAATTCACAGGTTGAAAGCCTGTGAAATTAAATCAAACATATAGTTTTCATGAACCTTCCAAAACTATTCTGAATTAAGCTGAAATTTGCTTAAACAGATAGTTTGATCAAAAACAAAATTAACAAGATAAACCAACCTTAATGGGGAACATCTAGACTCAGGAGCGAGTCTCTGTCACGCGTCTTTCCCTCACTAGCCCCAGGCAGGAAGTGAGATTTAAAAAACAGAAGTATCCCGATAGGCACTCTTTTTTAAGGGCCATCACTCAACTCTACGAGGGAGTTACTGAACCTAACGCTTAGTAACGCCAAACACAAAAATACGTTTTGTGAGGGGGGTTACATTTGTGTACAAAAGGCGGTTGTTGTTTTTCTTGGTAAGTATTGCACGCTACACCCTTAAATTATATCGCATTACACCAACACTACACTGCATCTACACCACTTCACATCACACCATTTTTCAAAAAACCCATCCAAAGTTATAAAAAAAAAAGGTGGTTGATTATTTCAAGTGTTTATGCTGGTGGCTGTGCAGGGGAAACACCTTTCCAGTGCCCGGAGTGCCCAGAGAGGTTCATGGACAAGAGTCGCCTGAAGCGTCATCAGCTGCAGCACCATCTCCTCTCCCAGGAGCTGTGTCACGTCTGTGGTGCCGGCTTCCCCTCCAAGGTCTGTCCGTATGTCTGTCTGTCTATCTGTCTGTCTGTCTGTCTGTCTGTCTGTCTGTCTGTTGAGGACTTGGGTTGAATGTCATTGTCTGTCATATGATCTAGAGCCGGTTGGAGCCATTGGATTGATCTTGATTGTAATTTGATTTAGAGCCGGTTGGAGCCATTGGATTGAACTTGATTGTAATTTTGATGTAGATCAGTTGGAGCCATTGGATTGAACTTGATTGTAATTTGATGTAGAGCGGTTGTAGCCATTGGATTGTCTACATTTGGAGCAGTTGGAGCCGTTTGATTGAATTTGATTGTAATTTGTAGAGCAGTTGAAACCATTTGAATGAATTAAATTTGTCTATAATTTGGTTTAGAACAGTAGGAACTATTGACTTTTTTGACCAGGGGGGCGGGGGGTGGGGTGGGTGGGTGGAGAAGTACGTGTGTGTACAAGGGAAGACTTAGTGTGGTAGGGTAGGATTGAGTGCAATGCAGTGCAGTGGTGTGTGCAGTGTAGGGTAGTGTTATGATTGGCTCATGTGGCGACACTCTCTACATGATGTGGTTTTTTTTTTTATACCACTCGCTCCTAAGTCGCCGCTGTAGTCTAGTGGTTAGGGCGTTGGACTCGTAATCTAAAGGTTGCAGGTTCGATCCCAGCTTTCGGCAATGGCATTGTGCCCTTGGAAAAGGCACTTTAACGGCTATTTTCTCACCCCACCCAGGTGTAAAAGGGGTACCAACCTTGTGTTGGGGGTTAACCCTGCGATATACTGGCATCCTATCCAGGGGTGAGTCTATGACTCTCAGTTGCTTAATGCCACAGAAACCGGGATAAGCACCGGCCTGAGGAGCCTTAGGCTCGGGACAGACTTTAACTTTTAACTCGCTCCTAAGTAGCTGTCATACTCCTTCATGAAAGAAAGATAAGTTTTGAACATGCGTACAATGAAGAAAAATACCTTACTCACACTACACCTCTAAAGCGTTGACCTCTAACCCTGACCCTGCCCGCAGGCTCACCTGGCCGTCCACCTCCAGCGCCACACGACGGAGCGACCCTTCAGGTGCAGTCACTGCGGCAAGGCCTACAAGACCACCGGGACCTCAAGTCCCACATGATGTCCCACTCCGACGACCGCCCGTTCCAGTGCTCTCATTGCTCCTACGCCGCCCGCACCAAGGCGATGCTCAACAAACATGTCCGCAAACACACAGGTGAGGTTTGCTCCTCCACCCTCCCCCCCACCAAAAGTCCTTAGGATGAGACTACAAACCAAATCAAATCAAATCAAATCAAATCAAATCAAATCAAATCAAATTTTTATTTCCAGATGGTACATTGACCAAGGTCCCATGTGCGAATACACGCAGAACATCTTGTGCACATGTTTAAAACTTGTTCCGCTTTTCGGAAGAGTAGGCCATTGTGTGCCAGTGGAATGGATGACAAATTGACAAAACTGCATAATTACAGGTACTGGATGTAATAAAGCATATGAGTGCTTATTCCATTATCTTTGATAATAAAGAATAGATAAATAAATAATACTAGGGATTTTGGAACATTTTGTTATAGAAAATGATGGTGGAATTTGAGGGGAAAAATGTTTTGGAACTTTCAGTTTTTAACAGTTTGTTGTTGTTTTTGTTATTGGTGGTGGTGGTGTTGTTGGTGATAGGGATAGTGTTGTTTTTTTTTTCTTCTAGTATGTGTTTGCATGTGTGCGCATGCATGCACTGGTACGTGTGCATGCTTGTGGGTGAGTATAGATGTGTGTGCTTGTGTGTGTTTTGGTAACGGATGGTTTCTGTGTTTTGTGACAGGGTGTTTTTGACTTGCTTGTGTAAAACAAAAATTGCATATTGTTGTTGTTGGGTGTTCCCTCATGACACCTGGAAGTCACTGTGAGATTATAAGTACACACTGGATGAGAAGATGCACATTTGGCTGTTTTTAAATGGCTTGCTTTTTAAGCACCCATACTCCAACCTCAGAGGATTCTCAGGCCTGCTTTTAAGAATACATTGAAAACTATTTTTGTTACCAAGCTACTTTTGTTATTTTTTGGCCTGTCAAAATACTAATTCACATTTGCTGGGGTAGACAGTCTGCTGTTTTCAAGTTTTCAGCAGACTTAATCTGAAGATTGCAACATTTTTCCAAGAAAAATTGGGGATTGGACAGAGCGTTTAGAGCCAGTGTTTTCCTTTATCAAGCACCGATGGTGTGTGGTGATTGCGCACATTCATTGTGAACATTTCACATGTAGCACGTCATTATAAATTTAGTTATTCCTTTCATTTCATTTCTGTCTGTGTGGATTCCCTCTTTGACAGGAGAAAGACCTTACCGCTGCGAGCAGTGCTCGGCTTCCTTCACCTACTTCAGCTGTCTGTCTGCTCACCGCAAGCTGCACTCCAACACCAAACCCTTTGTCTGCGAGGTGTGCAGTGCCTCCTTCTTCACCGCCTACAACCTTCGCCTCCACTCACGCAAGCATAGCGGAGAGCGGCCCTACACGTGTCCCCTCTGTCCAGAGAGTTTCTCCTGGCACAGTGGGCTGAAGTGTCACATGAAAAAACATTCAGGCTCCTCAGGCTCTGGGGCTCCTGAGATGGAGACTTTGGCTTAGGTGCTGGTGGAGGAGATGTATGTGGGAGTGTAAAAGTTGAGCAAAGTTTTGGTCCCCCTTTTGTCTGCTGGTTAACTCTTTGTCTTCCTTTCTGTGATAAGGAGAGAGTTGTGTAGATGTGTCCATTCTGTCTGTTGTCTGTCTGGCAGTTTTTTTCTGTCTTGCTCAGTGTGTGTGCATGTAGTAGTACTAGACTTTAATGTGTTATGTCTTTCTACTTAAATTCGACCAAGACAACCCTAAAATGGGGAAAAATTATGAGCAAAGTGATTACAGTTGTAAGAGAAGTTTTGAAGAGTGTGTGTGTGTGTGTGTGTGTGTATGTGTGTGCACGCATGCTAATCTTTGAGTGATAAGGTCTGAAAGTTTGGAAAGATAATTATCACACAGAATACACAGAAATATTCATGGAAGATGCTTTCATGTCAAAAAAAGAGAAGAATCTTTGTACAGAAAGTTTCTGCAGTTGGTGATGGTTAAATAAAATCACAAAATGTTCTCTTCAGGAGTAAAGTTTTTCTTGCATTAAAACCATGTGATAGGGCGGTAAGTAGATTACCTCCCATGCAATTAGAGCCCTGTCACAGCGTTGTGTTATTAAATTGGGACACACCTGCGAATTGTGTGATGCTCTGTTTCTTTGGGTGGTGGTCAAAAACCCTCCATTGCATACACTTTGCCTTCATGGTGAAAGGTAGAATTTATGCAACCCCTCTTCAGAGGTCACATCCTAGTACCCACCTGAGATGCTGTGCAGAGATGGGAGAGTACAGATCTCCTCTCTGTTACACACAAAAAAAGAAAATGCCGGTGTTAACAACAAATACAACGAGTTTTCCACATGTATACTTTTAGTGACAACAGATGTTATGCCCTTTTTTTCAAAGTGTGATGATGAAATGTTTTTTACTTTAAATTCATATGGAGATCTACTTTGAGCATGAAGTCTCTGTGTGTTTATGCGTGTTTTCCTTTTTTTTTTCTTTTTCTTTTGATTCTTTTTTTTCCCAGGATAATAGAATAAGCATTAATGTGCTTTATGACATCCAGTCCCCATGTGCATTCAGTTTTGTAAATATTACCATCCATACCCACGGGTACAAATGGCCTACTCAGCTGAAAGGTAGAACAGGTTTTAACATGTGCATAAGATGTTCTGCGTGCATTTGTACACAGGACCTTGGTTTATAGCCTCATCCAGAGGACTTTAAGGGGTATGGAATCAGCTCTGGTATTTACTCCTAGGGAAAAATCCCCTTGAATGGGTATCTCAGTAGTAGCCAGACCCTAGGCTTGAACCCAGGTTGTCAGATCATGAGCGCACAGCTCTAATCACCAGGCTAAACTTTGTGTGGATATGGGTGTGAGCGATCTGTTAGTCAAATCGGGAGTCAATTTTACCAAGTCTGTTATGTCCATCCATCTCTTGTTTTCATCTTTATACCAGTTTTTTTTTCCACGTATGCTCAAATACAAATGAACAAGTATTCACTTGTTAATATAGCATGAGTGCTTATAATCTATAACCTGATATCTGTTTTGTAGATATTTGTATCTATGTCTCTGTAAAAGTGCATGAGTTGAAAGCATATGCATATGCTATTTGTCGTGTAAATTTGTGATTGGTTTTACACATGATCAAATTTACATGTGATTAGAATAGATAGATTTATTGTATGCGGAAAACCTTAAGACTGTTTTTCCATCATCAAAAGGAAGAGTTTATGTCTTTTGTTTATGCAGGCCAAGTCTGCAAGAAAATTTCCATATGACTTTCATGATAAACAATCAAAACAATATGATAATGAATAGGTATAATAAAAAAAAAAAATTGATAGATGGTTTTGAATGGAAAATAAGTTTTGTAGTGTAACAGAGTGGACATTAGTCCATGTGATGTCCCATCTCTGCACAGCTTCTCAGGTGGTACCGCTAGCCAGTTAGGACGTGACCTCTAAAAAGAGGTTGCATAGATTCTACCATTCACCATGAAGGCAAAGAGTATGCAATAGAGGGCTTTCGACCACCACCCAAAGAAACAGCATTGCACACAATTCGCAGGTGTGTCTGGATTTAATAACACAATGCTGCAACAGGGCTCTGATCGCATGGGAGGTAATCTTATTACCACCCCATCACAGTAGGTTTCTTATAAAGCAAAATACAAAACTGATAGAGAATCATTAATGACACATTTTTTGGACTGAATTTTGTTTGTCATGAGTTTCTAGTTGGCGCCTTGGGCCTTTTGCCCCATGCGTAGCCTGTCGGCATCTACTACAGATAGTGTTACAGATATTTAAACTGGTGGAAGAACTTGTTCTTATAAATTTAACAATTCTAGAATTGTTAGCTCTGTAACACAAAAAATAGCCAGGCAATAGGCTGTATTTTACACTGTTGAAAAAAAGAAGGTAAAGCAGGTAAAATCAGTGCAATATAAAACAGATCCATGAGAAAATATGCAAGAAAAAAAGTCACCTCTGAAATAATTGTATGTTTGGTCCTGTCCAAATGCTTTGTCAGTTAATAATGAAAGCAAAATGCCCAGACCTGTATTAAGTAAAATGCAGCTACCTCAGTACCTCAGGATTTTATCATATCAGGTTTCAGTTTATTGTAGCTCATCCATTTCTCACTACAGTGCTCCTGGTATTGTAAAACTATGTGCTGACAAGTAATGAAATATACAGTGTTTTGACATGAAAAGAAAGCAAATGGAAATAAAGCATAAAAACACACCCCATCTTTGTTCACAAATGTATATTTATTTATTTTAAATAAAAATAAAATATTTTGTACTATTTTAAGTTACGGCAGATTTCTCTGTGTGAAATTTGGGCTGCTCTTCCCTGGGAGAGCGCGTCGCCACAAGAGCAGAGTCACCCTTTTGTCTTTCTTTTCATGTCTGCAACTGCATTTGTTTCTCTATCAGAGTGGCTTTTTTTCTACATGATTTTTCCAGGGAAAACTCCCTTGTTGCTGTGGGTCCTTTTATGTATGCTGAATAATATTGTGTAACACACGGGACCTTGGTTTATTGCCTCATCCAAAAGACTAGCACCAAGACCACCACTCATGGTCTAATGGATGGGGAAAATGTTTTAGGCCCAAACAGGGATGGAACCACCACATGCTTCCAAACCAGACTTTGCTTTCTAGGCAGGCACGTTACCTCTAGACCACCAGTACACTACAGATATGTGTGTGTGTGTGTGTGTTGAAAATAGAAGGCAGTCTTCTCTCTCTCTTCTCTCTCTCTCTCTCTCTCTCTCTCCTCTCTCTCTCTCTTCATCCTCTCTCTCTCTCCTCTCTCTCCTCTCCTCTCTCTCTCTCTCTCTCTCTCTCTCCCCCTGTGCCTGTCTATGCAACTGTATATCTGTCTGTCTCTCTCTGGATCTCTCTCTTTTTTCTTTATTTTTTCCCCCTCTCTCTCTCTCTCTCTCTCTCTCTCTCTCTCTCTCTCTCTCTCTCCTCTCTCTCTCTCTCTCTCTCTCTCTCTCTCTCCTGTGTGTCCCTCCCTGTGCCTGTCTATGCAACTGCGTATCTGTCTGTCTGTCTCTGGCTCTCTCTCTCTCTTTTTTTCTTTATTCCCCCCCTCCCCCCCCCCCCCCCCCCTCTCTCTCTCTCTCTCTCTCATCTCTCTCTCTCTCTCTCTCTCTCTCTCTGTCCCTCCCTGTGCCTGTCTATGCAACTGCGTATCTCTCTCTCTCTCTCTCTCTCTCTCTCTCTCTCTCTCTCTCCCTCCTCTCTCCTCTCTCTCATCTCTCTCTCTCTCTCTCTCTCTTCTCTCTCTTTTCTTTATTTTTTTCCCATGGCTAGACCTGTAATGTTCATCAATGGTGAGATTTTGCAATATATACATACAACTGTTTTTGCTCAACATTAATGTGGCCACATTTTTACTTCAAAGGTGATATCTTAACACAACACCTGTGTGCATGCGTTTTGAAATTTTGTCATTTGTCCCTACTGGCACGAAATGGCCTACTCCAATGAAACTGAATCTCTCCACTACTTAGAGGACCTGCAGACACCCTAGCCATCTCACTCAACATTCCAGGTGTTGGAAGCAAAGAGTGACACATAGCAGCTGACCTAAAGTCACTGACACTGAAAGCGCTGAACACCAAACTCCCTCCCAATGTCTTGGTAGGAGCATACATAGATGGGCCGGGGTCCTACTGAAGAAGCAGTGAAAGTGGAGGAAGTGGGATGTGTATATCAGATTCTCTGATGGCAGGACCATCAGGAAGCCTCTGACCACAGGCACCCTGTCCACCAGCTACAGTGCTCAGGCTTGTGCTCTGCCACTTGTGGCCCAGTTATGAACCAGAACACACTACCAACCAACACAGTGTTCCTCACAGACTGCAAGTCCATCCTGCACAGTCTCCAGGCAACAGGAGGAGAGCAGATACTAGGAGACATTGGACAAGAGCTAATCCTCCTCAGCCAGAGAACTATGATGGTGCTGCAATGGATCCCTTCCTAGTGTGGCATAGAGGGCAATGAGGAGGCAGATCAGCTGTCCATGGTAGGCAGCAACTTGGAGCAGCCAGCCTATCCAGTGTGGTACATGAGGCAAGAACAATTCTGAGAAACAGTATCAGGAAAGAAAAGTGTGTGCACCTGGACAGCAAACCAGAAGATAGAAATGTTGATTAGAATAACCTAATTCATGCATCATCTATTTTGATACAGACTGGATGTAAACACACACACACACATAAGTGCTTATTTTAATTTATTCTCTAAAAAAGAAAAAATGATCATGCACAAAAATCATCAGATAAATTAAACTTCAAGACAAAATTATCTCTCTCTATCAAAAGCTTTGTAGATGTAAACAGGAATTTTAAAAATCCATTTATTAAAAAAAGATGATTTATTATTATTATCATTATTATTATTATTATTATTATTATTATTATTATTATTATTATTATTATTATTATTATTATTATTATTTATTGTTATATATATTTCTAAATACTAATTTCCTTTTTTTCTACCAAAAAACATGGTTCCCATGATGGCGGTTGCTGATCAAATCAATCAACGTACAGCTGTGACAAATGCAAGCAAATTCACAATAGGAAAAAAAAATCTTGTGACATCTATCACAATATCTCTTATTCTAAAGACGTTACATGTATATAAAGATAAATAATTATTTAGAGAGAGAGAGAGTCAAGTCAAATTCTGTACTCACACAGGCACCCACGCACACCCACACACGCACGTGCGCGGGCACACACACACACACACACACACACACACACACACACACTCTCTCTCTCTCTCTCTCTCTCTCTCTCTCTCTCTCTCTCTCTCTCTCTCTCTCTCTCTCACCACGCACGCACGCACGCACGCACGCATGCACGCACGCTCGCACACAGACACACACACACCTTTTTATATACCTCCAAAAGTCCTTACGATGAGAGTATAAACCGAGATCCCGTGTGGGGGGGCATGCAGGACATCTTGCACACATGTTAAAACCTGTTCCACTTTTTGAAAGAGTAGGTCATCGTGTGCCAGTGGGAACAGGCGACAAAATTTGCTAAACTGCATACACACGGGGACTAGGTGTAAAAAAGCAAATGAGTGCTTATTCCATTATTCTCCAAAAAAACAACAACAAACATAACACACGCGGCGCGCCCGCCCGCACACACAACATTGTAACAATGAAGGATAAGAAATCAATCTGCCATATGGAACAGTTTCGATAAATCAATATCACTTTTGCTTCTTATTACAATTTGATATTGTCTTTTATAAACCGGTTCAAGACTAGTACTTTATATAAAAAAAAAATTCCAAACGATGCATGAAACTAAGAAACTAGGCCGTCTTTAATGATATAGATATGTTTTTAGAAAACTACTTTTCAGAAAATACAGGGATTTGAAAATATAATGGAATTGTTCACCTAATTCTGTCTGGTTGTATTTTCTACATAAATCTTTCTTGGCCCCTAAACCTGCTATAGATCATATAGTGGTAATTTATCATATGAGTTAATGTTCTGAATTTCACGAAGGTGACTCTTGTTGCATTGAAAAGTTCAGAAATATATATTTAAAAACAAAAATTTTCTGTATAACTGGTAATGATGAGAAAAGCCCCCCCCCCCCCCCCCCCCCCCCCCCCCCCTTTAAAAAAAAAAATCGAAATGTATTTCAGCATATCAGTTTTGCATATATACTGATCTTGCAGTCTAAGCGCTCTCACAGATTCGAACTTTTTATAGGTGATACATGCACCACTTTCTGTATTCCTGATTTCAATTACCCCTAGATTATGTAATAAACCTTTAGTACACCGCAAGTATTTGCAGTATTGCGATCCACGCTCTTTGTTTCTCCCGGTTTTTGGCAAAAAGATACTACTCGTTTTCAAAACATTGTGTAGAGTGATCTACCCTGTGGGCAAGCAAGCGCAAGTGCATGCCGATGTCAGAACGGAACGATCGCGACTGATTTTGTTTTTGTTGATACTTCACCGTCTCTGTGTAACAATGGTGGGTCCAGTTATTCTTTCGTTCAGTGTTTTGTTAAGCACATCTTATTCAAGTTCATGGTTTCGAGTTTGAATCGAGTTTTTCTATTTTTGATTTTGAGATGAAAACGTTTCATCTACTTATTAGTATAACATTTGTAATAGTGTACGTTGCTTTCTTTTTATCGTATAATTTCCATTATGCTGACAAAATGTTTCATTTTGCTTGTATTTTCAGTGCATGCATATATTGTGTCCAATTCCTCAACATAGAGATCCAATTCTAGTTATGTTTTGTATGTGTGCAAGCACACACTTTCTGAAAGTTTCTTGATATAATTCAAAGACTCAGTAATTATTTCTGCACATAGTAAGTGCAAACAGCTCACAAATATGGGTATGTACAGTACTCTCTCTCTCACCGAGCCTTGTATGATCCTAAAAGGAAAAAGAAATCTTCAGGAGGGAACACCCCATACGGGCAGGGCCTTGCGAGGGGCTGGCACACCCTAGGCTGGTGCCAGCATTCTACTGTCCGTCCTATAAAAGGGGTGTTCTTATCTCACAAGAGTTATCTGTGCTGTTAACATGGAAAATGGTATAACTGTAGGGAGTATTGCCATCTCATTATGTATTCATTTGTATTCCTTAAGACAGTGATCTCCGCTGGGACATTGATATTTTGACTTTTTTTTTTTTTTGACACATTCACCATTACCACCACTACCACAACAGTGTCATCATCAGTTTTCTGTTGTTTGTATGTGCATGTATATTACATTACATTCAGTCATTTCAAAGTACAGGTCTGGTAATATTTTCTGTGTGAGAGTATTGTGATTTGGAATATTTTGTTTATTTTCCCACCCAGACAATTTGAACTTCAGTTACGTTCACAGTACTATTAACAAATCTGATGGTATTTTCTCAGTTGTATAATGTATTTAGTTCTTGATGTTGTTTCCGTTTTGATGATATTTTCTATGTATGTTTACATTTTACACAGTTCATGCCGGCCACAAACAGCGCCAAAGCACAAGGGGAGGGGGGAAGGCTAACCTGAGTGATTCTGACTTGACTGGGA
>CM060331.1:38742962-38745462 GCA_030674155.1 Stramonita haemastoma
TGCGTGTGTGGTGTGTGTGTGTGTGTGTGTGTGTGTGTGTGTGTGTGTGTGTGTGTGTGTGTGTGGGTGTGTGGTGTGTGTGTGTGTGTGGAGAGAGAGAGAGAGAGAGAGGAGAGAGGAGAGAGAGAGAGAGGAGAGAGAGGAGAGAGAAGAGAGGAGAGAGTGTGTGGTGTGGAGTGTGTGTGTGTGTGTGTGTGTGTGTGTGTGTGTGTGTGTGTGTGTGTGTGTGTGTGTGTGTGTGTGTGTGTGTGAGTTGGGTTTTTTGTTGTTGTTGTCTTCTCCCCTTTAATCAAAACTTATGTTTTATGAGACTATTTTGATGCTAGATGGTGGTGGATTGATGTTTTCAGTCATTAGCCTCATCATATTCTCTGTTTGCTCTTTAATTATTGCGCCCTTTTGTGTGTGTGTGTGTGTGTGTGTGTGTGTGTGTGTGTGTGTGTGTGTGTGTGTGTGTGTGTGTGTGTGTGTGTGTGTGTGTGTATGTGTGTGTGAGTGTGTGTGTGTGAGTTGGGTTTGTTGTTGTTGTTCTTTCCCCCCTTTTATCAAACTTATGCTGTATGGGGACTATTTTGATGACAGATGGTGGTGGATTGATGTTTTCAGTCATTCAACCTCATCATGTTCTCATGTTTGCTCTTTAATCATGCGCCTTTTTGTGTGTGTGTGTGTGTGTGTGTGTGTGTGTGTGTGTGTGTGTGTGTGTGTGTGTGTGTTGTGTGTGTTTTGTTTTTGTTTGTTTATCTGTTTTTTTATATTTGTTTTGTTTTTGTTTTATCATCCAAATCAAAATAATCATTGATTCTTACTCCATATTTTGCTTCTGAATGAGTGCCTTTTTATAACATTACCTTAATATTGTATCTCTGTCGTATTCCTTACCTGTTGTTGTTGTTCTTTCTCCCCTTTATCAAAATCTTGTTTTATGGGACTTATTTGATGTTAGATGGTGGTAGATTGATGCTTTCAGTCATTTAACCTCATCATATTTTCATGTTTACTCTTAATTATTGCGCCTTTTCTTTGTTTTGTTTTGTTTTTGTTTTTTCTTTGTTTTTCTTGCTTTCTTTATTCAACTCAAAATCATCATTGATTCTTACTTCTCATTTTCGTTTCTGAATCAGTGACTTTATAACATTACCTTAATATTGTATCTCTGTGTTAATTCTTGCCTGTTGTTTGATACTTGGTATGGTTCCTTATTTTTGGTATTTGGATCATTATAATTGTTGATTTTATTTATATTTTTATTGGCAGTATCTCCCCCCCCCCTCCAATAAGGATATTAGTTTAAAAAAATGTTTTTCCCCTTTTATCCAAATGTATGATTTATGTCACATGTATAATTTTTGACAGATGGTGGTGGATTGATGTTTTCAGTTGTTTATTCTCTTCTCTTGTTTGCTCTTTACCTATTAACACTTTTCTATTCTTTCATTATCAAAATCTTTTATTGTGACTTCTGATTTTTGTCTTCTGATCGAGTGCATTTTTATTACCTTATCATATATAGTGTCCTTATTCTTGTATGTTGTCTGGTTTGCATAAAGCTTTATTGTTTAGTATTTTTACAACTTGATGTATCCCTGAAAAGGGCGGGGACTGGATGTAAAAAAGCACACAAGTGCTTATCTATTATCCTCGAATAAAATATTTTGCCTTGCCTTGCCTTGCCTTGCCTTGCCTTGCCTTGCCTTGCCTTGCCTTACACACACACACACACACACACACACACACACACACACACACACAACACACACACACACACTCACACACACTCAGGCTGAGAAGTGACGGTTGATGCCTTGGCCTTTAAAGTCTATAAAGCCTGAGGCTTTGGCCACACAATAAATACGTCAAAATAAGCTTCCCTTTCCCGCAGAGTCGCTTCCCTTCCCACGCCCCCAGATGGCGTGCTTTATGACAAGGGCATTGTGGGAAGGTCAACCGCGTGACAGGCGTCTGAGAGGATGACAGCAGCACAGGCCTGTGCAGTCAGCCCAGCCAGGTGTAAAGTGGCCTGTCATAATCTACAGTCTCCAAACTGGGCAGGTATTTCAAGATGCTGTGTCGCTGGCTGGGACTGGTATATAATGGGATCTGTGGTCTAGGTGATAAAACACCTCGCTTAGAAAGCAAAAAGTCCCGGTTGGAGTGTGCGGTTGTTCAAATCCCGTTTGGGCCCAAAACTTTTTCCCCAACCATGAGTGATAGTCTGGGCACTAGTCTTTTGGATGAGAGGATAAACCGAGGTCCCCTGTGTTACACAACACTATTTAGTGCATGTAAAAGAACCCATGGCAACAAGGGGTTGACCCTGGCAAAATTATGTAGAAAAAAGCTACTGTGATAGGGAAACAAATACACTTGCATACAGGAAAAAGAAAAAAAAATGGGTAGGCATTGCATTTGTGGCAACTTGTTCTCCTAGGGAGAGCAGCCCAAATTTCACAGAGAGAAATCTGCTGTGACATAAAGTGGTACACCAAAAAATAAAAAT
>CM060331.1:38747962-38753658 GCA_030674155.1 Stramonita haemastoma
GATAATAATAATAATAATAATAATAATAATAATAATAATAATAATAATAATAATAATAATAAGTAGTAGTAGTAGTAGTAGTACCAGCAGCAGCAGCAGCAGCAGTAGTAGTAGTAGTAGTAGTAGTAGTAGTAGTAGTAGTAGTAGTAGTAGTAGTAGTAGTAGTAGTGGTAGTAGTAGTAGTAGTAGTAGTAGTAGTAGTAGTAGTAGTAGTAGTAGTAGTAACACCAGCAGCAGCAGTAGCAGCAGCAGCAGCAGCAGCAGTAGTAGTAGTAGTAGTAGTAGTAGTAGTAGTAGTAGTAGTAGTAGTAGTATCAATTTCATTGAGGAAAAATTTTCATTTCTGTTACTATCGCGATTTGACGACCCAAATTCAACCCCAATTTCAAGGGGATTTCTCCTCTGGAGTGCTGACTCCACTCCCCCGATAGTCCTTCGGATGATACTATAAACCGAGGTCCCGTGTGCGAACGCACGAAGAACATCTTGCACACACATTAAAACCTGTTCCGCTTTTCGAAAGTGTAGGCCATTCATGCCCGTAAGAACAGATGACAAAAATATAACATTGAAAGAACATGAGCATGCTGGTGCCGTGTTTAAACATCACCCCCGAAGTCGTAACACGGCTACCTAAAAGGTAGGAAAACACGGTCGCATTCGCAAAAATCTTACCACTGAGGAACCTTGGAGCTCTAACCCAAAGATGGGCGTGGGAGGGCGGTGGAGGAGTCGTAATTTATTCACATACAGGAAGCCATTGCAGTTGCTTCAGAACAGAAGAGAAGAACACAGAGCATCAATGAAAATGCTTAGGGTTGATTAGGCCTATACTGAAACTTTCGCTTCATTGACACATGGCCTCATCTACTAATTATATTGAAAGCGGAGGGGGGTGGGGGGGGGGGGATTTTTCTGTGAACGCTGGTGGGCGAGTAAACTGCTATTATTTCCTAGAGGTTTTTGTGTCTTGTCTGAGTTTTAAGAAAGCGGTGGGATAGATCAGTGGTCAGAGCGCTTCATTTCCCCAAGCTTACAGTTAAGCAGCATCCAGCCTGGTTAACAAGTGGATGGTTGACCCTTTGCGCACCTTGGCTTCAGTATAGTCCCCCAGCTCACCCAGCTGTAAATGGGTACCTGCCCTCTTAAAATAGTCCAAGAACATTTTCTTTTGGGTGCGAAGTAATTGCTTCAAAATTTCTGACTACACAAACTAGTTAATTGACCCTTCCCGATTACATTCCACTGGTTTTGATAAGGTTTTTTGTTGTTGTTTTTTTGGGGGGTGGGGGGTACCTAAAAACACTTTTTATGTCGAACAACTTCCTGTCGATTTCACCGGCAGGCCGGAGTTTTTGCGTCACTCGCGGTTTTAGGGTCAGACCCCTATCAGAGATAGGCCTAGACCTAAGTTTTCTTTGCTGACCATTATATGGCTATAAATGGGATGATCCAAAGTCCATATCGTTTGTGAATCTTGCTACAATCACAGAAAGAATGAAAGTAATGAATAAAACCTGTGTGAGAAACCCACGGAGGGTGACAAAACAAAAGGAGTAGCAGATGCCACAGCACAGGTGTAAACAGACACATCCAGCCTAGTAGTATAATTATTATAGTCAGTTTCTTTTGTAAAATCGGAAGATGTGTTAAAATAATAGTTACTTTGATAAGCAGGTGTTTAGGTGTGTGTGTGTGTGTGTGTGTGTGTATGTAATTAAAAAATCCTCCCCTTCCCTCACCCCCAACCACCCTCCCCCCTCCATCTCCCTCCCAACCACCCTCCCCCCTCCATCCCCCTGCCCTCCACTCCCCACCCCTCTCCCCATTACCCCTCCTTCTTCTCCCCTTGTCTTTCCCTCCCTTTCTTCCCTCCCCCCATCCTTCTCCCCCCCCTATGCTTCTCACTAACACAAACATGGGAAGATAGACAACACATCACTCCAAAGTTCAGAGCATTAGAAGTTAGGGGCAGATCCCCCCTACAGATCTGCCATTCCTAACTCATAGCTTCACTTGTTGTCAATAAAGTTTTAAAACGTTTATATTAGACAAACAATTCCACAATTTAAAGGTGTCCTTTTCTGTATCTCTTCACAATTTGAAAATAAAAGCTTACTTTCAAATATTTTGGCCCACCACACTCGTTTCAGATAGCTAAATAGCATATTCTATAATTTTACATAAGAACTGATGCTTCATTTCCATTACATACAGTCTTTTCTCTGGAATTCTCAGCCACTTTAAACAATAAAAAGGAATCTCACTCTTTCAGAAAGTCTGTGTGTGTGCTACTTGATATCAATATTACTTCCCCTTCACAGCTACATATCCTTTTAAAGAGTTCCATCAATTTAAATTGTTTGCAGTTGCTTTGTAGTCCAGATCAAAGGTTTCATCTGATGGAAATGAAGCAGCAGTTTTGATATGAAATTGTAGACTTACTGTTGACCTGTGTGAAAGAAGCGCAAGGCGAAAGTAAATGATTGTAGACGTACATGTTTTTCAATTTGTGAACATATAGTAAAGGACATCTTTGGAATTTGAACTCCATGGTTTAATGATAAGTTGTAAAAGTGTGAAGGTATAAAGGAGGAGGGAGGGAGGGAGGGAGGGGGGGGAGGGTGAAGGTGATTGCCTGTTGCCAGTAGTTTTGTATTGACTGAAAATTGTACTTGGTGTGAAGGCTTGGGTCACTAATTTTAAGAGGGTGGGTAAGCAAATAAGTTAGAACGACACCAGCATGTATCAAACGTTATGTTCTTTGCATCATGTGAATGCATTTTTGAGTGTTTAAGATTATTACACTTATAATCATTGCACAATGTTCAAATTTTGCTGCCTACAGTGATGTTTTCTGCACCTACTCTTTTCAAACACGAATTAAATCTTATACCCCCACTAATTTTTTATTAAAACCATTTGGGATGGTCAAGTACACCCACCAAAACATAAAACAAGTGAAAAAAAATGTTGAAGCGATTACTTTTTTCCCAGAGCCTTTTTTTGGGCAAAATGTTCCTGAACTATTAGGGTCAAGGAAGGTAAATCAGCGAGGGAGAGGAGATGGGCGCCGCCCTCAATATGCCGGCCCCTAGAGAAGATGAGGCCTCTGAAGCCTCGCTCCCCATACGACCACATAGTAATGGGACACCCACCACCTGAATTAAGAAAACCCAATAAAGTCCTTTGAAACTGTGCTCCATCCAGTTTTATCACGTTTACTTATGCCAAACTAAACAGGAAAACACTGGGAAGAATCTGTCCACCCATTTAAACAAAAAGTTTCCAGTGTATTGCATTCCACTTTTCTGTCAAGGTATGTTTCTTTGCACGAAAATCGGGCTGCACTTTCTGAGTAGAGCGCGTCGCCACAAGAACAGCGCCACCCATTAAAAAAAAGTTTTCTCTGCATGTGTACTTTGGTTTTCATCTGAGAGTGGCTTTTTTGTACAAACTTTGTCATAGACAATTATCTTGTTGCCTTGGGTACTTAACGTGTGGTAAAAGAGGCAGCTCACGAAACCGGTTTGTTTATTGTCTCAGCCCATAGACTAGCACCCAGACCATCACTCAAGGTCTAGTGGAAGAGGGGAAGTTAGGTTTGAAATGGGAAACAAACCCGCAGTTTCTCTCTTTTCAAAGGGATGCCTTACTTCTGCATCATCTCTACCTGCAGTCAAATGCATTTTCTTGATTCATATCATACGCTTCTTTGTACGTGCATAGTGAAAGCAGGAACTCTCAGCTGCTAAAGAAACCTGCATTGTCATGTGCTGCCTTGATGAGGGGGGAAAGCTGTACAAATATACGAATTCTGACCTAAATCTCTCTTTCTGTCTCTGTCTCTGTTTCTCTCTCTCTGTCTCTCTCTGTCTCTCTCTGTGTTTCTCTGTCTGTCTTTCTGTCTCTGTTTCTCTGTCTGTCTGTCTGTCTGCTTGTCTCTCTGTCTCTCTGTCTCCGTCTCTGTCTCTGTCTTTCTCTCTCTATCTCCATGTCGAAAGAGCTATTTTCTTTTCACTACATGAAATGCAATATTTATTTTTCTCTTGCATTTACTTGTATTCACAAAAGAAAGTCGTCTGTACCCTCCCTTGTCAATGGGCCCCATTGGGCTATAACAATTAATTGGTCACAGTCTCTCTCTCTCTCTCTCTCTCTCTCTCTCTCTCTCTCTCTCTCTCTCTCTCTCTCTCTCTCTCTCTCTCTCTCTCTCTCTCTCTCTCTCTCTCTCTCTCTCCTCTCTCTCTCTCTCTCTCTCTTTAAAAAAATTATTCTTTCTCTTTCCCCATACCCAATACAAATTCTCCTTCAATTTTTCTGTCTGATTTTTTTCTATGTGCTCTTTTCCTTAATTTTTTTTTTAATTTCCATTTTGACATAAATTTTTATGATGTTACAACGATTGTTTATGTTATTTTTCTGGTTTTTTTTCGTGTGTGTTTACTTAAATTTGCTGTTAATTTGTTTTCATTGTTATCCTTTTCTTTGATTGAGGGCTGGATGTAAAAAAGCCATTATGTGTGCTTATTCTTTTCCCTTAATAAAAGTTTCAAAGTTTCAAAGTTTCAAGTTTCTATGTCTCTCTCTCTCTCTGTCTCTCTCTCTGTCTCTCTCTGTCTCTCTGTCTCTCTCTGTCTCTCTCTGTCACTCTCTGTCTCTCTCTCTCTCTCTGTCTCTCTCTCTCTCTCTGTCTGTCTGTCTGTCTGTCTGTCTGTTTGTGTGTGTGTGTGTGTGTCTCTCTCTCTCTCTCTCTCTCTCTCTCTCTCTCTCTCTCTCTCTCTCTCTCTCTCTCTCTCTCTCTCTCTCTCTGCGAACGCACGCAGAACATCTTGCGCACACGTTAAATCCTGTTCCGCTTTTCGTAAGAGTAGGCCATCGTGTGCCGGTGGGAACAGATGACATAAAAAACTGCATACACACGGGGACTGGCTGTAAAAAAAGCACACGAGTGCTTATTCCATTATCTTCGATATAAAAGAATAAAATAATAAATCAAAATCAAAATCAAAATCAAATCTCTCTCTCTCTCTCTCTCTCTCCTCTCTCTCTCTCTCTCTCTCTCTCTCTCTCTCTCTCTCTCTCCTCTCTCTCTCTCTCTCTCTCTCTCTCTCTCTCTTCTCTCTCTCTCTCTGTCTCTCTCTCTCTCGTCTCTCTGTCTCTCTGTCCTCTGTCTCTGTCTCTGTCTCTGTCTCTGTCTCTCTCTTCTCTCTCTCTCTCTCTCTCTCTCTCTCTCTCTCTCTCTCTCTCTCTCTCTCTCTCTCTCTCTCTCCTCTCTCTCTCTCTCTCTCTCTCTCTCTCTCCTTTAGGACGGATAGCCTAGTGATCAGAACATTGCGCTGGCAATTTGACGACCTGGATTCGAGTCCGGTCGAGGGGATTTTTCTCCTGGAGTTAACGTCAATGCTGACTCCACTCTCCCCAAAAGTCCTTCGGATGAGACTATAAACCGAGGCCCCGTGTGTGAACGCACGCAGAACATCTTGCGCACACGTTAAATCCTGTTCCGCTTTTCGCAAGAGTAGGCCATCGTGTGCCGGAGGAAACAGATAACATTTAAAAAAAACTGCATACACACGGGGACAGGATGTAAAAAAGCACATGAGTGCTTATTCCATTATCCTCGATATAAAAGAATAAATCAAAATCAAATCAAATCAAATCAAATCAAATCAAATCAAATCAAATCTCTCTCT
>CM060331.1:38753758-38781258 GCA_030674155.1 Stramonita haemastoma
ACAACGTGAGTTAAAACCCCAAATCCAAATGCTCCCCCCCCAACGACAGTCATACCCTCACCACACATTGAAAGCTATCAGAGGAAAAAATGGGAATTTGAACGGAAGTTCTCAAAAAAAAACACCGCAGACTAGAGAGTACTCTTGGTCTTAACCCCACCTGACTTTACTCAATGCCTGTGGAATCCTCCAATATTTGAAGTTTTTGGACATTTAGCATTTAATACATTTAAAAGTTTCGCTACCCAAACAATGGCACAAATAAGTATGGTTTACTTTTTTCTAACCCGAAGAACGCCCCCAAACCTGTCACTCTACTTGTCCCTACATAGACAAGAGTGTAGTGAAGTACGGGGCAAATCAATGTAGAAGAAATGCAGGCATGAAACATCTTAATTCAGAAAAATGCAGGTGAAACATCTTAATTCAGAACAAATGCAGCATGAAATATCTCAGTATGAAAGAAATACAGGCACAAACATCTCAATGTACAAGTGCAGGCACGAAACATTCCAATACAAAACATTTGAATATAGAAGAAATACAGGCACAAAACATCTGAATATAGAAACAAAATATAGGCATAAACATATCAGTAAAGATATACAAACAAAAAAAATCTCATTAATAGAAGAAATGCAAGTAAGATAAAAGATTTTAATTAATCAGTGAAAAAATTCCATTAACGTCGCCATTCTAAAGTTTAATAACAATGAAGCCACAGTAGAGGCAGCTGTGTGTGTGTGTGTGTGTGTGTGTGTGTGTGTGTGTGTGTGTGTGGTGTGTGTGTGTGTGTTCCCCGCATGTGCATACGTGAGTGCATGTGTTTACAAACCTAAATGTCCTCATGAATATGCATATACCACCAGCACAAGCATCGTTTCACAAAAAAACCCAAACTCCAAAACAATCAGAAAATCTCACGAATTCACTTCAGTCAAGCTTAGCTAGACCCCATATTGTTGTTGTTGTTGTTGTTGTTGTAGATTTCGTTGTTGTTGTTCTTGTTGTGATTAGATTAACGTCCCAGCGGAGACTTCCGATTTAGGGAGTCAGACCCTATTTCCATCTTCAGGTTTTAAGAACGGTCACAGCAGGGCATTCTCACGACCGACACTCTCTCCACAGGACTGCCCCTGTGCCGCCGCATTAACTAAGCCCATTTCTTCAGACAGGGCCCCCGACTCTGGTTTCGACTCCAGGAGTCGGATTCATCAGAAGGCAGCACTGGATCACCTTCACAATCTCCTCTCTGGAAGTCCAGCAGTGTTGGAAACAGTCTAGTCACAGGTTGGGCGGTGTGTTTCCTCGCCAACAATGCGACCGACAGAGACGAGCAATGGGCTGAGGACTCGACTCGTGCCATGAATTAAGCGTTGTCTTTGTTCAAGCTGGAGAATCTTGATGAAAAACAAACAGCCGCCCTGCTGATAGGATGATGTGCAGGGAGAATGGGATGTTGACGTTTTGACAGGAGGGTGAGCGAGAAATGAAGGTGGCGGCATCGGTGGAATAAAGGGGATGTGTGTGTGTGTGTGTGTGTGTGTGTGTGTGTGTGTGTGTGTGTGTGTGTGTGTGTAGGTCACTGAAGAGAAGACTAGGTTTGGGGACAATGGGTATGCTTGTCATCGAGTGTGTGCGTGTGTGCGCGCGCGCACTCTCTCTCTCTCTTTCTTTCTCAGTTACTTTTTGTTAACCAAGAAATAATTAGCTACTTTTATCGGAAGGTAATACACACACACGCGCGCGCGCGCGCGCAGGCACGAACACACACACTCACATACACACTTCAAACAAAATGCTTACTTTTTTCCTATTCATATCCTTCTCTGTTTGACATAAACTACAACTTCATCTTTGTGTAGTTTGTTTTTTCCATGAGAGGCCATGCTCAGCAATAGCTTCAATACACTTTAATTACATACATTTTGTGTACATGTGTGTGTGCGTGTGCGTGTGCGTGTGTGTGTGCGTGTGTGTGTGTGTGTGTGTGTGTGTGTGTGAGAGAGAGAGAGAGAGAGAGAGAGAGAGAGAGAGAGAGAGAGAGAGAGAGAGAGAGAGAGAGAGAGAGAGAGGAGAGAGAGAGAGAGAGAGATGTGCTTGTGAATTGAAATACATTAATGTTAACCTGTAGCTGATAACCTTTTTCTGCAAGACTGCAGGTATACACACTCACTTACAGCATTATCGCAGGAGTTTGAAAAATCTTTAGTTCTGGCTTTGTTTAAAAAAGATGAGAGAGAACACTGAACACTGAGCACTGAAAGTTTTATTGTACATCGGCCTTAGGCCATTATACAAAACATGTTTGAGGCAGGGGGAAGGTAAACATCATAGTAGAAAACAATTCCATCCATTCACCATTTCCAATTCTGCAAGTACATGAGTCACATTCAATGCCCTCTAGTTAACATAGATGAGAGAGAGAGAGAGAGAGAGAGAGAGAGAGAGAGAAGAGAGAGAGAGAGAGAGAGAAGAGAGAGAGAGAGAGAGAGAGAGAGATTCAGACATACACCTACTTTGGCTTCCAGCATACTAATCTCAACCGTTATCTTTTCTTAAAATCATCTCAACACAGTGATTTCATCTTGTAAACATTGTAACGCTAAATTTATAACATAGTTCCTTTCATTTGGAACAGAATTATTTCAAAAGGCCTACAAGACAGCTTTGTAAGGCTATAATTTATACATCTTTCCTTTCATTTGGAAAACACCTTTCAATAAGCCTACCTGGTCTGGTCTGGTCTGGTCTGGTCTGGTCTACCTGGCCTGGTCTATGTTTCCTGGCTTCTGATAATCTTTTGTCTCCAAAAAAAACCTCAGGGAACAACTTAAAAGAATTGTACAACTTTCCCACTGTTGGTCCACAGTGTGTGGTGTGAGGGTTTTTTTTGTTGTTAGCCAAACAACTGGCAAAGTGAGGAGGGAATGATCTGCCAAGAAGTAAGCTTGGAAGTAGTGTGTGTGTTGATGTTTGAAAGTCTTTAATGTGTGTGTTAGCGCTGGTTTTTGCACGTTAGCGTTTTATTAACCGCGTCTACTGATTGTTGCTAATGTTGCTTTGGGCCACCAGCTTGTGTTTGCAGTTCGCAAGGAGGCGGAAAAAGATAATGCAGTCATTTGCTTCCATTACCGCCTCATTTGTCACTGGTCTGTTGATGTGTGCCGGGGACTCTGGCTCTAGGTGCTAGGAGAATGTCTTTGATCTTTTATTTTTTTGTTGTTGCTTGTTTGTCGCAATCAGTAGAGAATCAAAAGCAGCTGTCTGTGTGTAGAGGAAGGTGTGTCTGTGTATGTGTGTGTGTGTGTGTGTGTGTGTGTGTGTGTGTGTGTGTTTTGTGTGTTGTGTGTGTGTGTGTGTGTGTGTCTGTGTGTGTGTGTGTGTGTGTGTGTGTGTGTGTGTGTGTGTGTGTGTGTGTGTGTGTGTGTGTGTGTGTCAGATCTGAAAAACCTGCGGGGGAATATATGAATACAAACATATAAATATGTGAGTATATAAAATACACACACACATATAATATCTATATATATATATATCTATATATCTATCTACATACATGCACACACATACAGACACACACACACACACACACACACACACACACACACACACATATATATATATATATATATATAAATATATAATATATATATATATATATATATATATATATGTGTGTGTGTGTGGTGTATGTATGTATGTATGTATGTATGTATGTATGTATGTATGTATGTATGTATGTATGTATGTATGTATGTATGTATGTATGTATGTATATGTGTGTGTGGTGTGTGTCTGTCTATCTGTTCGCAGGAACGCACACTTATGTGTGTGAATCCGATCTCTAGGAATATATCATATCTCCATAACTATCTCCCCCCCCCTTTTTTTGTTTTAGAAAAAGAATTCCCAAATCATACACAACATGGCATCCCTACTAAAAAAACCAAACCCTTTTCCTCTCCAACACATTTGAACAAGTCAGTACTAGGCTAACAGGAATCTTATAACTGATCAAACCGCCCCCACCCCCTTCCCTTACCACCCCTTATTTGACCGTGCGTGCGTGTCCACAGCTTTATCCTACCGCTGTTATTCCAGACACGCACACCGGCTTGCCTTTTTCTAAGGAATGAAAGTGAAGAAGACTTAATGACCGTTAGCTCTGTTGGCTTAGCGCTTAGGCAGAGGAACAGAAGTCTGACAAGGAGAGGGATTTGCAAGGCATGACCTTCTGGTCAACAAGGGGAGATAATGGCATGTCCGAGACTTCTGTTTCTCACACAAGAGATCTAACCCGAAGAGGGGGGGGGGGGGGGAGGGACAAATCTGGATTGGAGAGGTTCAGTTCCCCCCCTCCCCCCCACCACAGGCCAAAGTGGGTGTGACCTTTTCTCCAGAGCTTAGGTTTCATATTCGTGGTACGAATCTGGTCAAATTTTTCGTTGCAGTAAAAACTTTTTTTTTTTTGCAGTGCCTGATGGTGTTTTAAATCTAGAAG
Source organism: Stramonita haemastoma (assembly GCA_030674155.1). NCBI lineage: Eukaryota > Metazoa > Mollusca > Gastropoda > Neogastropoda > Muricidae > Stramonita > Stramonita haemastoma. Next base: position 38,758,263 of record CM060331.1, read on the forward strand.
ATTGTGAACTGCATCTTGCAAAAAACCAAGTACACAAAAGACCTATTGTAAGTCAAAAAATATCCCCCCCCCCCAACTCCCGACCTGTATTTTTGATTACTTGTTGAGCTTTCAAAGTTTGACAGAGTTTGTGCGAAGACCAAAAAAGAAAACCAACAAAAAGAAAAGATGATCAAGGGAGAAAAACTGCTGTTTCTGCGTACATTAGCAAGTAAATTTATAACAAATGCTTGTATTAATATCAGTTGCTTGAGTTCATACCCTTTTGTGCATTTGGGGAAAAGTTACCTTTTCTGTTTGCTATGTTTGTTGTCATTTCCTCCTGCCATCTTCTATTCACGAAGGTAAAGAAAAAGAGGCTTTTTCATATACATCAAAAAACACAAACCAAATAAAAACTTTAGCCAGCAGATTTCTTATTAAAAAAAAAGCACACGAGTGCTTACTTCATTGTCTTTGAAAGAAAAGAAGAAAAAAATATCGCAGGATGCTGGGGATTTCAGCATGAATATCTGGAAATACTAGCTGTTGTTTCATTGTTTTCGGTTTTGTCTTTTTCCTTATTTTTGCCTTGCCAATCCAGTTCTCGTGTCTTTATGGAACAAGTCTGACAACATTAATTTGTCCCTGTAACATGGTATTTAATACTTGGCTTCGACTTTTTTAATTCTGGCAACCTCCTGTTACATAGTATTGAACCCATTGCTTGGACTGTTAGATTCTCCTACCTTATCAACGGGAATTTTTAACACTGGGATAAGCACCTAATGTATATAACGCGTTGTAATGTACCCATGTGCCATTTCATTTGTGTATTCCAGTTATTTTAAAGTATCTATATTGTACCTTTTTGTTGTTTTGATATGGTACTTAAAAAAGAAACGTTAGCGTCCCCCAGCATAGCCTGGTTTTATCTTCCTAAAGGAATAAGTTAGCAATTGTAGAACTCAGTAAACACACCCATGAGAGTAAACAAAGAAATTTGGAGCAAACAAATGGCCAGATAAACCTCTTACTGGAGAACTTTCCACATTCTTGCAGATGAAATCATATAATCTTTTTTTAAAAAAAATGTGTTAGTGCAGATTTCATTCAAATCTTGTCATTCAAAATGGCAACCATTTCGACCAAGGCGAAGCACTCTAGCTGCTCTCATGGGCTGTGAGAGGAGAGTACAATCTGTAGTTTTTCGGGAGTGACTCTTCTCTCCTCCCCTTCAGGCCTGGTGGGAGCAGTGTGCAGAAATGTCAAGAGACGCTTCTGCCCACGAGATGGGAGAGTTGATCACTGCCATCTTGTTCCCTTTGGGTTTTTTGTTCTCGAGTTCAGGGACTTGACAGACTGGGGGTCACAGGGGCCGCTATGATTGTGAGGTGTGTGGGAAACCTGGGGCCAAGGTGTGTGGACGGGAGGGCTAGGTTACAGAGCTGCGGCTGAGGTCGCTTATGTGATAGGTAGGGAAGGACTTCTTTGGCTATGCTTTGTTTTAGGAACCCATGCCCTGCTGTGCAGTTTTGGATATTGTCATTTTAAAAATAAAATTCGGGGAAGAACTCAGTCTCTTAGGAGAGAGAGAGAGAGAGAGAGAGAGAGAGAGAGAGAAGAGAGAGAGAGAGAGAAAGAGAGAGAGAGAGAGAGAGAGGAGAGAGGTTTTTACCTGAGTCTAATGACTTTTTTCTGAAATATATAGGACAGTAGGGGGGTGCCTGCGGTGTATCAAAAAAAAGCACATTGCAAAAACAGTATACACCCTAAAAAATCCTCAAACTGCTTTTCACCCCCCAAAAAAGGGGAAATGCAGTGGCTAAATACCCAGGGAGCCCGGGGCAGTGTAGAAAAATTTGGGAAAAGCTCTTTGGGGATGATCCCCTTTATTTTGGTGATGATTCACCACTGTGGCACACAAAAACATTGTTTTCTGTGAAGTTTAACTATCCAAATAGCAAATGTTTTACGTGGATTCTGTATGAAAAGTTAAAAACACTGCCTGGATTCCACGATTGTGTCGTGTCCTGCCCCCCCTTCCTTTCACACCTCATGAATTACAAAAAGTGAAATAAAAACATTTTGTACAAAAAAAAACAAGGAAATAAATATAAAGAGAATAATGATTCCAAAATTCAACAAATAGCTATAAAAAGCGCAAAAGAGCCCGTTGTTATCTTAAAAAAGAGAAAAGTGGACCCCTAAAGGGGCTCAAGGAACCTTTAAGCTTGCAGATTAATTCTGGTTTTTTTTGACAAGTCACTATCTCCATAAAATCCCTTGGTCCTTGTTAAAAAAAGTATTGATTGTATGGGAAAACCTTTCCTTGGATTTAAACACAGTCAAAGGCAAATTCTTCAGAAGTGACCCTTTTTTCCCGATTGGTCCTCTTGTCTCACTTCTTTTGTGCTTTATATGTTAAAAATTTGTATTTTAAAAAATGCTCACCTATGTCCATATCAAACCTATTTGTTTTAAAAAGATGTTTCCTGGGGAGGGGGGGGGGTGGGGAGGGGGTGAAATAAATGAATGAATTGAAGATGCTGTCTGAAAAAAAACCCAACAATTTGTTGATATATATTTATTTTTAAATTTTGTTTCATTTTTGTATTCCTTGCTTTTTATATCCAAACAGTATCTTTTTCTAGGTGGGGGGACCACACCCCTTTTTTCCTTTTTAACAGCAAAAACCCATGAAAGAGACACTGTTTTTTTTTTAAAAAATTCCCCCCTCCATTTGCCTGCCTATTTGCCCCCCATAACCAACGGGTTACAACACCCCCCACCCCCTTGTGTTTGTAATTACCCCCATTTACTGGGTTAGGGCTTGGACTTAATTGCCCCCTGGATCCCAGCTTTGGGCGGAAAAATTTGTGCCCTTGGAAAAGGGACTTTAGGCTATTTTCCCCCCCACCCCCGGTGAAAAGGGGACCCAAACCTTTTGGTTGGGGGGGAACCCTGCTTAGTTTTCTTTATTTCAGGGGGCGCAAAATTTCCCTTCAGCTTGCGGTGGTTTGAGGGGGCTTTTTTGTTTCCCCACCAAAATAGTATGTTTTTTAGGAGACAGCAGATAGAAATTATTAAAAGCTTCCCCTTTTTGGGAAAATCTTTTTCATTCAAAATGGCAGCCATTTTTCGCCCAAGGGAAGCACTCTAGCTGCTCTAAATGGGCTGTGAGAGGAGATTTTTAACAATCTGAAATTAAATGGGGAGTGACTCTTTCTTTTCATCCCCTTCGGGCCGGTGGGGAAGTGTGCAGAAATTCAAGAGACGCTTCTGCAAAACGAAAAGGAGGGGTTTAATCGCCCACCATTTTTTTTCCCTTTTTGTTTTTTTTCCCCGGGTTTCCCAGGAACTTACAGACCCCCCCAGGCCCCCAAAAGATGGGCTCCGTGGGGGTTTGGGGGAATCTGTGCCCAAAGGGTTTACAGATTTTGGGGGCGGGGATCCCCTTTGTGGGGATAGACACAGATTTGGATTTTCCCTTGGCTATGTTTTGGGCTTTTAGAATTTTTTCCACATTTGAACAGATTGTTGCTCAACACGCCCCAAATCCAAAAAGAAACTCAAAAAATAGTGGATACTCCTCTTCTCTCTCTCGGTGTCTGTCTGCCTGTCTGTCTGACCTGCCCTTATCTGTCCTCTGTCTGTCTGCCCTTCCTGTTCTCTGCCCCTGATTCTGTCTGTCGTTCTGTCTTTCCCTGTCCTGTCTCCCCTTCTCTCTCTCTCTTTTTTTTCCCCCTCTCATCCCCTCACCCTCTCCCTCTCATCTCTCTCTCCCCTCCCTCCCACACACACACACTTTTACTTTGACTTTCTCCCACACACAAAATTAACCATGTATACATATCTATGTCGTGCTCACTACAAATTTAAGAAACATGAGCTTTGTGTCAGTACGATTTAAATATACTGGGAGAATGTGAAACAAATTTAAATGTTCGTGTGGGCATTTATTTTTTAGCTATTTCCCATTACAACAATACATCTCTAAAAAAAAAACCAAAAAAATAAAAAAAATTTGGATCATTGCAGCACCCTCTCCCCCCCTGGGGGGAAAGAAACCCAAGCAAAAAATTAAAAAAAACCCTAGGGTAGGAAAAACCACCACGGGGCCCAGCCCCATTTCAATCTTGGTCCTAAAAGGGAAGGGATTCAGAGGGGATCAAAAAGCTGCTTTGTTCTTTTTCCCCCATTAACTAAAAGCTTGATTTGAACACTACAGTCTTTGGGAAAGGGTGCATTTTTTAATTTTGGGCTGTGAGTTTTCTCAATTTCTTTCACATTAAATTGGCAAGGGGTTTGAATTAAGTTGGGGTTTTAAATTTTTGGGATTTACCAAAAAAAAAAAGAAAAACCCCTGTGGAAAGATATCTATTTCAGAGACAGTTTTTCCGACAAGCTGGTGTTTGAAGCGGCCCTTGATGTGGGGCCCCAAGGCACCCCTACCCGTTGTTTGATTTGCTCACAAAGGGTTTTTTTTTTTTTTAAAAAAAAAAAGGGGTTGGGGGGGGGGTTTTTTTTTTTTTTTTTTTTTTTTAAAAAAAAAAAATTTTTTTGGTTTTCCCCCCTTTCCCCCCCAAAAAAAAATCCCCCCCCCCCCCCTTCCCCTCCCCTTTTTTTTCTTCCCTTTTTTTCCCCCCCCCTTTTTTCCCCCTTTCCCCCCCTTTCTCCCCCCCTTTTTTTCCCCCCTTTTTTCCCCCCCAAACCCCCTTTTTTTTTCCCCCCCAAAATTTTAATTTTTTTTTCCTTTTTTTTTTCCCCCCCTTTTAAATTTTTTCCCCCCTTTTTTTTTTTCTTTTTTTCCCCCCCCCTTTTTTTTTTTTTTCCCCCTTTTTTTTTCCCCCTTTTTTTTTTTCCCCCCCCCCCCCAAAACTCCCTTTTTTCCCCCCCCTTTCCCTTTTTTCCCCCCTCCCTTTTTCCCCCTTTTTTTTTCTTCCCCCCTTTTTTTTAAATTTTTTTTCCCCCCCCCCCTTTCCCTTTTTTTTCCCCAAAAAAACCCCCCCAAAAAAAAAAAATTTTTTTTAAAAAATTCCCCTTTTTTCCCCCAAACCCCCCCCCCAAACCCCCCCCAAACCCAAAAACCCCCCCCCTTTTTTTTTTTTTGTTTTTCCCTTTTTTTTTTGGGGGGTTTTTTTTTTTTGGGGTTTTTTTTTTTGGGAGGGGGGTTTTTTTTTTTTTTTTTTTTTTTTGGGGTTTTTTTTTTTCCCCCAAGGGGGGGGTTTTTTTTTGGGGGCCCCCTTTTTCCCCCCCCCCCCCCCCCCCCCCTTTTCCCCCCCCCCCCCCCCCAAATCCCTTTCCCCCCCCCCCCCCCCCCCCCCCCCCCCCCCCCCTCCCCCCCCCTCCCCCCCCCCCCCCGGAAAAAAACCCCCCCCCCCCCCCCCCCCCCCCCCCCCCGGCCCCCCCCCCAGGGTTTTTTTTTTAAAAACCCCCCCCCCCAAATTTTTTCCCCCCTTCCCCTTTTTTTTTTTCCCCCCCCCCTTTCCCCCCCCTTTCCCCCCCCCCTTTTTTCCCTTTCCCCCAAAATTTGGGGAAAAACCCCCCCCTTTTTCCCCCCCCCTTTTCCCCCCCCCCCCCCCCCCCCAAGGGCCCCCCTTTTTTTCCCCCCCTTTTTTTTTTCCCCCAAAAACCCCCCCCTTTTTTTTTTCCCACCCCCCCCCCAAACCCCCCCCCTTTTTTTTTTTTTCCCCTTTTTTTCCCCCTTTTGGCCCTTTTTTCCCCCCCCCCCCCCCCGGGTTCCCCCCCCCCCCCCCCCCCCAAAAAAAAAAACCCCCCCCCCAAACCCCCCCCCCCCCCCCCCCCCCCCCCCCCCCTACCCCCCCCCCCCCCCATTTCCCGGTTTTTCCCCCCAAAGGGGCCCCCCCCCCCCCTTTTTTTAAAATTTTTTTCCCCCGGCCCCCCCCCCTCTCCCCCCTTTTTCCCCTTTTTTGGGGCCCCCCTTTTCCTTTCCCCCCCCCCCCCCCCCCCCCCCCCCTCCCCCCCCCGGTTTTCCCCCCCCCCCCCCCCCCCTCCCCTCCCCCCCCCCTTTCCTTTAACCCCCCCCCCCCCCCCCCCCCCCCCCCCACCCCGGGCCCCCCCCCCCCCCCCCCCCCTTTTCCCCCCCTTTAACCCCTTTTTTTTTCCCCCCCCCCTTTCCCCCCCCTTTTTTTTCCCCCCCCCCGGGGGGCCCCCCCCCCCCCCCCCCTCCTTTTTTTCCTTTTCCCCTTTTTTTTTTCCCCCCCCCCCAACCCCCCCCCCCTTTTTTTTTCCCCCCCCCCCTTTTTTTTTCCCCCCCCTTTTGTTTCCCTTTTTCCCCCCCCTTTTTTCCCCCCGGGCCCCCCCTTTTTTTCCCCCTTTTTTTTGTCCCCCCCTTTTAATTTTCCCCCCCCCCCCCCTTCCCCCCCCTTTCCCTCCCCCCCCCCCCCCCTCCCCTTCCCCCTCCCCCCCGTCCCCCTCCCCCCCCTTTTCCCCCCCCCTCCTCCCCCCCCCTTTCCCCCCCCCCCCACACAACATGCACCACAGGCACCCACATCACTCATGCCCCACCCCCCGGGCTACACAAGCACACACTAGGGGGGTATCACAGGTTGATAAAAAGGGTGGACTGATAGGATGTCTTTTCCCATGATTAAAAATAAAGTTAAAATGACTTTCTCTCCTGTGACCTCCTCTCCCTCTCTCCCCGTCTCGGTCTCTCTCTTTTTGGGGTGCTTTTCCATTACCTTGATATAAAAGAATAAACCAATAAACCAAATCAAATCTCCCTCTCCCCCATTTTTACCTTTTTGAGTACAATCCCCCCTCCACTCAAAAAAACCTGACTTACTTCTTATCCTGTCAACCCTTTGGGGGAAAAAAGGGGGGCGCAAAACACCCCCCCAAGGACTTGGTTCGGGGACTCCACCGGCCCATCCACGCATTCGGCTGCCCCTTCGTCCTGCTTTGAGCTTCTGCACCAGGTTTTTTTTTGGCGACCCATTTTCCCCTTCCCTTGTAGATCCACAACCCGGGGTGACTTTGAAGCAGGTTTCAGAGCACATGGCCAATCCATCTAATTTCCTTTTCTTTTTTTTTTCTTTAAAAATCCATCCATCTATCTATCTTTACTATCTATCTTTATCTACTATCTATCTATCTACTATTATCTATCTATCTATCGTCTGTCTTCTTTTTTTTTCCTTTTTTGGCCCACTGGGGCCCCTTTTTCTACCCCGTTTGTCTTTGTTTTCCCTGTCTTCTATTATCTATTTCTTCCCTTTTTTGTCTTTTATCTTCTCTTTTCCCTCTTCTCCTCTCTCTCCTCCCCCTCCTCTCTCTCCTCATTTCCTTCTCCCCTCTCTCTCTCTCTAAAACCCCACAAGTCCTTGGATAGACTTTAAACCGAGGCCCCGTGTGCGAACCCACCAGAACTCTTGCCCACACGTTAAATTTTCCGTTCCCTTTGAAAATTTTGGCCCCTTGTGTGCCGGTGGGAACAGATGCAATATTTACAAAACTGCATACACACGGGGCCGGGGTAAAAAAAAGACATTTTTTCTTTTTGTTTCCTCGAAAAAAAAGAAAAATAAATAAATAAATAAATAAAATCATCTATCCTATCTATCTATCTTTATCACTATCATTTTTCTATCTTCTATCTACTATCTCCCTCTCCTCCCCTCTCCCCTCCCCTTTCTCCCCCTCTCTCCCTCTCTCTCTCCCCTTAAATTCTTCTTCTATCTATCTATCTTCTATTTTTCGTATTTTTTCTAAGTAAAAGTCGTAAATAACGAATCAAAAAGTTTTAGGTTAACAATAGATATAACCCACATGGTCAAACACTTAGAAAAAATGTCAGAAATATACATCAAAACTGTATAGTTTAGAAAATAAAGAACTTTTTAAACTTCCGGCTAAAACATTTTTTTAAATGCAAAATCCATTTTTACTTGATTTTGCATCTCCCTCTGGGATCTGCGATAAAATGACTTAAACATTTTCTTGCGTTCACAAAAGACCTTTTAAAATTTTCTTAACAAAAGGGATCACTCTAAAAAGACTTTTATTAAAACAAGCAAAAATACTTCCCCCCCCCCCAAGAATTACAATAAAGGCATTCATGTAAAAAATCCAGGTAAACTCCACATCTCTTAGGGAAAATGTTTTTCTTATAAAGTTTTTCGACCCTCGCACAAAAAAATTTCCTTTTACAACAATTAAAATTTTTTGTCTACCTTATGTATCGGAGGGTGGTATGGAATAATTTCAGGGTCCCAAAAAAATTAATCTAAATTTTTTGTTTTTAAAAACCCAAAGTTTAATTACTTTAAAAAGTCTCTCTGTTTTAAAATTCCTTTTTTCCCAAACATGATTGAACACAAACCCGTTGGGAAATATTATTTTCAAAAACTAATTTTTGCACTCAGCTGTATCTTACCGTTGTCGATGTTTTTCATATCTCACCCCATTATCCATTATCACCTCATCATCATCCCCCATCCTTTACACCCCAATCCTCATTAGCGTCTTTTTGTACCCTATCCCTAGTTTTGTTAAATTATCACACACATTGTTCTTGTTGCATTAATAGAAATTATTACAGACTTTAAAGGTCGGGTGCTTTTTTTTTTTTTTTTTTTTTTAATTTTTTTTTTTTTTTTATTGGAAATGTTAAAAATTTGCAAATTATGCTCCTCTTTTCTCTCCTCTTCCTCCTCTCCTCCCTCTCTCTCTCCCCTCCTCTCTCCTCTCCTCCCTCCCTCTCCTCCCTTTTCTCTCTCTCTCTCCTCCTTTCCCTATACTCTCCGTCTGGGTTTAATTTTTTTTCCCCAAAAATTAATTTTTGTTTTGATTTTCCCCCGTACTTCAAAAAAGAAATTGTTCATTTTTTTGTTGAGAGTTGGTTTTTCTTGATTTTGTTATTTGGTTCTTTTTTGCCCCGAGGCTGGTTTTAAAAAAAAACAAAATTTGCTTATGCCATTACCCCTTTAAAAAAAAATTTATTCAATTCAATTCAATTTAATTCAATTCCCATCTAAAACTACTATCTATCCTATCATCTATCTATCATCTTCATCTACTATCTATCTACAAACTATCTTATCTTCTTCTTTTTGTCCCGTCTCTCTTCTGTCCTCTTCTGTCCTCTTTTCACATTATTATCTCCCCCATCTATCTATCATCATCTCCCCATCTTCATCTATCTATCTATCTATCTTCTATCTATCATCATCTCTTTTCTCTAAATTATCTATCTATCTATCTATCTTTTCTATCTATCTATCTATCTATCTATTTTATTATCACTATCTATCTATCTACTGTTTGTCTTCTCTTGTCGCCCCTTTCCTTGTTTCGGCCCTCTATCTATCTTCTATCTATCTATCTATCTATCATCTATCTATCATCTACTTCTATCAAAACTACTATCTTCACTATCTATCTATCTACTAACTATCTACTATCTATCTCATCTATCTCTCTCTTTTCCCAAAAACTATCTACATCTATCTATCTACTATCAAACTCCAATCTCTCTTCATCTCTTATCTCTCTCCTCCTCTCTCCTTCATCTATCTATCTATTATCTATCTTCTACTATCTATCTCCTATCTCTCTGTCCCTATCCCTATCTCCTCTCTATCTCTCTATCTATCTCTCTAATCTTCTACTATCCCCTCTCTCCCCTCAATCATCTATCCTTCGGGTATGCTAGGGAGGCTTAAGTACACACGGATGAGAACTTGTTTCTTTTTTTCAAAAAAATCTTGCCATTAAGCAGCATACCCCTACTTTAGAGGAGTTCTTTTTCTCCTTCTCCTCCCCCAAGATTGCAAGTTGTTATGCTACAAGCTCGTCCTGGATAAAGAAATAAGTACATAACATTTAAAGGGGGGATAGGAGAGCTGGGCTAGAGCAACATTTGTCACCTGAAGGCCGGGGTTAAGCCACGATGGAGGCACCCCTTTTGTAAAAAATTTTTCACCGAGTTATCTTTTTGCACTGTTCCCCCCCCAAAAAGTCCTTGTATGGGAAAAAAAAGTCCTTTGTATAGATAAAAAAGCTGAACCGTGTGTAAAAAAAATGCAGAACATCTTCGGGTATTTTAAAACCTATCCCCTTTAGGAAGAGAGGCCATTTCGTTTTGGTAAATACAGGAAAAAAATTTTTAATTAAAAAACGTGTGCACCAAGGGGTTCAAAATTTCTCTTTCCCTTGCGGGGAATTGTTGATGGTTTTGCTGGAAAAAAAAGTAGTAAAACTCTCCCCCGGGAGTAACGACAAAAAAAACAGGGGTGGGGGTCATTGCGGAAAACAAAAAAAGTTGGGGTTTTTTTTTCTGAGAATGAACTTCGGGGGCCAGGTTTGGGGAAGTTTGCAGAAGATAAAAAAGATGGGAAATTTTTATTTAACTTTATCAGGGGACTTTCTTGTCTGTTTTCTTCCTTCGTTTCCCGTTATCCCCTTATGATTTTTGGGTTTCAGTTTGTTACAACTTTTTCTTTTTGGGGGTTTTTGAATGACAGTGGGGAAGGGCTAGGAAAAGAAGTTTTTTTTCTAGATCTAGACGTGGGTGTGTGTGTGTGGGTGTTTTGTGTGTGTGTGTTTGTGTGCATGTGCGGGCAATGGGGGTTTTTTGTGTTTGTGTGGTGTGTGGTGTGTGTGTGGGGGTTTTTGTGTGTGTGTGGTGTGTGTGTGGGGGTGTGTCCAGCAGCAAAAAACTTGTAGAGGCACACCTAGAAAAAGTATCAAAAGGGGACGTAATTAAATTTCCCCTTTTTAAGGGGAAAAAAAAACTCCCTATCATCTTCCTTTCATATCAATCTGTGAAAACCCAAGTACATGGTTTTTGTGTGTTTTGTGGGGGGTTTTGTGTGTGGGTTGGGGTGTTTTTTGTGTTTTGTGTGTTTTGTGTAACACACACACGCCAGGGAGTCTGAACAAACAAAATAAAAGGTGAAAATAGCAAAAACCATTTAAGGAAAACCCGAAAAAAAAATCCATGCTAATAAAAAAAAACCCGTGTGAAACATCAACAACACCCCCCTCAAAGACTTCACTTCCCCTAGCACAACCATTAAAACCCTTATACCTTTTGGCTTTGAAATCCCATGAACAAAACCTGCTACCTCATCTTAACAGAGATCTATATTTTTCAAACTCCGTTTTTCCCTTTTTTCTTCTTTTTCCCAAAAAATTTTAAAACCTGCACTGAAAAACACCCCCATGCACCATAACAAAAATACAGAGCAGGGACCAAAACAAAAAAAGGTTTTTCTGCATCAAGGTTAATATAGTCAGTTTGACAGACTTGTTAGGGGGAAAAAGGGCGCTGAAAAGTAGGTCCAGCAAATGGCTGTAACCTAATATGGATGATGATGGTATCCCGCTTGGTTTTTTAAAAAGATGGGTAATTGGGGGTGGGGGTGGGAGGGGGGGGGGGGGGGGGGGCTTTTTTTTGTTTTCTAAAGGTTTATCTTAGGGGCTACATTTCCCCTTTACAGCTTCCATCTCTGGGAAAAATTGTGTGCAGGCTGCTATATCCTGAAGGTGCCCCTCACGGAACCCCCATCTGTATCCCCCAAAAAATCTACTCCCAATGACCACCTAAGGGCTAGGGGATGGGGAAAAAAATTTTGGTTTTTCCAAACCAAAATCGAACTTGCATTAACTATTAGACAGATGTATTACTTTTAACCACGATTCACCAAAAAAAAAGCATTTTCAAAAATGATGATTAATAATAAAAATTTTAATGATGTATAGTGATACTAATATTGAAAACACAACTTTTTTTTACTTAACCCACTTTAATGAGGAAAAAAGGTAAAGGTTCCCAAAAACCAATGTGGTCATAGGGAGCGAGACATTTCTCTAGGGCACCCCAACTCCCCCCCTCACTGCTTTACCTTACCGACCCAAAAAAGGGGGGGGGTACCCATTACGGGGGGTGAAGGGGGGACTGACTGAAACCAAGGGGCACCAAACGGTCACCTTTCCACCGGTAATCACCGGGAGCGCTTAACGTGACTTGGGGGAAAAAGCCAAAAGGCTCTAGCCACTTAGCTACCTCGCCCCCACTTTGAAAAAAAGTATGAATTTTAAATAGTCTAATATTAAAAAAGTATGGTCAATCAAATGAAACACCCTTTTTGAACTGCAGTTGAAAATTATTTCCCCTTCTAACTGTTTTTTTAAAATTGAACAAAATTAGGTTGTTACATTTCTTTTTTTATGAACAGGCAAAGCATAAATTATCAAAAATGGTGCATGAAAATTAGTAAGGGGGCGTTAGTTCTTAAAGTCACCCCCACAATGTGAAAAAATTATCATCATACAGATCAATCCGTAAACCCGGGTTTTTGTATGTCTTTAATGTTTCTTTTTTTAAAAAGCCAAAATGCTGTGTTTTTTTTAAGAACCAAACGGGGGGTTTTTTTTAAAGGTCAGGAAAAACCCCCCCAAGGGAGTTACTTTCCTCTTGACCCCCCCCCTAAACCTTCTTCATGTACAACCTCCACCCCCAACCCCCCACCCCCAAACACCACCACACACAAACACCTCCTCTTCCCACCTTTCCCCCCTTAAAGCAGTAGGTAATATCAAGCAATGCAGGCTTTTGCTTTTAGGGTCGTTTTTTCCTCACTTCCTTCCAATGTTTTGTTGCTCTCACAAACAAGTGTGGTTTGATGTCATGCAACGGCCGCTTTGATGCTTTCCACCGCGGTGTCGTGAGGGGGGGGGGAAGGGGTTTAAAGGAGAAAAAAGGACAGGGGGGGGCGAGAAAAGGCATAACACCTCTGGTAAAATATTTTTAGAGCCTAGCTCATGCCACAATAGGCCTGCCCCCCCTAGTTCACACAGATTCCACACGACTACTGACAGCTGATCCTCTCCTCCCTCTCCCCTCCCCTCCTCCCCCCTCCCCCCCCCCCTCTCTCCTTCCCCCCTCCCTCTCTGCTTGTGTACACTTCAAAAACCCCCCAAAACCGGGGGAGCCAAAAAAGTTTCCGGGTGGAGTGCCAAGCCTGTCGCTCGGGGGCGTGGTTTTTCCCCCAACCATATAAGGACAGTCGCGTGCCAGACGCCTGTCACAGCCTCTCAAGACCGTTCTGCCAGTTGGGCCAATCGTTGGCCAGGGAGTGGGGTGCAGGGTGGTGGTAGGCGTGTCAAGCCACACACGATAGTGTGTTTTGTGTGGTGTGGTTCGGGTGAATCGTCCCACAAGCTGGAAAGTGGTAGTAGTCATTACAGTACAGGAAATTCAGGGGGGAAATTCCCACAGTTTGAGCCCCCCCCCCCTTTATTATTTGATATTCTTAGCTACACTAATTTCTCAGTCTCACAGGTTTCAATTTTTTGATATTTACAAATCAAATAAGACTGGTCATAAGTATCAATCCTTACATTCGGGAACTATTCCCTTTGGGGGTCAAACATTTCGTCAACAATATCAAAAGAATGTAGTAGGCCTAACAAAAGGTAATGCACAATAAAAGAACCAAAAAATGGAGCTATCTAATCTATGCTGAGTGGAAGATTGTTTAACTTCCATCCCATCATTCATAAGTGGAAGGTTCAATCCCAGCAGACATAAAATAAAGGCGGGTGGGTGTTTTGTTTTTAGTAACTTCCCATTCAAAACCAAAAGAGACATCCTTGGGTTTTATTCTCTAAGTAAACCGCAGCAATCGTTTTTGGACTTAAAATATCCCCATAATTTTGGGGGCTGCTGAAAGATACAGACATTTGCAATGCATCCATAACTGAAAACGGATAGAACTCGCAAGGTTCAACTTGCCCAAGGGACAAGGCCTGGAAAATTCATGCATGATCGCTTCGGAATTAAAGGGGGAAAGAAAGGGAATCCGTATGTCTGGGTAACTGCTGGTAATGTAGGCTCAACCATATATATAAGTGTATATTAATCTAACTAGATCTATAGAACACCTACAAAAAACCAACCCCCTTGAAATAGTAAGATCTGTAAGTTTATTTTTCTTTAATTAGAAACTTGATTGGATAAGTCCTGTCGTTTCTTGCCTCCTGCCTGCCTGCCTGCCTGCCTCTCTCTCTCTCTCCTCTCTTCTCTCCTCTCTCCTCCTTCTCTTCCTCTCCCCCCTCTTCTCTCTCTCTCTCTCCTCTCTCCTTCTTCTTCTTCTTCTTCCTTCTTCAGGAGTAACTTTCTTTGTTTGGCTTCCAACAAGACTTTTTTCGCCAGATGTGCTTAAGTGCCTTGGCAGTTCAAAACTGTCAACTGCCAGGTGAAGGACTTCCAGCTATGTTACAATGCAAGTTGAACTATGTTCTTCCAGAAAGGATACCGTCCTGGTTCTAAACAGAGAGTGTAAAGGTAATCAAACTGTTATAATTCTTAGACTGACCACGAGATTACCTACCATGCATTCATTCAAAATGCGACTTTTCGGCCGAAGTGAGTGCTCCTCTTTAAGTAAACAGAGACAAAAGAAGACCTAAGGCACACAGAAGGAATCAGAAGAGAAAGCAGATGACCAGATTCAATCTCCCTCCGATGTGTGGTTGGCCCACCCCTCCCAAGTTTATACAAAGCAACTGACCACGCTGATCCTGAATATGTCATGAGTGTGTGTGTGCATAGCAGCATGTGCTATCTTTCTTCAGTCTTTAAAAGGTCGACGAAATTGACATGAAACAATATGATGAAGACAAGACATTTCCATTCATGAGAAAAACCGAAAGAGCTAGCTATGTACGTACTAACACTGTGAAAAGAATGAAGGAGTACGATGTTGTGATTGAGTAAAATACAATAAATGGGATGATGTGGATGACGTGATGAAAAATTATGATTGTGAAGACACAATCAAGATGAATGATAAGGCCTGTGGTTATGTGAATAAGGTGGAAGAAAGTAATTGTGAAGAGGGCAGAAAATTACACAGAAAAAAACTGGGAGAGTGCAGCACATATTTTGAGCATGTGGTGGATCCCAGAGAATTTCAAGAGATGGAAATGACATACAGAGATGTCGAGGACTGCATACAAAAATTCTCAAAAAAACCAAAGATGCTAGATTAATACTGCAAGATACCAGACGTGGAACTTAGAGCCACAGTTATACAAAAAGAAAAATCTTTGTATAGGAAGTGATGTGACTAACTTAATTGGTGGTGGGTTCCCAGTCTATTATCAACATATTTGTGATAATGTTCTTAGTACATATGGTGCAAATTCTGATGTCCACTGCTAGATAATCCATGATATGCATTCTAAGTCATTTTGCTTATCTTGGGCTGTCATTGATTGTTCATGTTCAAAATATCTTTTGTTCCACAGAGAGAGAGAGAGAGAGAGAGAGAGAGAGAGTAGAGAGAGAGAGAGAGAGAGAGAGAGACAGAGAGAGACAGAGACAGAGACAGAGACAGACAGACAGACAGACAGATTGTGGACGTTGTGCCTACAGATCGTCACAGGCACTATCACAGAGCTGTCAGGGACATCCAAACACCAAACAACCCCAGCAGGGCAGTATAGCGATAGCGCTGACAGCCCCCTCAACCCACAGCCACAACAAATGACCATCTGACCACCCCACTCCTCACCTGGGCCATGTTAAACTCCAATTATTCACCCACCCTGTTGAATATTATACAAGCAGGCCATGGACCACATGCTTACTCGGACTTCAGCCTGAAAGTTGGCAGTGTGCTGGCTGGTCTAAGGCCCGCTGTACATGTAGCAACAAGATCAGTTTGGATTGCCTCGCTACCTTTGTTTCCTTCCTGTTTTAGTCACATTCTCGGTTTAAGGTTTTGCCCATTTCCTTCTGTTTTTCAAACTGTAATTCACATACAGCACTTTGCATTAGTTTGAACAAAAGTTTATCTAGAACAGAAACATAATTATTGTACACAAATGTATTTGGAGCAGCAACACGCAGAGAAAACCCGAGTTATTTCTTATATTTGGCAGCTGAAATAAAAGCCACAATATTGTCACAAGTCAAACCTTTCATGCAAGTTTAGTAAATAGATAATACATCCCTTTGTTTTAACTTGGTGCCTTTACACCTGTGAAAACTTTGCAATCTTATATCATTTGCATATTGATATTACATAAATCTACTTTTATGTCTGAAGGAAATGAAGCACTTTGCACTGCATCCTTAAAAATAAAAGCATATTTTCTGGAAGACTAGGTCAAGCTCCTAATTGGCAACTCATGTGTTTGTTTGTTGTTGTTTTTTACACAAATTTGGCAATTCTATTTCGTAAATTTTTCAGCAAACACACTTGATACTTGTGTGGTCTAGTACCCTCCCATCTACAGCACTGGCAGGGTCGTCAGTGTAGGAACACAAGTTGTCATATCACCGTCCTGTCCAACTTTTCAAGACAATCTAACTTCGGTATGTGTCGTCGACCCTTAAAAAAACAAGAATGACACAGTGCATGTATCATACATTAACTGTTTTAAAATGAATAACAATTTCTTTGTAAAAGACCCAACTTCTCCGGGAAGCTAAAGCTGCATATCGCCTTTGTAGTCTTTTCATTATGTATGATGTAACAAAGATGTAGGGTGTTCAGGCATCTAGGTTTATTGCTATATCCTGGGGCGAAACATCCTGGGAAAAAAGGCAGCGTTGTGCCCCAAACGACTCCCTAGAGAGGTGAGGGAGAAGCGAGACACAACAGGAGCTGGCGAATGCTGTAGTCAGACAGTCAGTCAGTCAGTCTATCTGCAGCCCCCCAGATAACGCTGTGGTTAGCTGCTGCTTAGCGACATGTAATCTTCCGTCGACTAGTCAAGCAGCTTTTGCCACGTAGTTCGGCCATTTAGGCTTCATGTGCTGCAAAATAGATAGCTGTTTCCCGCTTTAGGAGATTGATTTGCAATTGAAAATGTTGGTGACTTGTTTCTGTGTGTGTGTGTGTGTGTGTGTGTGTGTGTGTGGAGAGAGAGAGAGAGAGAGAAGAGAGAGAGAGAGAGAGAGAGAGAGAGAGAGAGAGAGAGAGAGAGAGAGAGAGAGAGAGAGATTTTGAACATGTTATGGCACTGTAGACCATATTCACAAAGAGAAGTATCAGTCTAAAATTCATTTTTAAAAAATACTGCTTACGCAAAACAGCATAGATCTAGTTGCATACAACGATTTTTTATAAAGCATTTTTCTGCTGCCATATTTAAACGAAATATCAACAGAATGTGGGACGGGTAACTACTTTTACCTTTTACCACCAGAATGTCATAATGCGTACAATGTTTGTAGGAAGAAAAGGTTTTGTGTAAGGTTGTTTTGCTTTTGAATAACATTTTCTTGTAATCAATAATGTTGTCAAATATTTTTTCTAATTCGTCAGATGGTAAGCTCAGTGTCTGCAATGAAGGCAGCTGTCCCATGCAGGTCCTCCAAGTTGCTAGAGTTTCTCGGCCACTGGGGTGGTATGGGTCAGGCCATGATCCTCTTTCGGAGTGCCTCATGCAGCAGGGCATGACTGCAGCACACGTTCTGTTGTCTGGCTGCCAGTCCTGTAAGGGCAGTGCTCCGTGGGTTATCCATAGAGTTTCATGTACATAAGAATAATTATGGTGATTCAGGGGTTGTAGTCTGTTATGAGTTTGAATAATGCAGACCTGCTCCCCTCATATCAGCTAGTGATTGTAGTCTGGTCTACTGTAGTGAGGGTGTTGTTGCGTCCATTTGCTTTGTTGCTTGATCTAGATGATAGTCCTGGCTTCAGAATAATTCACACACAGACACACACACACGCGCGCGCGTACACATACACGTACACACACATATTGGTAGGTGGTAAAACACATATTACACATGAATAAACTTTCGATAAAACCGGAGGCCAGACCAAAACTAACTCTCTCTCTCTCTCTCTCTCTCTCTCTCTCTCTCTCTCCTCTCCTCTCTCTCTCTCTCTCTCCTCTCTCTCTCTCTCTCAGATAAGAGCGAGATTTCCTCATCTACACACTGCAGTTCACAACAATACCTGCAAACCAGATGCCGACAAAAGATGACCAACGCCGTGAATGAGATTTCCGATAGGACCCTCTTCCCATGTCGACAGATTTCATACCACTACCGTCTTTCTCCCCTTGGTCTGTGTGGGCTTGCTTCTCTTTCTCCTTCTGCTCTTTCTTCTCTTGTTCTGTTTTCAGGAAATTCACTTGCCCGTTAAGGGTCAGCTCGTTGACAGATGGGGGATAATTGTTCACACCTTAGGAAGCCTGGGTCTTTTCTCTTCAAAACGCGAAGGAGACTTCCAAAGAACCCAACGGACCGACTCTCTTGTTCCTGTGAGTTATCGGCCAGAGTCTGTTCTGGAAGTCCTTTTGACAACCAGGTTTAATTTTCCGCATGGTCTTGGAC
This sequence comes from Stramonita haemastoma, assembly GCA_030674155.1. Taxonomy (NCBI): domain Eukaryota; kingdom Metazoa; phylum Mollusca; class Gastropoda; order Neogastropoda; family Muricidae; genus Stramonita; species Stramonita haemastoma. The sequence continues at coordinate 38,776,573 of CM060331.1, forward strand.
CGTGGAGAAGCTTTCAACGTAAAATTGGGTGAGAGGACCTTTTTTATTTTATTAAGGGGGAAGATCGTATCTACATCTGTCCACAGGTGTCTCTGTCCTTCTGTCTGTCTGTCTGTCTCGTCTCTGTCTGCTGTCTGTCTGCTGTCTGTCTGTCTGCTGTCTGTCTGTCTGTCTGTCTGTCTGTCTGTCTGTCTGTCTGTCCTCTCTCTCTCTCTCTCTCTCTCTCTCTCTCTCTCTCTCTCTCTCTCTCTCTCTCTCTCTCTCCTCTCTCCCTCTCCCATTGCTGTGGCTTTAGAAAGATATCGCTTGCTTGGTGGTGAATCAGGTTTTTTATCAGTCATTTTTGTCGGTTATTGTCCTTCTCTCTTTGTCTCTGTCCGTCTTTGTCTCCTGTCTGTCTGTCTCCATCTCCCCCCCCCCCCTCTCTCTCTCTCTCTCTCTCCTCTCTCTCTCCTCTCCTCTCTCCTCTCTCTCTCTCTCTCTCTCTCTCGTGTTCCTATTACCTACCGAACAGTGGCATTAAATGCTGGATGTTGAATGTACATATCTCATCTTCTCTATGTGTGTATACACATTGAAAACCAAGGCACTGGCAGGTCTGCGCTTTAAGGTAATCTGGGATATCACAAAAGTCCCCACACTTAACCTTTTTTGACGTTGCTGCCAAAGATTCGAACCCACGATTTCAAGGGCACACATGATGGCAGTCAAACACGTTACCCACTAAGCTATCACGTCCATCTAAAAACTCAGAACCCCCTAAAAGAAAATTTGATTTAGTTTTTTACCCCATTGGCAAACCCACTGAAGTGATGTTGACGCTAAGTCTGAATGAATGAAGGAAGGAAAGAGGGAAGGAGAAGGACAATTACACAGATCTATTCATTCATCGCTGACCGCACCCACCATCCATCCATTTACAATGGGCCAACAATTTGGCTAGCCGCCTGGTACGGGAGAGGACGGGCTAAATTGTTGAAATGGACCAACGGACAGTGACAAGATTACCATTTTGTCATATCCTCGGGCGATTGGCGAGACGTGTTGAGCTAGAGACGCTTTTGGTGGGATAGCCTACTGCTGTTGCTCCTTTTCCTCGTCATGTGTGTGGTTGCGCGCGCGCGCGCGCGCGCGTGTATGTGTGTGTGTGTTGAAAATATTTCTGTGCCTTTTTCTACTGCTGATGATTTGTGGTTTATTCTCAGCAACTTGAGCTGTATATGGCAACGTTCTGGCGGCTCCTGCGACGGGACTGGAACCATTCGTATCGGAGATTGCCTTTCCAGTAGACCATTCCAGTGAGGTGGAGAGTGGGGGCCGGGGAGGGTGTCTGCTGCATGGGTAACATCTTGCCCGCCATACTTACCTACCCAGGTTTTGCCCTCTACAGCCTAGAGCGCAACTCCGTAGTATTCCAGACTGATGAATGCCTACATCGCTCAGAAAAAGGGAAACTACTCATATGAACCTACAAAAGGCCTCAATGACCTGACTCCCAATACTTATTGATACGTCTTTAAAAAAAAATCGGAATCTGTGTAGACTACTTGTGCACATGAACAAAAAAAAACCCCAAAACAAGCAAGAACTGAAATATAAACATGTGACTTAGGGCCGTAACAAACTGTAGAACAAATATTCAAAATAAGAAAATTGAATCCTTCTCACAGGGGTGCTACACAGGACAGGTCATAAAGGTTTGGCAGAAATTCCTGCAGTGGTTCGCCATTGCCTTCCAGGGTTAAAGTTAAAGTCTGTCCCAAGCCTAAGGCTCAGCAGGCCGGTGCTTATCCCGGTTTCTGTGGCGTTAAGCGACCGAGAGTCATAGACTCTCCCCTGGATAGGACGCCAGTCTATGGCAGGGTTAACCTCCAACACAAGGTTGGTACGCCTTTTACATACACCTGGGTGGGGTGAGAAAATAGCCGTAAAGTGCCTTTTCTAAGGGCACAACGCCATAGTCGAAAGCTGGGATCGAACCCGCAACCTTTAAATTACGAGTCCAACGCCCTAACCACTAGACTACAGCGGCGGCTCCTTCCATGGTGGCAGAGCACTTTCTGTCCGGTGTTCATCACCATTGGTCCGCTTGGAAATCATCTGCCCAGGACCATGAAAACAAAAGCCGCTACCCAAAGTGTTCTGGGTGTCCCTTGGACCCATCCACCACCTGCATCTCTGGATTTCCAGGAATATTATCCTTCTTAGGTTTGAGGGGGTTTGAGGTCAGAGTTTTCCGTCACGAGGTGGATTTTCTGAAAATAGGTCTCATAACCTATGTGGTGGTAGGGGAGCGAGGCATCATAGACCTCAATTTCTCTAGGAACCAGCGTATTGAGGGCGGCGCCCATCTCTTCTCCCTCGCTGCTTTACCTTCCCTGACCCTAAAGAGGGCAGGTAACCATTTACATCTGGTTGCACTGGGGGGACTGTAATGAAAACAAGGCGCGCAAAGGGTCACCCATCCAGTCGGTAACCAAGCTCAACGCTGCTTAACCTTGGCTGGGGGAGAGCGAGTGCTCTGACCACTGAGCTATCCAGTCAGTCCCCTACTGAAGACGGGTAAAGCTTTTCACTACAGGATAGACACAGAAACAGAGACCTATGGCCTGGCCATCCTTCATCACAAAAAGGGGAGCTTTCACGGTCGTCCACGGGGATGGAAACAGGTGACAGGTGACGAAACAGGACCATGGTGATCACACAATGAATTACACAGGTGTGCAGCTTGTTTTATTTCCATTGTCACCCCTACTGAAGGCGATATAATTATTTTAATGTTTTCGAGATAGTTCAGGATGTTGTGTTTCTTGATAACAAAACACTCACCAGATACTAAACGAAATGTAAAAAAAAATCCAAAATTCTTACCCAACAGAATTTTAGTCATTTTCACCTGGGAATTGTAAATTACGTCTGAGCTAAAACAACATTTTTTTGGTCTCAAAAAAAAAACAAAAGCATTCTTATGTAAATAAGCAAAATCCCATAGGCTTTTATTTACTCTAAAAATACCTTTTTGGTGGGCAAAAACCGTCCCATACGCAAAATGTCACCATAAGTGAACCTCGGAGCTATAGCCCAGGAACAAAAAGAAAAGTAGCGTAGTCTAGTTCTGTTACAAGAAAGAACCAACAGAACAGCTTGTACCAGATATGATATACAGTAATAACGTTAGCCGTTTGCTGAACACATCGTGAATGAAGATTATGCGTTTGGGGCAGTTCATTTATGTTTATTTCCATATCTAGATCTAGTGATTTTCCACCTTTCAATAAACTGAATTGATTGATATGTACATGACTTGGAGCAGGTAGAATCGCAGGTGTAAAAAGGATTGTGCCCCTCTCCGTCTTCATTGTGTCTTGTGAATCATTCTATATGTATCTTTTTCTGTCTGTCTCTTTGTCTGTCTGTTTGTCTGTCTGTCTCTGTCTCTGTCTCTGTCTCTCTGTTTCTCTGTCTGTCTGTCTGTCTGTCTGTCTGTCTGTCTGTCTGTCTGTCTGTCTGTCTGTCTGTCTGTCTCTCTCTCTCTCTCTCTCTCTCTCTCTCTCTCACACACACACACACACACACACACACACACACACACACACACACACACACATTTGCAGACCTATTGATAGAAAAGAAGTTTATAGAACAGCTCTTCTTTGTTGAAAAAAGAAAATATAGATGATAAAACGAAAAAATATTCTTTTAGGAGTTTTAATACACACAAATTTTATAAGAAAAACTTAGAAACTGATCATAGGTTTCAGCTCCACGTAAACTTTATGTTATAATAATACATGGAACTTATATAGCGCTATATCTCGTAAAAAATAAACCAAAGCGCTTGCATTCGACCCACACATCACATCACTTTATGTTCTGAAGGACGTTACCAGAAGGCCACCTGTACAGAATGGAGTATTCTTTAGATTCAATTAAAGATTACTTTGAAAAGAGCTCATCAGCTACTATCGTCACATCAATCAATTCACATCAATCAATTCGCAGGAAACAACTGACTTCTATGTGATCAACACCGCAGGTGTCTGTATATCTTGGGCCTAGCTGACGCCAGGAAAAATTATTATAGGAGGTGTAGAATACAGCAAAGTCGTAAAGAACACGCACTTTTATAGCATCATCGTTTCATCGTCTTATTGATCATGTTTTTTTTTTAAACCCACCTGATTCCGCGATCCTGCTTGCTCTGATATCATGATGATCTCAGCTTTGGTTTACCGTACACTTCCGTGCTTGTGGTGAGTTTGTACCAAAAGCCTTCAGGGTTAATGGTCCACGGAAAAAAGTCGTTGGCAGGACGTTGTGGTGGTCACTTCCTTTGGTGAGCATCTCAGCGAGTCTAGACTAGCTCTTCAAGAAAGCCATTATCGTTGTCAGCAAGGAGTTTATTATTTGGTGTCATGGGCATGATAGCTCAAAACAGATACCACCGAACACCACCAAAGTGACCCAGCAGCAGTGCAGGGCCGCTTTGGCTGGTTTCCCCAGGGTGGCCTAATATCGAAAAACTCCCTGTCGACTTTTTACCTTAAGGATGCCACATGACAAACTTACGCACGGCTGAAGCAGAAGAGATCGAGATGAATAGCTTAAGAGCAGCAGGGCATACATGAACACAACAGATGATAAGTCTGCAAAATCAAATTAAAACACCCTTCAAAAAAATGATAA
>CM060331.1:38783758-38808679 GCA_030674155.1 Stramonita haemastoma
GGGGGGGGGGGGGAGTAGGAAGGAGAACTCTGTGTGTGTGAGGGGGGTAGGTCAATTTTGCTTATGGCCATTCCCCGGGAATAACTTGATATACGTTATATTTATTTTATTTATTTTATTTATTTATTCTTTTATATCGAGGATAACAGAATAAGCTATCATGTGCTTTTTTTTCATCCGATCCCCCGTGTGTATGCAGTTTTGTAAATATTGTCATCTGTTCCCACCGGCACACGATGGCCTACTCTTAGGAAAAGCGGAACAGGATTTAACGTGTGCGCAAGATGTTCTGCGTGCGTTCGCACACGGGGCCTCGGTTTAAAGTCTCATCCGAAGGACTTAGTCTCATCCGAAGGACTTATAAGGGTGACTAGGACAAAGCCAGTATCAATAAACTTTTTTTTCTTAGAAAAACCCCCCAAAATGAGAATTTTCAGCTTTTTACCAAAGGAAGCTGGCTGCAAAATCTTCTGTGGTATACTAGACTATGGGGTAGGTGAAGGTGAAGATAAAAAAAAGTAAAGGTGAAAGTGTCCCATACGTGGTCGTAGAGGAGCGAGGCGTCAGAGGCCTCAGCTTCTCTAAGGGCCAGCATGTTGAGGGCTGCGCCCATCTCCTCTCCCTCGCTGCTTTACCTTCCGTGACCCTAATGAGGAAAGGTACTCATTTACAGCTGGGTAAACTGGGGGACTGTGCTGAAACCAAGGCGCGCAAACGGTCACCCATCTAATTTGCAACCACGCTTGATGCTACTTAAGCTTGGGGAAAGCAAGTGCTCTGACCACTGAGCTATCTCGTCCCGAAACTGGACAAAATCTTACCTGACTGGACTGTGAATAGGTGGTCTTGAGGCCGAGATAAAGCCCCTGTCCAAACAGCAAGAAATTATGCTTGACTCACCCTACCCCCGCTTGACTTTAAATTTGTTCCCCAAATCATTTTGATCTTGAGTGAGTTGTCCGGGTGCTAGTCTTTTGGAAGGAGTGATAAATGGAGGTCCTCGTGTGTAACACATTTATCACACGTTAAAGAACCCACGACAACAAGAAAATGGCTTATGGCAAAATGTATACAAAAAACACGGACTCTCATTAGCAAAGTCATAAGCAGAGAGGATTTTGTTTTGTTAAGGGATGACGTTGCACTTGTGGCTACGCACTCTCCCCAGGGATGAGCAGCCCGAATTTCACGCAGAGAAATCTGCCGTGACTGAAACTGGTCTACAATACAATGCCATCCAATAAGAAACAATACCATACATCACTGTGCAAGGACACTGATGAAAACTTCTTCACATGAACAAAAACCCTGCAACTCGAAACTAGAAACATACACATACCCAGCATGCACCCTGTTCTTGAAGAGGGATGGGCTTCAACATGTTCAGCTTACCCCTTGAGATACAAGCAGCCAGAAAGATTTATTAGTACTGTGCCCAACTACCTGTAACCATTTATTCCTCATGAACTAGTAGGTGATACAGAGAGAGAGAGAGAGAGAGAGAGAGAGAGAGAGAGAGAGAGAGAGAGAGAGAGAGAGAGAGAGAGACAATGACAATGACAAAGATTTATTATGTTAAGCTTTTCAGCCCATTCACAAACGGGTAGTTGGGGAAAGGGACCGAAATCGAAAAGTACAACAAAATCGAATACTGTACAATATCAATGATTCTTCGCGAGTGGTAACCAAAACGCGGTATTGTTTATATATGGTTACACATGTGTGAGAATGTCACTGGTAATAACCCGGCTAGCGGATGTCGAAGCAGGGACCGAAGAACTGTCGTGGTTGTACTGCTGGCTGGTTACTGGACGTGTCCGGAAGATCTTCAGATGATGCAGACTTATACACTCCAAACTTGGTCAAAAAGTAACCAGTCCTGTTTATCCCAGAAATAATCTGACCACATCCATAACCATGTGTAAGTCGTGTAGTCCTGCACTGATCCCGTCTTTGATCTTCTTACGGTCAGCAGGTGTCCACAGCTTCAGTCTGGCGTAAATTTCCCGTTCTTACTGGTTCATGCATTTAGTGTCCCTTTTGGCAAACCAAAAGATATTGGTAGGCACGCCACTTTCAGCTGTCCAGTCAAACTGGAATACCACGTCGTCACTTTCACAGATCACTGTAGAGGGCCTATCTTCAGAAACCAACACACGGCGAAAGTCCCGATTCCTTGAAGTATTCCGCAGTTTTCTCTGTAGAGATCTATCAGTCAGTTCACTGACATAGTCTCTGATGATCTCCACACTGTAGTCACTGTAGTCAGAGTCTTCAGCCTTCTGTAGCGCATCGTCACAGTCACTGTCCCCGGCTGTATCCACTGCAGGCAAACACACAAGGTCAGTTTTGTTTTGATGATCAGCGCCTGTGTCGGTTTCAGCCAGGGTGACATCAGAGGCCATGGGGTGAAATTCACGTGCAGAGCGCAGGCCATGCGGCGAAGTGTGGTCTGGAGACAGGGGCGTGTCGCTGTGCGGAACATTGCGGTTTGGTGGAGGCGTACACATAAACAGACCGAGAGAATTTTCACAATTAAAATTTTCATTTTCCCTGGTCTTTAAATCTTCTTGCCTTGCTTCCCGTCTCCTTTCCTCTGCCTTTCTCCCCTCTTCCTCTTCTGCCCGTCTTCTCTGCTCAGCCTGTCTTCTCTCCTCCGTCCTTCTTCTGTCCCTGTCACGCTGACTGGGAGGCTTTTTACGGTAACACTGCGGGACTGATGATGTTTGTTGTCCCGCCATGTTGACAGTGTCAGAACCGGTCTTCAGCCTGATAACAACAGTGGTGCTGTCTCCTTCTCCACAGATTTTCCAGGAGGTCAGGTGACTTTTCTGTAGCAGGGCACCTAAGGTCACCTCCAGCGTTGTGGGTAATCCATCAACGGGCATAGTGCTGGATAAAATCGGTTTTTTAACCAAAATTTACCGCAGCTCTTGGTGTGCCTGTCTACATCCAAGGGACATCACCCCTAGATCGAGAGAAGAGAGAGAGAGAGAGAGAGAGAGAGGAGAGAGAGAGAGAGAGAGAGAGAGGAGAGAGAGAGAGAGAGAGAGATTTAATTTGATTTGATTGATTGATTCTTTTATATCGAGGATAATGGGATGAGCACTCTTGTGCTTTTTTACTTCCAGTCCTCGTGTGTATGCAGTTTTGTAAATGTCATCTGTTCCCACCGGCACACGATGGCCTACTCTTACGAAAAGCGGAACAGGCTTTAACGTGTGGGTAAGATGGTCTGCGTGCGTTCGCACACGGGGCCTCGGTTTAAAGTATCATCCGAAGGACTTTGGGGGAGAGTGGAGTCAGCACTAATGTTAACTCCAGGAGAAAAATCTCTCTCTCTCTCTCTCTCTCTCTCTCTCTCTTCTCTCTCTCTCTCTCTCTCTCTCTCTCTCTCTCTCTCTCTCCCTTCCTCTCTCGTCTTAGAGAGAGAGAGAGAGAGAGAGAGAGAGAGAGAGAGAGACAGACAGACAGACAGACAGACAGACAGACAGACAGACAGACAGAGTGAGAGACAGAGGCAGAGAGCTGGAGAGAGAGAGAGACAGACAGACAGACAGAGAGAGAGAGAGAGAGAGAGAGAGGAGAGAGAGAGAGAGAGAGAGAGAGAGAGAGAGAGAACAGACATCCAGACGGACAGACAGACAGAGAAACAGACAGAGAGGGAGAGACAGACAGACAGACAGAGACAGAGACAAAGAACAAGAAGAAGAAGGGGCATGTCCCTAGACTCTACTCTCCATTAATATTGTTCCCTGTAATTAGGACTGGTGACTGTGCAGTCCACCGTCACCACCTCACGAACAGGACTCCAGCCTCTAGGTAGTAGTGGTAGTATGGGAGCTTTCTACATTAATTTTGTCATGGGCTGTGTAAATAACACAGTCAACGCCAACATCTCCACTGTCTGAGAATATTAAGGGGGGAGAGCCAACCTGCAGATGTAGTGCTGGCCAAGTCCATAAATTTATTGTGCTCCTTTTGTTTTCTTCATTTTATTGTCTGTTCTGTGCACGTGCAGCTTTGTGAAGAGCTCAAAACAAGAGAGAGAGAGAGTGTGTTTGTGTGTGTGTTAAGATAAGGCGCTTCAGGCACATTACTTGCCCCGGCCAAAACCTCTGTCAGTTATTGATGTAAGCTTTAGGTCTTGGAACTTAGCTTACATCAATAACCGTCAGAGGTTTTGGTCTAGGCCAGTAATGTGTCTGAAGCACTATATCTTAACACACACAGCCTACCAAGGTTTGCCATGTCATCATAATCCTTTATTCTTGAAGTTCGCAGAGAGCTTGTCAACATTAGGCCATTATGAGAATACTATCCAGCCAGAAGGATCCTGGTTTGCTGCTGGGTCACTTAGCTTTGCATGGTAGTTTTTGCTGGTGCTTGTTCTAGGCCTGCGTATGCAAAAAATATCATCTACTAAACCCCGCACTGGCAATGATGATAGCATTATCACGGAGCCAGACTGAATGGGACGCCCTTCTGGAGTGATGGCCACCATAACGTCCCTCCAGCAACTTCTATGGACGGTCAACTCCAAAGATGTGGACACTGACTCATCCCAGACCTTCAACCCCAAAGATGTTGACACTGACTCACCACAGGCCTTCAACCACAAAGCCTTTGACATTGTCTCATCACAGACACAGAAGTGTTGGGAAACCCAAGTCAGAGACCCATCATGTGGCCAAGCAACAGTGGGTACCGAAGCAGAGATTGTTTTATCTTTTAATGATAATCAGCTATGAGCCAGATTGAGTGAGACACTCTTCCACTTATCACAAGGTCCCTCCAAAAACCATCTCCTGTGAATCTCTAAATACTGAAGGCTTTGAGACGAAGTCACCATAGGTACAGAAATGTAGGGGAAACTGAATCTGATGTCACCATGAATGGGGTCAGTGCAAGACAGGCCATCAAATATGAAACAGAGTAGTTGCTGTTGGAGCTTGGAAGAAGATAAAAATCTGAGACAATCTTATTTGATTGTACAAGAAAGGCCAAATGGTGATGAGAAGATGCCACTGAAGTGTGCCAGCTTTGAGACTACTTGGTATGGCTGTTCTTCACATTTTCTACCATAGCATATCTCTGCATCAACCAGGCCCAAAGGGTGAAGACACGTGGCTGAAATCGCATCTGTAAAGTACATGACGCCCGACATGGTAAACCCAGTTCCCAGTAGGCCTATAGGACACATACTCTGAGGAACAGAAACTGGAACCTAGTTCGTGATTATCACTTAGATTACTATAACTATAGACGTTATGATGATATTAAAGTACAGGAACAAGTCGAAAATAGAAAAGGATAATTTACATTTCGTATTTGTCTGGCGTACGTTTTATCCAGGAATTACAAGATACACTTAGAGAAGAAGTAGGTCTTGTCAACAGAGTCATCCTGATTTGTTAACACAGTGGTGTAGCTACATAATTAAGGCTGATCTCCTAGCCCTATATCGCTCTGTTTATTTCTTAATTTTGATGAAACTAGAACAAGGGGACTACACCCCCTAAAACATCGTCTGTGGAAATGCAATTGTTTACCATGAAAGGATAGAAACTTCTAAAGGAGGTAAAAATTTTTAAAAAAAGTGACTGATACCGTTGTTGAAGAATATGCAGCATTGCCATGCTGTGGTTGTGGGGATGAGCAAGCTCCAAAGTCAGAAACCCAGGTTATCTAAAACAAAAAAACCCCAACTGAACAAAAAAAAAAGGTTTATCTCTGACCAGTTATTTCTGGGTACATTGTTGATTAAAAAAAATAAAATATGAACCAAAACCTTTTTCATGTGCAACAATGAAAATAACAGAAAATGAAAAAAGAACCCAGAGAGAAATTGAAAAAGGATACATGGGTGGGTGGGGTGTAACTAGAAAAAAGAAATTGCGTTGTCTGAGCAAGAAAAACTTGAGTTTGAATATTGTAGGCATAACAAAATGCAGAGACTTAACTTAAAAAAAAGATGGAAGGTGTATTTTTCTGCTCTATGGCTAGATGGGCAGAAGCTTGCAACAATCAGCTGTTCTCTCTCTCTCTCTCTGGGAGTGGCTTCCCTTGCTTGGCTGCCAGCAAGACGCTTTCTCTCCAGTTGTGAGTGAAGTTTTTCCTTTTCTTCAAGAATTCGTATTCGAAATGCCCGTTGTGGGTCTGCCAGTGACATTGGAATGCATGCTAAATGCATTGTTGCATGAGCAAACGGTTTCTTCCTTCAAAGTCCACGGGGGAGAACAGCAAACTGTTGTTGTTATTTGTTTGGCAAATAGCACTGCCAGTCATTTTCCTGCTACTCCAGTTCAACATACAGCATATCCAAAAAGTGTCCATTGCAGGTGAGAAGAGATAAATTGAGAGCAGAAGTACACAGAACAAACAACCAGAAGAAAGCAGAGAACAAGTGTCATCCCCCTCCGGTTTGTTTCTCTGCCCACCCCACCTAGTATGTTCTATGCTACCGACCAATCTGACCAATCTGACAAAACTGCTACCGACATGTTTACATATGATACCCACTGCCCTCCCTCTTCAAGCTGCTGTCAAGACAATGTATCGACATGGTGCAAAATGATAGAGACAGACAGACAGTGACAATTTCCTGCAACAAAGATGTGGAAAATGAGCTGTGTGGTGAAAATGTGAATGTGGCAAGGGACTGTGGTTGTAGTTATTTAAAGGGAATCAAAGACTGTGTCCATGATAATGTGAATGACGTGGCTGTTGGGGAAAGGTCGGATGGGGGTGTGGAAGATCAAGAAAAGTGCAGAAAATTATAGTGAGGAGATGCATGCAGAGAATGACAGTGAGGAAGAGTGTGCAGAGAACGAGAGTGAGGAAAAGTGTGCAGAGAGTAAGGGTGAGGAAGAGAGTGCAGAGAGTGAGGGTGAGGAAAATAGTGCAGTGGATAATGTGACAGGAGCAGAGGGTGCAGAGTATATGGAAGATGGGAGTGAAAGCTGCGAAATGCAAGAGACTGTTGCAAAAAAAAGTTATGATAGAAATAATGCACCAATTGTTAGAGAAAGCTGACAATGTCCACTCCATGATGGGCGACATGAGACAGTGCACTGCTAGCACTGCTGCTGTGTTGAAAGGACATGGTTACAAAGATGTTTCTTGATTAATGCACTGCATTATAGATTCCCCGGACAGACTTTAAGACAGAAAAAATCTGTGATCCGATGAATGACAGTATAGTTATCTATGCAGAGCAATGACATGGATTCCATGTCATGAAGACTGTTTGGGCTGTTATTATGATTATTAACGATGATTTTCAATAAATCTATGTTTTGTGCCCAGTCCCCATCCCACTGTTCCCTTGTGAATGGGCGTGACCCTTACCACAATAAACATTTGTCATTGTCATTGTCATTCTCTCTCTCTTCTCTCTCTCTCTCTCTCTCTCTCTCTCTCTCTCTCTCTCTCTCTCTCTCTCTCTCTCTCTCTCTCTCTCTCTCTATATATATATATATATATATATATATATCTGATGAAGACATATGATCTGTTGTTGTACGCATTTTTTTGTCTCAGTCAGCACTTTATGAGTGTTTTTGAAATATGCATGTATGGGTGTACACTATTTCATCGTCTAATATCACTTAAGAGTGAACAGACGTTAAATTGAAGACAACAACAACTATTGTTTTGCTAAGGTCTAAGCAAAGTATGTGAAAAGTCATGTTTGATTAGGTTTTCCTTTTTTTCTTTTTCCGTCCTTATACCTTGACATGTATTGTGGCCAAAGGCAGATGTGCATTACACAAGTTCAGAGTTTTCTCTCTCTCTCTCTCTCTCTCTCTCTCTCTCTCTCTCTCTCTGTGTCTCTCTCTCTCTCTCTCTCTCTCTCTCTCTCTCTCTCTCTCTCGCTCGCTCGCTCGCTCGCTCTCAGTGTGTGTGTGTGTGTGTGTGTGTGTGTGCAGAGGCAAACTGGTCGTTGAGGCAAAAATAGACGGAGCTAGCTGAAAATGGCAACGTAAACATGTCACTTGTGGTATGTGTGTGTACTCCCCTATTTCTGCTTTATCGGTTTACAAAGCAAACTGTACTTATAGTTTCAATTAAGCTTCATCAGCCAAATATCTTTGGAGTCAAGGACTCTCTCTCTCTCTCTCTCTCTCTCTCTCTCTCTCTCTCTCTCTCTCTCTCTCTCTCTCTCTCTCTCTCTCTCTCTCTCTCTCTCTCTCAGAGGGTTGGTTGTAAAGAAGCATGTTTGGTTATGCCCTTTTTAAATAAAATTCATTCAATTCAATTCAATTCAATTCAATTCAATTCAATTCTCTCTCTCTCTCTCTCTCTCTCTCTCTCTCTCTCTCTCTCTCTCTCTCTCTCTCTCTCTCTCTCTCTCCTCTCTCTGCATGATGTGGTAACCATGTCATGATGATCAGTTATATTGCAGTGTTGTTTCAAAGTGTCTGGATTGTTTGTTTTGTCCATGACCGTCTGTCTCCTTGTGAAAGGGCACAAAGCATACAGCATTAAACAGAAATTGAACGGACATGGGTTCCTTGCCAAGTTTTTCGCGTCACACTTGGTTGTGTGGGGACGGGATTGCTCAGTGGTCAGAGTGCTCGCTTTCGCTAAGGTTAAGCAGCATCCAGCGTGGTTACTAACTGGATGGGTGACCGTTTGCGCGCCTTGGCTTCAGTACTGTCCCCCAGTTCACCCAGCTGTAAATGGGTACCTGCCCTCTCTAGGGTCAGGGAAGGTAAAGCAGTCAAGAAGAGGAGATGGGCGCCGCCCTCAATATGATGGCCCCTAGAGAAGCTGAGGTCTCTGATACCTTGCTCCCCTATGACCACATAGGTTATGGGAGACCTTTACCTTTTACCTAGTTGGTTGTGTACGTGATGTAAATAACAATGATGATAATAATAAAAACCCACATGTCCAAATGAATCACACAACGGGCTGTTGAATGACTTACACAACTTAAACAGCAAAGCATTTTGTTCATTGTTCATTGTTCTCTCTATGCTAATGAATAAAAACAAACCAACCCTCAGTTATCTTAGATTACACTATCCCTGTTTGTGACAGCTGTTCAAGCATCATATGGATCCCATGTCATGATGAATATGCTTTGTTCCCAGTCCCTTTTTTTTTCTTTCAGTAGAATTATAGTCCTTTCCAGCAGAAGCTGATATCAGGACTTGTAGCCGTGAGCCAGAAAGTCGGAGGTCCCACGCTCCCGCAAGCTCTCCCACCTCAGCACTTCGGGCCACCTCAAAAATGTTGAAATTTATGAAGCAACAAGTTGAGATTAAAAAATTCCCAGTCCCCCTCCCATTGCCGCCTTATATATGGATTTGAAGGCTTACGGCAACAAACTATTCTGTCTGTCTGTCTGTCTGTCTGTCTGTCTGTCTGTCTCTCTCATATACACACACGCACTTACTCTCACAAACACACACCTGATCATCATCATCAACAATAACAACAACAACACACACACATCATCATCATCATCATCATCATCATCTTCACCATACACAAAAGGAAAAAGAAAGGTTTAAGAACTCAACAAATATATTATATAAAAAACCTCAACAAATATACAACCTAATTAAAATGTTTTCTTCTCACTGCATATCAAGAACATTCAACATTAACATTTTCATGCTTTTTTCTTTCTTGGTTTTATACACAAGTTGAACCCACAATAAGTACTACATTACAATATATAGATAATGAACAAACTCAACAACAACAACAAAGAAAAGAAAAAGCTTCTTCATCTCACTCATGATACATTTAAATGCAACAACCAAACTGGAGGTGACAGATAAAGCCAGGTAGGGAGGGATACGAGCCGAAAAGTCGTTATGCTGGATTCAGTGTAGGCTTACAGCACGGGACATCCGTACCGCTTTGACCTCAGACAGTTGGAGCCAGAGGAGTGTCGTCTGCTATGTCAGAGGTGAGGGTGGCATCAGGAGGTGGGGGAGGGGGGAGGAGGGGAGGTATCACATACCTCCTCACACCCCCTGCACCCACTGCGCTCTCACCTTGACTCACCGTGAAAGGGGCAGGCCTGAAGAGTTAGCTTTCTTGTTGCTGCTGCTCTCTACTGCGGATTTGGGGGGGAAACAAGTGTCCAGATATAATAACTAACTGTCAGTGCCTCTTTGCTGTTGTACTTACTGCCTCTCTCGTCTGGTTGAGTGCTGAGACATCTTAGACAGATCAGAACTCAGTGACCTTATGTAAATGTGTCTGCGATAGAATGACACTGGTATGTTTGCGCGCGCGCAAGTGCGCGTGCGTGTTGTGTGTGTGTGTGTGTGTGTGTGTGTGTGTGTGTGTGTGTGTGTGTGTGTGTGTGTGTGTGTATTTGTGTGTGTTTTAGTTGAATGTATTATCGTTGATGGTCTTAGTTGCTCTGTACTGTCGGTGTATTGCTGGTAGTCTGGTGTATGTAAGGCAACCTAGGAGAGAAAAAAAAAGCATTTTGACGAGCCCTTGTATGTCTTGACCACTTTTCCAAAAGCCTGGTTATTATTGTCATGATGATGAGGCAGGCTGGTCTGTGTTGGGGTGAGGGGAGGGGAGGATAGGTCTGTAGACATCTTCTGGGTGACATCTTCAGGGTGACATCTTCTGGGCGCCCCTACCCCCGCTCTCACCCCCCCCCCCCACCTGCTGCCTGGTGTGGGCAAGTCACAACTTAGGTTTAATTAAACACCTCAGAGGGTCACCGCGTCTACAGGGGGACAACTGATACCCCGAGGTGTTAGGCCCAGTCAGTGCACTTCGCTAGTCAGGGGAACATTCTTTCCTACCCTAGGAGGGGGGTTTCCATTTCCCTGTTCCGTGCTTGAAGACAAAAGTGTGTGTGTGTGTGTGTGTGTGTGGGGGGGGGGGGGGGGTTGGCGTGTGTATGGGTTTGTGTGTGTGTGTATGTGCTCTCTCTCTCTCTCTCTCTCTCTCTCTCTCTCTCTCTCTCTCTCTCTCTCTCTCTCTCTCTCTCTCTCTCTCTCTCTCTCTCTCTCTCTCTCTCTCTCTGTGCAGGGGAAGGAGAGATCAGGAACACTGGGTAGATAGTATTGCTTGTTACATGTTCAGGGATAAGTTTTTATTTTCACCCTTGTATTGCTTCTGGCACGCACCTGCAGTGTATCTGTGACAATTAGTCTGTGGATGTATAACCATTGGTCAGGATTGGTACCTCCTCCCCCGACCGAGTTCAAACTGCCCCTCCCAACCTTTTTTTCCTTAATTCAATACTATATATATATATATATATATATATATATATATATATATATATATATATATATATATATATATGTGTGGTGTGTGTGTGTGTGTGTGTGTGTGTGTGTGTGTGTTGTTTTGCTACTTTACGTTTCTTTTTTAACATTTTAAAATTTTGGGTGATTGTTTATATTCTTCTTTTACCGAGGTTCTCTGTGCCTTTGTGACTCATTGCAGTCTGTGTAACAAGCAATACTATCTACCCACTAAGTATATCTAAGAATTGTTCGGTACTTTCGTCAACTGGCTGGTCATGAACTACAACATCCAATCTATTTCTCTTTCACAATAAACAAAGTCAACATAAAGCTAGCTTCTTGTGATTGTTCTGTCACATGTTTACTTTCTTAACAGTTTATAAAACAAAACAACAACAATAACCTAGTGAATGACAAGACTGATGCAGATAGCTGGCCAAACTTCTGTTGAAGGTAAAATGCTTTTAGACTCTTGTTGATCCACTGCCTGTTCACTTCTGTGAGGATGCTACATGATGAGCTTGGGTATGGCTGGGGTGGAGAGCGGTGAGCGGTGAGCGATGAGCGGTGAGGGAACAGCAAGGCAGCAATGTCACAGAAGTTGAGAGCCCCCCCCCCCCCCCCCCCCCGCAAAAAAAAGTTTGCACTTTGAATCAAAACGATGGCAAGTTCATTTGGCTGCCATTGTGTCGCTTATTTTCTTTGTAGTTTTGTTTTGTTTTTTGTTTTTTTTTTACCATCAGGGTTGTTATTCTTTGAGGTGCATAGATCGTCTACACTGGTCATGCCAACAGAAACATGCAGGCAAATCTTGTGACCACACTTCTCCAAGGTAAGGCTGAAGGTAGAAGGACAAGAGGCAGAGGACCAACATCGGGGCACAGTACAGGGGAAAAAGGTTAAAAAGAAAAAAAAGGTAAAGGTGTCCCATAACCTAGGCAGTCGTAGGGGAGCAAGGCATCAGAGACCTCAGTTTCTCTAAGGGCCAGCATGTTGAAGGCGGCGCCCATCTCCTCTCCCTCGCTGCTTTACCTTCCCTGACCCTAAAGAGGGCAGGTACCCATTACTTTTACAGGTCAGGGAACTGAGGGAAAAAGAGGAGGCAGAAAGACACAGGAATGGGTGGACAGCATGGCTGCATTGAATGGAGGACCCTTACAAGCTTTGCCCAGAGTCATGCATTTGTAGGCACACGACTTTCACAGAGGATGAGGTGGGTGCCTTTGTCACTGTACCCTTCCTCTCCCTACAAGCATTCTCGGCAGTGTAGTGTAGTGTAGTGTAGTGTAGTGTAGTGTAGTGTAGTGTAGTGTAGTGTAGTGTAGTGTAGTGTAGTGTAGTGTAGCTTTTATTTGTAAAATGATGATTCTTGAATGTACAGCTATCGAAATGTACCGAGTTTAAAATAAGCTTCCAGAAAATTCTGAATTGTTCTTATTCGTGAAAAGTCTGCTTCCATGGCTTTTGCCATTTCAGAAGGGTTGCCAGCCTTACTGAGGACAATCCAGCTGTAGGGTGATGCTGCTGCTTACTTCTGCATCTGCATCAGCAAGTTAAACACTCTCTTATGAGACGAAACGGGGAAGGAGGTAGGTATGAGTATGGTGTGGAAGGTGGATGCGGGACACATCAACAGTGGACTCTATGCTTAAACTTGTTAGTTCAGAAAAAAACCCACCCTCCCTGAAAATGAAAGGATGAAGGCTGAACAAAAGCAGCACCCACCCTTCCCACGACTGCCTTTCACAAGGCGAACAATGCAGTACGTGACTGCTTCAAACAGACTCATCTAACGCTCTTCAAACCTCCAACGCTTCTGAAAGGAATCCATTCGCCTTGTGGAAACTGTTTCGCTTTTTGGATTGGGCTTACAACAAGGTGCAAATGCAAGGCTGTCAAAGGAAGGTTTGTGTGGTATGATGCAGTGCTGGGCGCCTGCTTTGTTTGATTTACTAGTCTTGTTCATCCAGAGAGAGAGAGACAGAGACAGAGAGAGAGACACACAGAGAGAGAGGAGAGAGAGAAGAGAGAGAGAGAGAGAGAGAGAGAGAGAGAGAGAGAGAGGAGAGAGAGAGAGAGAGAGAGAGAGAGGCGACATTGTGGCAATCGAAATAGGACAGTGTTAATGTAAATCAGGTTGACTGTCAGTTATCTCAGTCAACTTTCTTCCAGGTAATTTCTTTATCTCCTGTGTTACACGGTCATGTAAGGGAGGAGGGAGGGAGAAGGGATAGGTCTGAGGTGTGGAGGTATGGACCAGTATTAATGAAAGCACGGTCGCATCACTGTCCGCTGGGTTAGGCTACCTGTTGTGTTGGCCGAGTGTCACAGCACGTGGGATAACTAGAATTTATTAGCGTTCAGTGTGAGTCACATCGTGTCCCAAACTCAGAATACCGAAAGCTGCAAAGGTCAATCTGAGGTTCTTAGGTCACTTCCAGTGAACTCTTTTGTTAAGGATAGTTTGCTTTCACTGCATGAGAGAATGAGGTGGGGATGTAGTTTTATATAATGATAGTGATAACTACAATATAATACTAATAATGATGATAATAATAATACGAAGAAGAAGAAGAATGATAATAATAATAATAATAACAATAATATGCTTTAAATGCATTAAAGAATGACAGGGGAGTAGTCTTTTTGTAGTAGTAAAAATGGTAATTACATTATTATAATGATTATAATAATGATAGTAACAACAACAACGATAATAATAATAATAATAATATGGAATTCATATAGGGCTGACAAGCGGGCAGGGTAATTTTGTATGTAATGGTAATAATAATCTATGAAGTTTAAATGTCCTACAACGGTATTTTTCATATCAACTATGTAATTCATTTAACATAAAATACTATCAAGTAATATTGTTAACAGCCTACTTTCAACCTTTATGTATAAATATGTATTTTTTATTGTTCCTACACTAAAGCTCCAAGGTTCACTAATGGTAAGATTTAACATGTGCAAGACCGTTTTTACCCATTCAAAAGTCGCCTTCTGACATCGGGTAATGTATTTATAATTTAACACAGCTGTGTGGTTAATCAACTTTTACTCCCTCAGTCCCTTAATCAGCTTGGCAACAAATTATTGAACTCCTGTCACTGCTTTTCATTTAATTAACCAGCCTGTCTCTTGTCTATCTCAGGAACGTCACCACCGGTGCACACGTTCAAAGGGAATTTTCCCCTGAAGTTGATGTCAGTGCTGACTCCACGCCACCCCCCAAAAGACCATAGGGTGAGATTATAAACTGAAGCCCGTGTGCCAACGCATGCAAAACATCTTTTTTTGTTTGCTTGTTTGGTTGGTGAGGGTTTTGGGTTTTTTTTGTGTGCAAAACATCTTACCCACATGTTAAAACTTGTTCCGTTTTTCAGAGGAGTAGGGCATTGTGTGCTGGTGGGAAGGGATGTACCAAATTTACAAAAAAAAAGTGCATAGGCATGGGGACTGGATGTAGAAAAAGCTCATGTATTCTTATTCCATTATCTATTCGTACTTTTTGATATTGTATATTCCATTGTCAATTCACATCATTTTTTTATGTTGTAAATTTCATTATCCTCAAAATAAAAGAATAAATAAGATAATGACAGTTTTTAAAAAATTGAACACGGCTTCCCAACAGACTCAGGACAGAAGAAGGAGAAGAGGACAAGGAAAGGGGTCAATGGGTTGGGGGGAAAAGGGGGGGGGGGGGGGAAGAAGATGAGGAGAGAGGGATGGAGGGGAGGGCAGTATTGCAGTTTTAATCCTGATGGGCAGCTGGAGAGTACACATGACATGATGTGTGACTGGCTCGGTCTGGTGGATTATGGCGGTGTATTTCACTCAGGGCTGGTTATTCTTCGGGAAAAAAAGATGGATGGTTTCAGGATTAAACTCACTTTCCCATTTGCAGATGATGGCAGAACTATCCACCTATACACAAATGGTCTATATATACATTTTTACACATGCACCGCTCATCCTTCCCCCCTCCCTCTCCAAATACCCCCACCAACCCTCTCATGGTAAAACTTCCAGAGAGTAGCACACTCAGGATAGCAGAAGCACGTACACAGGGGATGGGAACAGGATTGCCAGGGCATAAAGTAGGAGCAAGCTGGGCCATAGGGAACGCTGAAAGTAGGTCAAGTCTGTTTTTCTATGGAGGTCAAACGGTAGAAGCTTGTTTGATCTGCCTTGCCCTAGAAACCTAGTTTTCCTCCCCAACATCTTTTTTCTGTGCCCCATAATAAACAAGATCAAGATGATTCCTTTTCCCTTTCTGGGCTAAAGCCATTCAAACGTACCTCAAGTGGGCTCGCAACATACACTGTGTTGACAGACGGCTCAAAGGAAATGTAGTGAATAGTGTAGTGCTACCTATTCTGAAGCTGGAAAAGATGGGAGATGTAGTGAGTAAGCTTTGAGGGCAAATTCTTTTACCAAAAAGGTTTTCTGTTTTCGAAATTGCATCAGCTGAGTTACTTTACTAAAATTACAAGGATTTGTTTAGAACAAACCTGTGCCAATACAAAAATGAGGTGTTTTTGAAAAAAAAATTCAGTGCTCCTCAGGGATTTATGAGTTGGCAGTCAAACCTTCCTTCCCCTTTCATCCCCCCCCCCCCCCCATTTCAACCCCAATTGCTGGGCATCTCAGCTTGGCTTCATCCTGTCTTTGTCATCAGTTGGTGGGTTAGCAGGAGGCGTCTTACCCAATTTTATGTGGGCTCAGCGAATGGACAGGCCGAGAACTCAACAAAAATTTGAGAAAGGCAGAACAGAGAGAGGAATGGAGGCAACTGGTTGTCAAGTCTTCAGGGGTGCCCTCACGGTCGCCAGACTAAGAGATAGATAGATAGATAGATAGATAGATAGATAGATAGATAGATAGATAGATAGATAGATAGATAGATAGATAGATAGATAGATAGATAGATCAGAGAAGGCAACACAGAACACCCTGACCTGAACAAGTAACAATGAAGGGCCTTCCCAGGCTGGTGGTTTTACAGCAGCCTGACACTGAGGGGGTGTGACTGTGAGGGACACTAGGAACATGCTTTGGCGTGGCCATTTGGGGGCGAGTTTGAAATAAGGGGCTCTGGAGAAACTACATGCATGGGAATCTATCAGGGGATGGGCTAGCTCAGTGGTCAGAGCAGTCAGTTGCTTTCTCCAAGTTAAGCAGCACTGAGAGTGGTTACCAAGTTGATGGGTGACAGTTTGCGTGCCTTGGCTTCAGTACAGTCCCCCAGTTATCTATCTATCTATCTATGTATCTATCTATCTATCTATGTATCTATGTATCTATGTATCTATGTATCTATCTATTTATCTATCTATCTATCTATCCCTTAGTCTGGCGACCGTGGGGGCACCCTGAAGACTTGACAACCAGTTAACCCAGCTTTAAAGTGGTACTTGCCCTCTTTAGGGTCGGGACAGGTAAAGCAGCGAGGGGGAGGAGATGGGCACCACTTGCTATGTGCTAACCCCTGAAGAAGCTGAGGTCTCTAACATCTCGCTCCCCAACCACCGCATAGGGTATGGGAACACCTTTACATTTTTTACCTACATGGGAATCTACACATCTAAGTTAAAGCAGAAATCATCTTCCAAAGAGCGGGAGCAGGATAGCCTAGTGGTAAGAGCGTTGCACTCATGATATAACGGACCGGAATGGAGCTACCAATGATGTGCCCGTTTCAGGGAATTTTACCCTGAAGTTAACATTAGTACTAACTCCACAACCCCAAAAGTCTTTTGGATGAGGCTATAAACACAGGCTTTGTGAGTGAACGCACCAGAACATCTTGCGCACATATCAAAAAACATTTTTGCCTTTCGGTAGAGTAGGCCATTTTGTGCTTGTAGAAACCGGTAGAAAAGTAAGACAAATAAGCAAATAGACCATCCAACAAACAAACACAAACAAAATATTTGCACAGAGGTGCTTTTAGACACCCTCCCCGAAGTCAGAATATGGCCATGTGGTTAAAAACAAAAAATCCGTTGCATGCCCAAAATCTCACCATTGGTGAACGCTAACACTTGCCGAAAAACGAAAAAAAAAATCTGGTATAGAGCAAGTAAGCGACTTAATGTACACGTTTAGGACGATCAGTGATGTTAAGCGTGACTTGTTCAGAAACCATAGGTTAGAAGATATAGCCAAGAAAGGGGGGGGGGGGGGGGGGGGGGGGGCAGAAGCCGACACAATAGCTAAACATTGCTTATAATTATGTCTTCAGTCTCCTTTCTCCTACTAGTACTTCGAATACAGCTACTACTCCTAATGTTGCTGCTGCTGCTGCTGTTACTTCTTCTGCTGCTACTACTTCTACTGAAGCTGCTGCTATTGCTGCTGCTGCCACTACTACTGTTGCTATTTCTTTCTACTGCTGCTACTATTTCTGCTATTGCTGCTGCTACTACTACTGCTGCTACTACTACTGCTGTTGCTACTGCTACTACTTCAACAACTACTGCTACATCTACTACTACCGCTATAACTACTACTGCCACTACTCTTACTGCCACTACCTCCTCTACTGCTGCTGCCCCTCCTTCCCCTCCTCCTATTACTACTACTACTTCCTCTGCTGTTACAATTGCTGCTGCTGCTACTACAATTACAATGACGCTATAACTTGTGCTACTGCTAGAGCTATCTTGATTTAAACTGGGACACCAATACTATGCAAGCCTAATCCCCCCCCCTCCCCCCCTTCGTCCATCAGAAGTTCTGACTACTCTCCAAAGATACATTGGAAAGTTACGTGAATTTTCGTGATGTTAAAAAAAATTGTCTGCTTTGCTTTGTTTTTTTTAATTTCACAAGGAAAAAGCACAACGTGCTATCCCTCACTGCTTAAGCCGTCTCTGACCCTAAAGAGGGCAGCTACCCATTTACAGCTAGGCACACGAACAGTCGTTCTACCCATCAGCTAGGTAAACAGGCTCAGCTCAACGCTGCTTAATTAACCTTAGTTTGGGTAAAGCAATTGCTCTGACCGCCAAGCTATCCCATCCCCACAACCTGTGTATTCGCCTTTAGAGGAGGGGGAAAAAACCCTCTGAAGTTGGAGCATGGCTGCCTATAATTATGGTGAAACATTTGAAAAACCTTACACGCAAACGTCTCATCCAGAGTGTATAATTTGACACAATTCTATGTGGCTCTATAGGTTTTAAACTTGGAAAAACCCTCCCCTTCCCCCCTCTTTCCTAAACAACTCCCCTTCCCCCTTCAACAAATCAACAATTAATAGAGAAAATAATCTATTGGGGCTAAAATGTTGATCTTCAGATTGCGGCCGATACTCTGTTGGAGGTGGAGGAGCAGTGCAGAGAGGCCAGGCCAAGTGGTGTTGGCTGGATGATCATCCATCAGTGCAGCTGGGGGCAGGCAGGCAGGCAGGCAGGCAGGCAGGCAGGCTACACTCCACTCTACTATACTAAGCAGGCAGGCATCCCCCGAGCTGTTGTGTGAACTGCACTGCCCTGTGACACAAATGGCAGCTAGCTAAGCCAGCCCTCGGACCACACACGTTTTGCTCGTTTGGCGACTGGGGGGATAAACAGTCTGCCTTTTTTCTCTTTGACGTGTTTTTCCTGTTTGTTTCTGTCAGATGAATGTTGCAGAAGTCTTTTTACATTTTTCTGTTGTTCATGTTGTGAAAATGTGATGTCACACCTTTTATTATTTTTTTTTAGTTCTTTGTGTGCGTACGTGCGTGCATGAACGTGTGTGCTTGCGCGTGTACGTGCACACTCACACGCACACACACACACACACACACAAATACACACACACACACACACACACACACACACACACACACACACACACACACACACAGGTGCGTGTGTACACCTACGCACAGATTGGAGACGTTAGATGCAGCATGGTCTATCTATTTCCGCCTCTCCTTTTCCCCGCCCACTCTCTGGCGGTCTTCACCCTCACTCCTTCCACATTCATTCTCTCTCTGTCTCTCTGTCTCTGTCTCTCTCTGTCTCCGTCTCTCTCTCTCTCACACACACACCCCGAGTGCGCCCATGCGCGTGCACGCAGCTTACTTACAGGCAAGCTAAAGTTTTTGAAGTTACCACGCAGAGCCTATGTTGTGGCACAAAAATTCTCCGAGTTTAGAAGGTTAGAGTTACTACATGATAACATTCATAGAGTAGGAATCTTTACAATCTGCCTGTTCAACTTACAGAGCAGCAAACTGCCAGTGCCTTAAAGAGGTCGTGAATATGTTCCAAAATCAAGTATGGATGTTGCAGATCACGTAATTCATCTCCTTGTTAGGTGGGTAATAGGAAGAGAAACAAACCCGTACCCAGGTATACACCCTGTGCCTGGTAAGAGATAGGGTCCACAAGGGAGAAATCTTCAGTGCCTTGCCCCAAAATGACTCCTTAGGAGGTGAAGGGAGAGAAGGATGGACAGGAGAAGGAGGAGGCTAATGATACCAGAGCACGGAAACATGGGGATAGCCTGGTGGTCAGAACATTGCGCTCGCTCGTAATTTGACGACCTGGGTTCGATTCCCGTTCGAAGGGAATTTTCCCCTGGAGTTAAGTTACCATCCCTGCTGACTCCACATCCCCAAAAGTCCTTGGATGAGACTATAAGCCGAGGCCCCGTGTGCGTGTGCCAACGGACATAGAACACCTTGCATGAACACACACACACACACACATACACACAACACACACACACACACACACACACACAGAGTTAAGCAGGTTGAGGCCAAAACATCCCCAAAGGCTGTCTGTCCCTGTAAACAGTACATGTCATGCAGCTTGTGGGGTCAGGTTTAATCCCACCATTGGAAAAAGTTACAGAATGATATTCTTGAGCGTGCAAATGGGGTATGTGCCTTGAGAATGGATTAGAGGTGCAGAGTGCACAGTCACCTTAAAAAAAACTGTGCACGTGCAAATGTATGCAGGTTTTGTCCTTAATTGATCCATTTAAGAACTGTAGGTTACCAAGTGGATGGGTGACCGTTTGCCCACCTTAGCTTCAGTATAGCCCCCCAGTTCACCCAGCTGTCAAAGGGTACCTGCCCTCTTCAGGGTCAGGGAAGGCAAAGCGGCAAGAGAGAGGAGATGGGCACCGCCCTGATTACGTTAGCCCCTGGCCCCTGGAGAAGCTGAGCTCTCTGAGGCCTTGCTCCCCTTGGAAACCATAGGTTATTTCCTTCGCACCTTTGCCTTTTACAGACTAGACGTTTCATGTATTTCATGTAAACTTGGCATGTTCTGTATGTTTGCTGTGCATGCCACAGTTGATTGCAGCGATATATCATGCAATTATATTTGTCTACCATATCAAGCTTTCAAGCATTCTGAGGAATGAAAGATAATTAAATTTTGAATCTAAACCTTCCTCTGTGGAAAAGAACCTCTCTTGGGTTTAGAATCTGGCTGGGATAGGAAATGAGAATATAAAATGAGAAAGGCCTTTAAATAACCTTAAACTTTCACATGAATTTTGAATGGACTTGGGGGTTTATTATAGACAGATTCTGGACCTCAAAATATTCATTTTTACTAGTGAGGATAATAAATCTTGCACAAGTTATTCTTAACATGAACTAAATCTTCTATTTCAACACTAAAAGGTAGAGCACCATGTACACTATGAGCAGTGTATTAACAGCACTCCATATCACAGACGTAATGATCACAGGTGCGTAACACCTGTACGCACGTGCGCGCGTGCGCGCACATCCACACGTCCGCACTTTTTTTTTCTCAAAAACTGCACACCTAATCTCTACAATTTATCGGTAGTCAGCTTCGCACAAATGGCCCAGAAGAGCACAAGCTTGCAAACAAAGTCCACGAATCTTAAAGTCACCTGTTGAAAGTTCTGTTGAGATATTACCTGTCCCAACCTGCCCTCGCACCCCCATCCCCCCCCCCCATCCCCTCCTTCTCCTCATAACCTCCTATACTCGCCCCCCTCCTCCCTCAGCTCCCTCTATCCCGACCCCCCCCCCCGCCCCCCCCCTCTCCAGTCCGCCGCAGGTCACGTTCAACGTGGCGCCGGTCCCCCTGTCGGCACGCTTTGAAATTGACAGTGCAAGGCACGCGCCGAGGCGGGGTTAAAAGTGTGGGAAAACTCCGCCCCCTGAGACCAATGCTCCTTCACTCGCTATAGTCTAGTGTCCCTTGGGGGCAGTGACGCATTCCATCACACGCAGAGCTGTCCCCTCCTCCTCCCTCCCTCGTCCACCCCCCCCCCCCCCCCTTTCTCCTCTCTCCGTCCTTCCTTACCTGTCCTCTCTGTCCCCTTGAAGAGGCAGAAGTACAGGTATCTGAAATGACAAGGCCGGTTTAAATCCCTGCCTGTTTTAAAGCAGATGTCCTGAGTCCATTTTGTTTCACACATGAGAAACGTGATGGTTTTAGGGAGAGACAGCCATAATATTATTCATTCATTTCCACAGTCGATTTGTTAATATGCCAATGGATCATAGAGGCCATATGGTGGTGGTGGTTGGCTGATGGTAGTTTTCCTACATAGGATGAATCCTCTGGGATTCTAATACAATCCAGCCAAACTGTAGAGGACATCAGGGCTGATAACTCCCCAAAAGTTATGGCTCTCTCTCTCTCTCTCTCTCTCTCTCTCTCTCTCTCTCTCTCTCTCTCTCTCTCTCTCTCTCTCTCTCTCTCACGCACACGCGCACACACACACACACACACACACACACACACACACACACACATCTGATAACAGCCACAAAGTGTTTGAATTTGAAAACTATCTTTGCTATTAAAGAAAACAACCACAAAACAAATATCTTCTTCTTCTTTTTCTTCTTCGTCTTGCTCCCACAGACTTGTTCTAGATCTATAACATACTATAATACTCCACGAAAGCTGATAACAGTACCTTGAGCAAGTTGAGTGAGGCTGACCCTACTCCATTTCAAATGGTAGATTGCAGGCTGGGTCTGTTCATGTCATCCATACCACCAGTCATAACTGTTCTATTCCTGTACGAAATATAAGTGTGTTTTTCAGGTGTACTGTAGATGTGGATGAGGATTGCAGATAAGAGTGTTTAATGCTATCTTCTACGGCGACGAGGGGACGGGATAAATCTAGCTCAGTGGTCAGAGCACTGGCTTTCCCCTAGCTAAGGTTAAGCAGCATCGAATGTGGTTACCAAGTGAATGGATGACCGTTTGTGCGCCTTGGCTTCATTACAGTCCCCCAGTTCACCCAGCTGTAAATGGGTACCTGCCCTCTTTAGGGACAGGGAAGGCAAAGCAGCGAGGGAGAGAAGATGGGCGCGGCCCTCAGCATGCTGGCCCCTAGAGAAGTTGAGGTCTCTGACACCTCCCTCCTCTAGGCAACGACAACATGGGTTATAGAATACCTTTACCTTTTTTTTTTATCTCTGTAACGACGCGCTCTCCCCAGGGAGAGCAGCCTGTATTTCATGCAGAGAAATCTGCCTTGATGAATGTGTTATACAAGACCATAAATACATATAAAAACAATACACTGAAACGCAACACGGCACAACACAACACATTGCAATGCAACACAATGCAATAAAACACACTACAAGACAAGGTAATACAACATGATACAATACATTTACCACAGGTGTACTAGCTAGTTGGGGAGAGTCAGACTTCTGATCATAGTAGTCCTAAGGTTTTGGATTCCATTCTTCACACTTTGGACTGGAATGGTAAAGGCGGGAATTTTTCTCTCTACTTTCCCAAGTTATCCTTTGGTGAACATCTGCCAAAAAGCCGAGTCCATTTGAATAACTATGTAAGATCGAGTAACTGGCTTAGATAACAAATCGTCCAGGTTTGTTGCATAAGGGATATGTTCACGCTAAGGTCCCTCACCAATATGAGGCCTCCACAACATGGTTATTATTCGATTTCAAGCATATCTACCTATGGGATCAAGACACGAGCAAGCATGCATGTAAGCAGACAATAACAAACAAACAAACTTGCCATGGTCTGAAAGAGTACACACCATAGGCTATGCTAATTCTGGCTATGCTGCGTCTAGCGTTAAACAGGTGTCTCGTGCTGGTTTTTCTGTGCTTGCACACCTTCACACAAACCAGACTGCAGTGAATGGATTGTTGTATGGATGATGGAGACGGGATAGCTCAGTGGTCAGAGCACTCACTTTCCCCAAACTAAGGTTTAAGCAGCATCGAGCGTGGTTACCAATAGGATAGGTGACCGTTTGCGCGCTTTGGCTTCAGTACAGTCTCCCAGTTCATCCAGCTGCAAATGGTACCTGTCCTCTTTAGGCACAGGGAAGGTAAATCAGCGAGGGAGAGGAAATGGGCGCGGCCTCAATATGCTGGCCCCTAGAGAAGCTGAGGACTCTGATACCTCGCGTACCTACGACCACACAGGTTATGGGATACTATTACCTAATTTTTACCTTTATGGGTGACGGTTGTATGCGACTGGCATGCTCTGAGGAGAAATCACATATGTGAGGAGAAGGAGGGCTGCATGTCAAAAGACATGTTCTGTAGAGAAACGGCATGTGTGAGGAGAACAGTGATTGTTTTTTGAATGATACAAGGATACGTCAAGGGGAAACTTGAAGTCTGCTGGCAGCAACGTTTGAGTCTTGCTTTTTTTCTTTATACCATCAGTGGAAAGGCATAGATAAGAAATATCTCCAGACATGGGGGGAAAAGGCTGACAGGGCAGCAGAAAACAGACTTCCTACAAAGAAATGAGAACCGTGCTCTTCTCATAGGAGGTTGTTTATGATGTGGACACCGAGTTACCTGATCCATTCAAACAGCTACACTTTCTTCTGACATTATTTTTTATTCACAGGAAGGAAACTCAAAATCTGACTTGAGTACATATCGTGTCCCCCAAGTTCATGTCTTATACGATGTCATAAATGTCACTTCACAGCAGCCCGAGGACCTTGTATTCCACTCTGACATGCGATAGAAGATGTTTCATCTGGGAGCTTGCCCACCTTGTCCCTGTCGTCTGCAGATTATCCCGATAGGCGTGCGAAGGAACGCTTAACTCTGCCACTGCTGTCTTGGCGAGGATTTGCCTTCCAAGTTATCGCCTGAATCTGATACTTTTAATGTTTCTGTGGACCGGGGTTGGTTTTCATAGCTCCTCAACGCTTAAATCTCAGCTTGTTTATGTCTGTGGACGCGTTGGTGAAAGGAAATTCAAACCTCAGGCTGCGTGCTAATTGTATTACCACAATACCAGCCTTGTCCCCCCTTAAAAAAAACAAACAAACAAACAAAAAAACAGTTTTTTTTGCTTTATGTCGGAATAAAAACGCCTTCGTGATAAGCTCCCGGGAAGCAAAGATGTGGCAGTTCTGATTTCCTTTTTACTGGAGTTCATTTCAGCTTTGTGAGAAAAGTATTGGTCAAGGTTTGGGGATTGGCTGTTGGGTAGGTGTGACTGTTGCTGGTTTAGAGTTTTTTACCTCGTGTGATGGAAATTTAAGATGAGATTAGTTCCTGTTGCTAAAAGATACATTCGCGACCAGGAGAGTATATTGCTTATTTAAGTATGCCCTTGGGCTTATTATAGCGTTGGTTCACGTGAGTTTTGGGTTGCAGGAGCACGTGTACTAAGGTTGTGCTGGTTGTAATAAATCAAGTG
>CM060331.1:38808779-38811279 GCA_030674155.1 Stramonita haemastoma
CCCGAAAAAGTTCCTTGTCATGCCCTAATGACTCCTCTGAAACTGGAGAGAGAGAGGGGGGGGGGCAAGAGAGAGAGAGAGAGGGGGGGAGGGAGAGGAGAGAGAGGGAGAGAGAGAGGGCTAAAGAGAGAGAGGGGGAGGAGAGAGGGAGAGGAGAGAGATAGAGAGTGGGAGAGAGAGAGAGGAGAGAGAGAGGAGAGAGAGAGGATAGAGGGCGGAGAGACAGAGAAAGAGACAGACAGTCAGAGACGGAGACAAGCAGACAGACAGAGACAGAGACGGACAAACAGACAGAGACAGAGACAGACAAACACAGAGAGAGACAGAAACAGGGACAGAGAAGCTTATCCACTACGAAATACCTCTAAATTCTTGCAAATCTTTACCTAGCTCAGAAAATTCTTGTCCCAAAAAAGTAGAAAGATCTTCCCCCCCCCCGCGCCCCCCCCCCACCCCCACCCCCCCCGCGCCCCCACCACAGTCACCCCTCCACCTCCACCCCAAAAACAACAACAACAACAACAACAACAACAAATATCAGTCCTAAACTACTAAAACTGCCTTCTTCCTCATCCTTCTGTCTTTCTGATCCTATTCTACTATTACTACTACTCTTACTACTTCTACTGAAGCTCCTATCACACGGCACGAAGCGTTAATGGCTGGTGTTTGAAAAGGCCAGGAGAGTTAATGGTGCTATGCAAGAGGTGTAGTGAAAGGAGAGGTAGCCATAAAATCCATCATCATGAAATATGCCCGCCCGGTGCCTAGCCGCCCATGCTCCATTCCACGATCCACGATCCCCCTTAGCCTGGCCTGGCCTCTGTCGGTCTCCTCTCCTGGCTGCTGTGTCATGACTAGGCTCTGTGTGTGTGTGTGTGTGTGGGTGTGTGTGTGTGTGTGGTGTGTGTGTGTGTGTGTGTGTTTGTGTGTGTGTGTGTGCGTGTGTGTGTGTGTGTGTGTGTGTGTGTGTGGTGTGTGTGTATGTGTGTGTGTTGTAAGTGTGTGGTGTGTTGTGTGTGTGTGTGTGTGTGTGTGTGTGCGTGTGGTGTGTGTGTGTGTGCGTGTGTGTGTGTGTGT
Source organism: Stramonita haemastoma (assembly GCA_030674155.1). Taxonomy (NCBI): domain Eukaryota; kingdom Metazoa; phylum Mollusca; class Gastropoda; order Neogastropoda; family Muricidae; genus Stramonita; species Stramonita haemastoma. The sequence continues at coordinate 38,809,860 of CM060331.1, forward strand.
GTGTGTGTGTGTGTGTGTGTGTGTGTGTGTGTGTGTGTGTGTGTGTAAATCAACCTGGGTTACTTAAAGGGTAATCTGTTTGTTTGTTTGTTTGTCTGTCTTAGGTCAGACTGTTGGGTTTTTTTTGTGATACAAGAATAAGAATTGCATTACCCATGACTTGGAGGATAGACGAGCTCTGTCTCTATATGTCTCTGTCTCTTTCTCTGTCTGTCTGTCTGTCTCTGTCTGTCTCTGTCTCTTTGTCTGTCTGTCTGTCTGTCTGTCTGTCTGTCCGTCTGTCTGTCTGTCTGTCTGTCTGTCTGTCTGTCTGTCTGTCTGTCTGTCTGTCTGTCTGTCTCTCTCTCTCTCTCTCTCTCTCTCTCTCTCTCTCTCTCTCTCTCTCTCTCTCTCTCTCTCTCTCTCTCTCTCTCTCTCTCACACGTTTGTTTAGATAGTTATTAGTGTATCTAGTTAGGATGATGCGTTTTGTTGAATGTATCCCTTTTTTTTATCTTTTAAAATATTGGTTGAACTGCTGTTGGTGGTGATGCTGGTATGTAGGGGTAGGGAGGGGGGTTCTTAGCTTTATTCCCTGATCAGGGCAAGGGCCGGATGAAAAAAAGTATGTAATGCTTACTCTGTAACCCTTGAAAAATAAAGATTATTCATTCATTCTCTCTCTCTCTCTCTCTCTCTCTCTCTCTCTCTCTCTCCTCTCTCTCTCTCTCTCTCTCTCTCTCTCTCTCTCTCTCTCTCTCTCTCTCTCTCTCTCTCTCTCTCTCTCACACAACACACACACACACACACACACACACACACACACACACACAACACACACACACACGTCAGTTGTATTTTTGGGAGGTCAAAGACAAAAAAAGCTACTAATCAACTAAACTATATAAAACCAATAGAATAAACAACAACAAAAAAAACGCTTATAGCAACATTTCGTTCCTTTTTTCATATAACTATCCCACAAGAAGAGAGCGTATCATGTTTTGTATTCAATCTAAAATAAAAACAGCCCTCTAAAAAAACAACCCACGAGGCTAGACTTTACAACCACACACAAGGAATGACATTTGAACACCAAAGAATATGTTCTTTGGGGAAAAAACCCACTGTTAGGCCTAGCTCTAAAAAAAAAAAAAAAAAAAGAGAAATGAACCCAAGAGTCTCCACCTACCTCACCCACCCACCCCCTCCTCCCTCACAAGAAGTCAGCTCGTTTAACACATGTTTTCCTTCCCGTTGTCTAATACCATTACAATTCCCCTCAATCCCCCTTCCTCGCTCAATTCTGATAAGACCAGGTACTGATAAGGCAGATCCTTCGTCTCTGAGACATTCGCAATCACTGGCTGGAGGGAGACAGTATTTGGAGGGGGGGGGGGGGGGGAGGAGGAGGGGAGAGAATGTATACACTACAAATAAA
>CM060331.1:38816279-38832152 GCA_030674155.1 Stramonita haemastoma
ATGGTTTTTGCTAGGGTTTTGTGTCTTGTGGTGTGACCAAACCACATCAGCTTTCTCCTCTTTATGGTGGAGAGCAAAGGCTCTTGGGGGCCCACACGCTTTTTGATTTCTTCTTTCACATAGTTATTGGTCTTATCAGTTCACCCAGCTGTAAATGGGTACCTGCCCTCTTCAGGGTCAGGGAAGGTAAAGCAGCGAGGGAAAGGAGATGGGCGCCACCCTCAACATGCTGGCCCCTAGAGAAGCTGAGGTCTCTTACGCCTCGCTCCCTTACGACCACACAGGTTATGGGATACCTTTACCTTTAAAAAATTTTAGTCGTGGGAAAGGAGGTACGCTTTTCTTTTCTTTTAGTGTCAAGATTTTGATGAGTGAGTTGATGTGATGGTTTTGGGATTATGAGTTTTTGTAGCTTTATCAACGACAGGGACACGAAGTCTTACTGCTCAGTTTTGACGTTCAAAATCTACAGGGTCCTTGTGAAGGAGTGAAGAATAGCACTGACGCTTAATTAAACAAGATTCTTGGAAAGTGCTGGTTAGTTTTTCGTTCCCACCTTTCTGGAAGGGTGTGTTGGTGTATGTGTGTGTTTGTGCGTGCGTGTGTGTGTGTGTGTGTGTGTGTGTGTGTGTGTGTGTGTGTGTGCGTGCGTGTGTGTGTGTGTGTGTGTGAGTGTGTGTGTGTGTGTGTGTGTGTGTGTGTGTGTGCGTGTGTGTGTGCGTGCGTGCGTGCGTGTGTATGTGTCGCTGCACGCGTGAGCCCCTTTTCCCTCATTTCCTCTTTCCTTTTCTTTCCACCGTCCCCCCTCCCCCTCTTCCACTCTCTCTCTCTCTCTCTCTCTCTCTCTCTCTCTTCTCTCTCTCTCTCTCTCTCTCTCTCTCTCTCTCTCTGTCTCTGTCTCTCTGTCTCTCTCCCTCCCCTCCCCCTCTCTCCCCCCCCTCTCTCTCCCTCTCTCTCTCTCTCTCTCTCTCTCTCTCTCTCTCTCCTCTCTCTCTCTCTTCTCTCTCTCTCTCCTTTCTTTGAGTAGTTGGCGGCATATTCATCACATTTCAATACTCCAGAACCCAAAATGTGGATGGTTTCTACAGAAGAAATGACACATTATGAAGCCCAACCCCTTGCAAAAGAATGAAGTTATTCTAGCGTGAACTAACTGGATTCGGTTGCTTTCAATAGAACTCGAAGCAGAGAGTCTTCAAATCTAAACTAGCGAGCCACTCGCCAAGATTGAATAAATACTTATGAAAATAGAGCTCCTTCACTAAGATAACTCATTAGATCTGGAGAGTTCTCGGTTACGGAACGTACGGCAAGACTTCACTTCCATATCGGTGCTATTGATAAGAGAAGGAATGAGTGAGAGCTGCTAGTGTCTGGATTATTTTGGCCACTTTTTTCCTTTGATATCGTTTCGTTTTGGTCGTCTAAAGATATCGTGCCTGCGCCTGCATTGAACAAAAAAACAAACAAACAAATAAACCAAACGCTTTTTTGTAGTTGCAGTCTCGTCGCAGGCAGTGCAGTTCTTTTTATCCGTTATATAATGAGTGACATACTGGCTAGGTGCGAGGTTGTTTTTGTTTTCGAATCAGATGAGAAAGGGGTGTCTTTTCTAGTATGTACATGAACATTTTTCAACTGGTATGGAGCTTTTTCATATTTTTGAGAAACAACCATGCTACGATGCTTGTTTAAATATGCTGTTATACTGCCATATAATAAGACGTGCTATTATAGACAAAAATCATGTGTAAAAGCCTTATAAAACGTAGCGTTCTGGCTAAAGGTTATGTCTGAAATCTGAGTGTGCTTTAAAAACAAATGAACAAACAAAAAACCCATCAAATTTGTTAAATATGCCACTTTCAGATATACTTGTGGATCATATTTAGCAAGGTATCCTTCGATTAAAACTAAAAAAAAAACTGGCATTCTGGTCATTCAGAAGGCACATTACCATTGGGAAAGGTACCATTAGGTAGGGTACATTAGAATAGGGCGGGCGGGGTATATTACCATTGGGTAAGGTGTATGACCACTGAGCAAGGTACGCTACCACCAGGCAAGGTGTATTACCATTGGGTAAGATGCAACCCCATTGAGCAGATACATCACCATTGAGCAAGAATATCCCCATTTTCTTGCCTTCCTTCAGCAAATAGTTACAACTATCACTTCAATTTGATAATAAAAAAATCAAAATTTTTACTTCACTATTCCACAAAAACATCATATCATAAAAATTGCACCTGCTGTAGTAAAGTTAGTCTACCACACACCATTACAACACCATGATCGGAAAAAGGAAGTGTTTCGTTGCTTTCTTTTATATTCATTTTGGTGGGCTTTGAAATTGTTGATTATTATTATCAATAAAAAAAAAAAGTGTATTGAAGTGTGGTATGAAGTAAAGATGTAGAAATGTATTGATGGTGTGGTATGAAGTAAAGATGTAGAAGTGTATTGATGGTGTGGTATGAAGTAAAGATGTAGAAGTGTTAAAAAAAAGTTTTAAAAACCCCAACACCATGATTATTTTGGTTTGCTTTAATGGGACTTCAAGAAACGTCAGTCAGCAAAACAGCCTACCACTACTTCAAGACGAATGAACAATTCAATACTTAAAACCTTCCATTAAAGTTTCTGATTCAAAGTGGAATGTTCGCGCTTGATAGATGACTAACAGTTTCTTTTTTTGTCAGCATTATAGTGAGCAGTTTAGATGACACAGACAGTGATCACCTACAGCCTATTTTCGAAAATATGTTTAGACCCATAAACTTATTATGGCTTTTAAGAGAGGGTTAAACTAGACGGTAAACAGGCAAGGGAGAGTGATATCACAATCTTTTTAATAGTTTTTACTTAAATTTGTTTTAAAAAAAACATCAGCAAAAACCAGGAGGAGGTGAACCCGTTTAAAGAATATCTTAGGAGTCTGATTACAAATACCCTAAATCTGACTGATAATCAAATAATAGTTTCTGTATTTGATCAAGTCAGTACAAATTTCTTACAACATAACTGACAAAAAATACCATGATCAACAAAAGAAAAAAATCAACCTCAGTAACAATTAGACAAAAAAAATCAAAACAAAAGCAGCTGATAGATACTTTACCATATTTTTCATTTAATCATTTTAGCACCACATTTTGACATCAAATACCAATTTTGTATCCATGGCACAGTAGTTAGTGCGTTGAATTCCTGACTGGAAGGCCTTTAAGGTATAGTCCAGTAAGAACCACATGGTTCTGGAGGACTCTAACGGTCTCAAAGAACAAGCTGAAACCATTTCGTCGAGCACGATCTGCTTTGCCAACGTCATTTTGAGAGTGTTGCTCAAATCAGCTTGACCAACACTGTAGATATCTGTATCTCTCTCTCAGCCCTTGTTGATGCCAAGTTTGTCAATCAGTCTCAAAGCCGATCACCTTTTATAGCAGCATCCTTGATCGTCTTTATCACCATTCATTATCACACGTTACAGGAAAACCATCTCTGAGTCGGTAGCCCCCTGTTACTGCAGTCTCATGGTGGCCTCAATTTCGGTTTTTCCATGTGGTACCACGCCTATGATGGGATCCTGTTCAAAGCTTCAATGAGGTGTCTGGAGATTCATGGGAGAGGATCACTGGAGGGATGTGGTGATGTGGCTATTCTGGTTGGGCATCTTGATCAGCCTGGCACCCGACAGAGCTCAGAATGTGAGTAGGAGGTTTAGTAGATGGTTGTCCTGAGTATGTTTGATGATCGCAGGCACCTCTGAAAATTGCCAGAGTGACTGACCATTCTGGGTGGTGGCACTACAACGGACTTACCTTGAAACGCTCCTCGAACAAACTCCTGGCCCTGAGGATACATAACCTTGTTATGCTTATTCGGGTGAGATTATAAACTGAGGCCATGTGTGCTAACGCCCACAGAACATCTTGCGCACGTGTAAAAATCCCATTCCGCTTTTCGGAAGAGCAGACCATTGTGTGCAGGTATGAGCGGATGACAACGAATGAAAAGCAGCATGCACACTGGTGTCGTGTTTAGACACCATCCCTGAGGAGCAATCGGAGAGTTGGAGTCCCCAGGCGGTTCATGGCTGTATATGGCAACGTTCTGGCGGCTCCTGCGACGGTACTGGAACTATTCCTATCAGCGGTTGCCTTTCCAACGGACCATTCCAGCGACGTAGAGAGGGGGGGGGGGGGGGTCTGCTGCATGGGTAACAGCTTGCCCTCCACTTACTCTCCCAGGCTTTGCGCTCTAGAGCCTAGAGTGCAACTCACTTGTCTTCCTGGACTGACCGATTCCTACTGCTATGTTCGGGGCAGTGAGAACGGACTGAGAGATTTCGGAAACAGCAGTAGGGCATATATCCAAATAGGCAGGGCCACAAAAAACAAAGAAACACACAAACAAAACCCTTTTGATACAGTTTAACACAGGAAACAACAGGCACCTTTGTGTGTTACAACAGCGAAGTTATTCAAGTGTGGACCACTATACCCCTACACACTAAAGGCTGAGTATAGCGTTTTAGTTTGCCTTTAAATGGTGCTGAAGACTGAGTCATCAAAACATCGTGCTGGTGTTTAAGGGATGAATGAAAATAGTCAACACTAATACCTCCTCCACTCCAGTGTCAGATTTACAAGTGAAGTGTTTTTGTTGAGGGGAACACAAAATTTACTTCCCTTCTCACTGTTACAATGGTGTTGGTGAGGGGAAGAATAAGCATAACCACTCCTCTACATCAAGTAAGTCCCATAAGTTATATACATATAATATATATATATATATATATATTTATACATATATAATTTTCTTTTTTTTTTTAAAAAAGCTGAAGCATGAATGGAATGAGATCAGAAGGAGGCAGATGACAAGACATCAAAGGGGAAGAGAGAGAGAGAGAGAGGAGAGAGAGAGAGAGAGAGAGAGAGAGAGAAGAGAGAGAGAGAGAGAGAGAGAGAGAGAGAGATGTATATATATATATATATATATATTTATTTATTTATTTATTTATTTATATATCATTGTCCTTGTTGTTGCTCTTTCTTCATCCAGAGGTCTCCCAGACAATGCACTCTGTGTGTCACTCATCCCATATGCATACACACTGGATGACAAGTTTGTAACAGGACTGTTTTCAAGGACCTTGCCTTGATAGACACCCATACCTTGACTTCAAAGGATTCCCCCCCCCCCTCTATAATGGAGAGTGCTGGTTGCTGGTAAAGAGTTGTTTGTCATTGTGGACGACAATCTCAAGGTAAGGAGGGTTTTCTTCTTCTTCTTTTTTTCTTTTTTTTTTGGGGGGGAGGGTCTTTGTGCTTATTTTTCCTCAGGGCAACATTTTAATGTTGACATTGGCTTTTTGTTAACTGACAAAGAAACTGGCCTTGGCCACTTATAGAAAGCGTGGTAGGCATACGTCATTCGTGCAAAACTATGGAGTTGTGCTGTAGGCTCTAGAGCACAAAGTAAGTATGGAGGGCATGCTGCAATCTGTTACCCATGCAGCAAACACCCCTCCCCCTCTCTCCACGTTGCTGGAATAGTCCATTGGATCGGCAATCGCCGATGCGGATAGTTCCAGTGTCGAGAGAGTAGGGAATACTAGTCATCATCGCTGTGCTATTGATAACATGTCAGTGTATGGAGTGTGGAAGGGGGCTGTTATAGACAGTTTTGCAGACTTGGTCAGGAAGCTCAACAAATGTTGATATTGATTGTCTTATTTTCATCTTCTCTCTCTTCTCTCTCTCTTCTCTCTCTCTCTCTCTCTCTCTCTCTCTCTCTCTCTCTCTCTCTCTCCTCTCTCTCTCTCTCTCTCTCTCTCTCTCTCCTCTCTCACACACACACACACACACACACACAAATGCACATACACACATTACACACACACCACACACAACCACACACACACACCACTACACACACACACATACACACACACTCACACACACAACACACACACACACACACACACACACACACACACACACACACACACACACACACACACACACACACACACACACACACACACACACACACACACACACACACATACAAAAAATCTGCAATCCAACTTTAGGGATGATGCATCAACACGACACCAGTGTGCATGCAGTTTTTTGTTGTTGTTTCTATTATGTCAACCATTTTACCAGCACGATTGGTCTACTCTTCCAAGAAACAGATTGTCTTTTGCATGTGTACAAGATCTCTGTGTGTTCGCACACGGGACCTCAGTTGATATTCACATGGGAATGATTTTCAGGACAGTGGAGTCGGCACTGATGTTAACTCCAAGAGGAAAAAATCCTTTTGAACCTAGATCTATGTCCTCAATGGTAGTTCAAAACACAGACTTGATCTTGGACTCTTAGATCTCAAATGCAACATTCTAACTACAAGACTAGTCCACCCCCCTTGTTATACATATTAGTTCTTTTAAAAATCGTGTCTGGAAAGCATTTAAAAAAAATCTTTTGTGGGAGGGAAAAAAGGTGAAAATAGACCCTTAAAGAGAAAGCTGCTCTAGATTCTTTGCATGGCATCAGAGTACAAGCTGTAATCAAAGCCAAAGCTGTTTTCACTTTCAGCCATAGCAATGTGAATGCAATGAAGAAAGTAAAAGCTGTCTCTGATTCTCAACTACCACTTGTAGACAGACTACTATCACGGTGTAGATTAGCCTAGCCTGTGATTCTTAATCAGTAAAACACTGAAGACAATACTCAGGGTGAAAGCTGTTTCGGGTCTTTTTTTTTTTAACCCACGAACAAAGTGCTGATAATGATCAACATAAAGTCTATTTTTTGGTCTTGATCCTAAGTCTTGTGGAGAAGTAAAAAGGTCATGTAAAAAGGTGAAAACTGTTTCTTTACACATTTTTTTTAACCAACTTTACAACAGATGGGTGCCAAACATTTTGAAGTTATAATTTAGCTGTAAAAATGGTAAATAAGTTAACGCACATGCTTACAATTCAAAACATCTCTCTCTCTCTCTCTCTCTCTCTCTCTCTCTCTCTCTCTCTCCTCTCTCTCTCTCTCTCTCTCTCTCTCTCTCTCTCTCTCTCTCTCTCTCTCTCTCCTCTCTCTCTCTCTCTCTCTCTCTCTCTCTCTCTCTCTCTCTCTCTAGCTCGCTCTCTCTCTCTCTCTCTAGCTCGCTCTCTCTCTCTCTCTCTCTCTCTCTCTCTCTCTCTCTCTTCTCTCTCTCTCTCTCTCTCTCTCTCTCTCTCTCTCTCTCTCTCTCTCTCTCTCTTATTGTCTTCGTGTTGCCATTACGCAATTAAGATTTAATGTACTCCCACTTAATAACAATGTACATCGCTATAGTGAATCTGTTCATGATAAATTCTGTCCATTTTGTAAGAACCAAATTGAAAACGAAAACCATTTTGTGTTTATTTGTGCTGTGTATGAAGATTTAAGAGTAAAATTCCTAAGAGAATCAAAAGAACTTTCTTTGCATTTGCTACTTAGAGCCACTGATCCTATCCACAGATACAATTTATCTAAATTTGTGTTCCATGCAATCAATAGGCGGAAAAAATACTATAAGTCTATTAAGTAATCATGTGATGTACGTCTGTCTGAACACGCTCACCTCTATCTATATCGCGTATTATCAAGAATGTATCATGACTATGTTTTTCCTTATTTCCCACTTATATACTAATGTCTATGATTCAAATCATTACAGTGAAAGTGAAATGTAAATTGTGGTTGGACAACTGTCCTGAAGATTTGAACTGTAGTGGGTATGAGATGTATAAGCTTAAATCAACCAGTGATTGTAGAATTCATATATGTCCTGTTATGTCAGATATTTTTCCTACTTTCCTTTTTTCCCCATATTGTATTGTGGCCTAAGGCCGATGTGCAATTAAATCATTTCAGTGTTCAGTGTTCAGTGTTCTCTCTCTTTCTCTCTCTCTCTCTTTCTCTCTCTCTCTCTTCTCCTCTCCTCCTCTCTCTCTCTCTCTCTCTCTCTCTCTCCCCTCTCTCTCTCCTCTCTCTCTCCCCCTCTCTCTTCTCTCTCTCTCTCTCTCTCTCTCCCCCCCCCTATTGAGGGACTTATTCACTCACAAAGCTAAGGGCACTGTGAGCAGGGAGGGCAGGAATGGTGTAGGGGTGGCTAACCTATTTAATGCATGTCTTTCTACAATCATTTTATTCAGTCTTAAATTATACTACCATGAGAAAACACGTCAATGTATATAGTTCTACACAAACTATCACACAGCCTCTTAACAAGACTGAATGACAAATGAAAAGGGTTTGAAAAGAGAGAAAAAAAAAGTTTTTGCTTTCAGGCTTGGAAAAAGCCAGCCCATAATAACAGAGGAAGTTCACCACAGCTATTGAAGGCTAAGGAACATGCGTCAGCCACAGTCAGAGTTTCCCACGCTTCCTCAGCGCCAAGCTGTGTGGACATGATCAGCAGACAGAGGGGGGAAGGAAGGAAAGAGTGTGGTGAAGGAGATCGATCCTGTTGTGAATGGAGCCACTGAGGGCTGGCTGACTGCCAGTGTAGTCCTACAACTCTCCTCTGCCTTGCTGTCTGCACCTGTCTGCCTGTCTGGTATTGGGCTTGTAGGGATTTGATTGCTTCCTCAGTAATGGAGATTTCTTCTTTCCTTATGGGAATGCTAGACCAGTCAGTATAAATAGTCTCCCCACCTTCTGCAAATTATGTGCTAATTTTTTTTTCTTTTCTATCCCTCTCTTTGTTTCTGCCTTGTTCCTTTTCTTCCTGTTACATTCTTCTTGTCTGTTGACTGCCTTCTTGGTTCATTCTCCTGCCATTTTTTTTCAAAAGACTTAAAAGGTAAGAGTTCTCTCCTGTGCTGAAGTAGGATGCACTGGGCCTAACTTGTCAGGCGCTCAATGAGAGCACAACGCATTTTCACTCATATGATAGACAGTAATGTTTGGGTCTGAGTGTTTGAAGAGATGTCTTTGAAAGTATTTTTTGGAGGAAGAAACCAATGACCAGAGGTTGTACAGTGGCATTTTGCCACCTCCATACAGAGCTTTTTTGCAGTGGATGTTCAGCTAGCAGTAGATGTATTCGTCCATATTCAGGACCGCATCATGACCATTCCTCAGGGAAAATTGTCAATTGTCTAGTCCTTGATTGCTTCATCAGCAACTTGGATTAGATAGAAAGGTCTTTGGCAAACAGAACAGAAATGACATTAGACTGGAACACTGACTACTGGCAACCACCTAGCTGTCTTTTGTGCACTTGTTGTTGTTGTTGCTGCTGCTGCTGTGGTTGTAGTTAGGCATTCCCCAGGTGTATATCCTGGGGAGTCTCTCAGAATTTATGCAATGTCGATCTTACGGATTACTCCAACCACTCACTGAGAGACCATGAAATCAACTGGATGAGAATGTTTTTGCAAATATGACATTTTAAGTACTTTTATATCATAGGTAGCCATACTTTGACTTAAGGGAACTTTTTTTATGAAAATAAGCAGTGTCACCTAACTTTTTCTTCATGTATGTATGTATGTGTACTTTTGTTTCCCTATCAGAGTAACCCTTTTCCCCACAGAATTTAGGCAACGACAACTTTTTGTTTTGGCTGTGGGTTCTCTCATGTGTGCCAGACATGTGTTGCACATGGGACCTCTATTCATCATCTCATTTGAAAAACCAGCACCCAGACCACCATTCAAAAACTCTTGTAAATGGGGAAAAAGTTTGCATTCAACTGAGGGTTGATTCTCGCTTTGTAGGGAGATGCTTTACCTATAGACTATATCAGTCCAGCTGAGATGACCTCTTTGTTGTAAGGGTTTTCTTTCAGATTCCGAAACATCCATGAGGAGTCAAAGTGGGCTAACACAAAGCAAAAGACCACAGCAACACAGAAAGGAAACAGGTTAATTTGCCATTTTAGCTTTCGCATGTCATGTTCTATAAACATAGGCCTCTGTATCTGTTTTGTGTGCATCAGTACTTCCTGGTTTGGCATCAAGCATTCCATTCTTTGTTTTCATTCGAAGATAATGAACTCAGCACTTGTGTGGGTCTTTTAAACTCCAGTCTCTGTGTGCATGCAGTTATGTATGTGTGCGCACCTGCGCTCATGTGTGTGTGTGTATGTGAGAGAGAGAGAGAGAGAGAGGAGAGGAGAGAGAGAGAGAGAGAGAGAGAGAGAGAGAGAGAGAGATACTGAGAGAAAGAGAGATATACAGAAGGACAGAGAGATAGACTAGAGAGAATTTTGATAGGATTTTCTTTATCAAAAATGTCGTGAGAGAGACAGAGACAGAGAGACAAAGAGAGACAGAGAGAGACAGAGAGAGAGAGAAAATAGGATAGTTCGTGCAGTCTCCCACACACGCTCAGTCACACTGCTCGTTTTAGTCACAGAAACCCAGAAGTAGTCCAAATTTTTTTTTATTGACATTTTTGGCATAATAAGTATCCATTCCATTTGCATAGTCAACCTTCTCTCACTACCCTTATCACAGTGGTCATCTGAAATACACTAACACACAAACCGACTGCTTCCTTCATGTTCACATAACTGAACTATAATAAAAGAAAACAGGATCGGTTCACATTTGCTGGACAACAGGAATAATTTTTACTCTCTTGCCTTTTATTTTTTTCTTTTATTCCAAGTAACAAGCTTTTGATCTTTGTGAAAAGGAAAAACATGAGTTGCACACACATCAGACACAGACAACAGACACACACATGCACACACATGCACACACACACACATGCACACAGGTCACACACCACACACACCACAACACACACACACACACACACACACACACACACACACACACACAACCACACACACACACACACACAAAGCCACAAAGGCACTTTCATTGATTCCAGTCTAGGCATTCAGCATTAACTCAAACAAACCCAGCACTTTTGCGTAGAATGCAGTTCGTTGTTTTTGATAATTTGTAAAAAGATGTGGATATGCTCATAAACTTGCAGTCTCACAACACGGGTATTGTGGAATCAAAAATGTTCCAATGGAAGACAAATGGAATGTATAACAATGGAAGACAAGATGAACAATAATTGTGTATAATTATGTCAGCAGTATAATCGGAGGGAATGGTATATGTACAAAGATATGTCGTATACAAAGAGCACATGTGAAAAAAATGCAACATTTGTGAAAACTTGTCATCCCCCCCCCCCCCAAAAAAAACCTAAACAAAAAGCCCGCCAAACAACCACCAAACAAAACACAGCAATAACAACAATAACAAAACATTAAACACACCCCCCCACCATACAAACATCTCCCAAGCCATAAACAAAACAGGGCAAACTATCTTCACCAACAAACAAACAAACCTTTTGATCTTAAGAACTGGATATTATAATGTCAGTAAAATGACAACAACCACGAATACACAGAATGATTCTTTAAATAGAATTATGATTCACGCTAAAGTCTCTTATTTTTGTTTTACTGTGAACTTTATCCATAAGAGTTCTGGAGAAAAAGAAGATGATGATGATGAACTGTGAAGAATTGCAAATAATTGCGAAGAAGAAGAAAGAAGAAGAAGAAGAAGAAGAAGAAGAAGAAGAAGAAAAGAAGAAGAAGACACTTTGATATCTTACAGTAAAAACAAAACAAAAAAAACCCCCACTAACATACAATGTTGCCTTGGCAGCCCTTGACTGATGGACAATAACAAAAAAGTGGGAAAGGATGAGGGATACTAGTTTTAGATGGCTCTTTTAGTGTGGAAACAGTGGGTTGATTCAGGACAACAATGGGTGATTCAGGGCAATATTGGGTGCTTCAGGGCAACAATGGGTGCTTCAGGGCAACAAATGAGTGTATTCGGGCAACAATGGGTGCTTCAGGGCAACAATGGGTGATTCAGGGCAACAAGGGTGATTCAGGGCAACAATGGGTAATTTCATGGCAACAAGGGATGATTCAGGGCAAACAATGGATGATTCAGGGCAACAATGGGTGATTCAGGGCAACAATGGGTGATTCAGGGCAACAAGGGATGATTCAGGGCAACAAGGGATGATTCAGGGCAACAGGATGATTCAGGGCAACAAGGGATGACCTGAGGCAACGCTGAATGACCTAGAGCAATACTGAATAATCATCCAGCAATAAATGAAGATCTGGGGCAACACTGAAGAACGCTCTAGGGCAGCAAAAGGGATTTAGGGCGAGAGATATGTTGGAATACCGAATGATCTGGGACAACCCAAAATGATGCAGAACTACCACATAATCTAGGGCAACACAACATGATCTAACGCAACACAACATGATCTGGGGCAACACAACATGATCTGGGGCAAACCCAGAATGATGCAGAACTACTACATAATCTAGGGCAACACAACATAATCTAGCGCAACACAACATGATTTGGGGCAAGACAACATGATCTAGGGCAACACAACATGATCTGGGGCAAGACAACATGATCTGGGGAAAGACAACATAATCTGGGGCACAAAGAATGATCCTGGACAACGCTGAGTGATCTGGGGCAGCACTGAAATAGTCAAGGCAACAAAGAGTTAATCAGAACTAAGAAAAAAAAGTTCTAGAGCAACACAGAAAGCTCTAAGGCAACACAGATTTATCCTGAACAAAGAGAACCAGGTGTATCTGGAGCTACAAGGATGACTAATCTGAGGTAACAAATAAGGAATCAGTGAACAAAGAACGGGCCAGAGCAAACCCTCCTTCCCCCTACCCCCCCCCCCCCCAACACACACACACACATAAAAGTATACACCAAAATACATAATTATAAAGCAGCCTATACATGTCTTCTTCAAAGCTAAACAATACTGTAGCAAGCAGTAAGCACTTGCAGATGAACTTTGTGGGTTAAATAATAGAAATTTGCTGTCTAATTCACAGAAAAAAGAGTTGCATATCTTTGCATAAATAACGCAGGCAGGGGGGTAGTCCACAGCAGGATTATACTTGATATTGACTATACTATTCTCCATATCACAGTAATGCTTTCTTTCACACTCCAACCATCTCAGGAATTTCACTTCAAACCACGAGTGCACTGCAGATTAGGAAAGAGAGAAAACAGATAATGAAATGCATGATTCAGAAGTACGGATTCTGGTAAGGTTTGCACAATTGCAAAAAAAAAGTAGATATCAAAATATCAGTCAAAATTTTTTTAACATCAAAACCCAATTTTAAAAATTCCCCTCACTCTGTTTTTTCCTGTTTTTTAATTTTAAATTTAAAAAAGGGGAATCTTTTGTCATTTTTTTTTTAAAAAGTTTTCTTCTAATTTTTTTCCTCTCTCTTTTTTTTAACAAAAAAAAGATTGTAATTTTTTTTTATTTCAAAAAGAAAAAGGCCCTTTGTTTTTAATCGAAAAACACCCCAACAAACACACACACCAAAACACCCCACAAAACCAAAACCCACACACACCCCCGATTCCTTTGCTAACGTGAAGGTTTTAAAACAACAACTCTAAAAAACCCCTTCCCCCATAAAACACCGGTTTTTTAAGTTTTTTCCCCCAAAAACCCCTGTAGTCTTCAAAATTTTTCCACAAAAAAAAGAGGTAAAATTCTCCCCAACAAAAAAAACCCAAACCACCCCCCCCCCCAAAAATTTCCTTAAATTTTAATCCAGCACTCACAAAAAAAGAAACTTCAAAACCTTTTTTCCCGGTCGGGAGTCAGCCCACGGGCGCGAGCGAGTAAACCAAAAGGGCCCCCCTTCCAAACCTCACCCGACTGCAAAGCAGCCCGACCCAAAAAACCCTTGAGGGCCTCATCAGTTTAAAGATGCAAAAACGACGACGGCGATTCCCCCGTCACCCTCAGAACTGTCAGCACCCCCGGACACGAAAACACAGACACGGGAACCATGGATGTCCCGACACTAAAAGGGGGCCCCCCGCTTCCTCCAAAAACCCTTTATTCCCCCGGACCCGGCAGCCAAAATCGGCGCTCGACCCCCTGGGGAGGAGGGGAGGAGGCGGGGGGGAAAGGAGGACGTGGGGGGAGGAAGCCCGGGGAAACAGGGCCCCGGGGGAGTACCCCGTTTTGGCTTGCCGGGCCCCCAAAAAAGGGGCCTTAAAAACCCCTGGCGATCACGTGCTGACGGGGGGGGGGGGTAAACTGTGGGAGAGGGGGCGGCCCCCGGGGGTGGGGGTGACCAAATTTGGGGCCAGGTTTTCCCGGGGGGGGGTGGTGGTGGGGGAGACCTGAGGGGGGGTTTGGAGGGGGGGGGAAGGGGGCATGAGAGGGAGGGAGAGGGGG
The DNA here is from genome assembly GCA_030674155.1 of Stramonita haemastoma. Taxonomy (NCBI): domain Eukaryota; kingdom Metazoa; phylum Mollusca; class Gastropoda; order Neogastropoda; family Muricidae; genus Stramonita; species Stramonita haemastoma. Next base: position 38,830,577 of record CM060331.1, read on the forward strand.
AGGGGGCCCTTCCGGCGGCGGGCCTGAGGCGCGTGTTGGGGGTGAAGGAGGGGAGGGGGGTTAGGGAGGGAGGGGGGGGGTGGGGGAGAGGCGGGCGGTGGGAGGGGGGGGGGGGAAGCGTAGAGGGGGTTTAATTTTTCCCGGGGTGGGGGGGCCCCCTTTCATGACTTTGGGCCCCGGCAGCCCCCCCACCTCCCCCCCCCCTCCCCCCCCCCCCGCCGCCCCCCTTTGGCCCCCCACCCCTTGGCAAATTTCCCCCATCATTTCCTCCCCCCCTAAAAAGGAAACCCCGGGGGGAGGGGGACTTTGGCCGGGGGGAGCGCCATGGGTAAAACCCCCCCCCTGAAAACCCCCCCGGGGGGCGGCGGCCACCACCGGCGGTTTCTGCGGGCCCGGGGGATGGGTGACAGTTATTTTTAGCCATCCCCCCGGGTTTTTTGTTGATTTTCCGTGCGGGGTTTTTTAAAACACCCCGGCCCCCGGGCCCCCCGTGGGCGGCCCCCCCCCTTTCCCCCCCCCCGGTCATCAGAGACAGTCCTGTCACCTGCCCCCGCCCCCTTTGGGAAAAGGGCCCCTCCCGGGGATGGGGTCAGGGGGTTTACCACCGCTCCGTGATTCCCCCCCCCTCCAAAACCTCCCTGAAGAAGACACGGGGCCCCATAGGGGGGGGAGGGGAGGGGTGGAAAAGGGGAGGATCAAATGGTAAAGAAAAAGCCAGGTGGTTTAAAAAAACCCGGCGCGAATTTTCGGTTTGTGCCCATCGGTGTTTCCCAGGTAGCGGGGACTTCTTTGGGGCATCTTTTTAAGCCCGGGCTTTATTTTGTGGGGCAGGGGGGGGTCGGCACCCCCGGGGTTGTACTTGAGGGCCGCACCTGTCTGGGGTGTTTTACCGCCATCTCCGGTTTTCTGTTTTTTTCCCCAAATCTTGTTTGTGTCGTGCCCCTGCAGTCAAAAGGATTTGGGGGGGGTTTTGGTTTTTTTTAGAGAAAAAAGGGGAAAACTTTTTTTGTATGGTTTAGCATGGGGGGGGGGGGGGGGCGAGTTTGTTCAGGGGTTCAATCCCCCGTTTTTTCCCCAAGCCAATTTAAAAACAGCGTCGGCGGGTCACCTTTGGGGAGGGGTTTTGACCTTTTTCCCGGCCCCTTTGGGTTCAGTAAGTCTCCCTCAATTCCCCCAGCTGTAACTGGGTACCCCCACTTTTTGGGTCGGGGAAGGAAAAAACACGAGGGGGGAGATGGGGGCCGCCCTCAAAATGGGGCCCTAGAGAAGCAAAATCTCTGGCCTTGCCCCCCTACAAACCGCCTGGTTATGGGAAACCCTTTACCTTTTTCAAAACCTTTATTTTACTTGATGAAAAAAGGCCCGTTTTCGGTTATTTTGGGCCTTTTTTTTAAAAAAAATTGAGAAAAGACTGGGGGATTTTTGTCTGTTTAGGGGAAGATGTTGTTTTCACAAACGTTATTTTTATTCACAAAAAAGGAAGGGTTGCAGAAATTTAGACCTTCACCTGCCTTAACAAGAAAAACCGGGGTTCTGGGTTCGTTCCCCCCCTTTGGGGCCCTTTCTTTCCCAGTTT
>CM060331.1:38832252-38834752 GCA_030674155.1 Stramonita haemastoma
AAGGCAGGCGTTAGGCCTAGAGACTAGGTGTATTCAATGTACTCCTCTTTTAACGTGGTCAGATGCCACTACATAGCTTAAAATCATCATTGTGCTTTAAAAACAACATACATCTGTTACTAATGGCCATCTCTGTCTGTCAGTCTGTCTGTCTGTCTGTCTGTCTGTCTGTCTGTCTGTGTTACTAATGGCCATCTCTGTCTGTCTGTCTGTCTGTCTGTCTGTCTGTCTGTCTGTCTGTCTGTCTTCTCTCTCTCTCTCTCTCTCCTCTCTCTCTCTCTCTCTCTCTCTCTCTCTCTCTCTCTCTCTCTCTCTCCATTTTTCTTTAGCATGGCTTGGAAAATGTTATGTTTGAATATTTTATGGGGCAATACATCTTAATGTTGTTGATATTTTTAATGTTTGTTTATTGTTGTTTTCTTTTCAGTTCATAATACTGTTTTAAAGGAAGAAAGATTTGTGAAAATGCTTCGATATGATACCATTTTTTTAGTTGGGGTTGCTCTCTTCTCTGCTGTCTCCTCTATTCTAATCCATTTGATTTAATCAGTTATAGTCAGTGTATCTGTCTTGACATTAAAGTTCTGGTCAGTTGGGGATCATACGTTTGTTGAATACATATCTATAGATCTCTCTTGTTTAAATCATTTTCAATGTATCCAGTTGAGGCTTATGCATTTGATGAATAGATACCTGTCTCCTTTTTTAAAGAGCATAGGTTGAACTTTTGTTGTTGGTGATGGTGGTTTTGTGTGGGGGAGGGGGTTGCTGTTCCTTTTTGTATTTGGGATTTGGGGGATTCTATGGGATTTTTTTCCCGTTTGTTTTGTTTTTGGTTTTCTCCTGGTGTTTTTTTTTATTTTTTTATTTTTTATTCTTTTGATATTACCTATTCAGGGAAAGCGCAGGATGAAAAAAGTATGTGGGTACTTATTATGTAAGCCTTGAAAAACTCATAATCATCTCTACTTTTCAAACATATTCTTTGGTACGGTGTTTGCTATTTTTTTCCTTTCGTGGGCTGAGGGAACAAAAAGAAAGTCACTGTACTTAATCTACAGTTCTCACTAAATAATATAAGATTTTGGAACACACTCACACATAGTAGTTATATCTATGAATATACCATATATATATATATATAGAGAGAGAGAGAGGAGAGAGAGAGAGAGAGAGAGAGAGGAGAGAGGAGAGAGAGAGAGAGAGAGAGAGAGAGAGAGAGAGAGAGAGGAGAGAGAGAGAAAGAGAGAGAGAGAGAGGAGATATTTGATCTGTCACAACTCCTCGGCTACGACAGTACGTTCACACAGTCAGGATGTTGCGTCTTGATCGAGGTTGTTATATATATATTATAATATATATATATATATATATATATATATATATATATATATATATATATATATATATATATATATATACATACTTCATTTAACCGCGTGGGTAAAGTATATTCAATGGAGAGTTTTCAACCACTATCAAAGGAAAAAGAACGTCGAACAATTCGCAAACCTGTATGTCCAGATTTAGAAACATGACGCTGCGCCAGGGCTCTGATCGCTTGGGAGGTAATCTTATTACCCTCCCATCTTATATATATATATATATATATATATATATATATATATATATATATATATATATATATATATATATATATATATGTATATATATGTATATATATATTGAGAGAGATATATTGAGAGAGATATATATATTTATATATATATTCATATATCACAGACACGCCTGTACATACATATATTATCAAGCATGCGTACACGCGCGCACGGACACACCCCACACACAACACACACACACACACACACACACACACACACACACACACACACACACACACACACACGTGCACCCACGCACTACACACGTACACAAACACACACGCGCGCGCGCGCGCGTATGTGCTCACACAGAGATACAGACACAGACACACAGACACGCACACACACACACACACACGCACGCACGCGCGCACGCATGCACGCATGCACGCACGCACACACACAGTGGGGACGGATAGCCTAGTGGTCAGGACATTGCGCTGGCAATTTGACGACCCAGGTTCGAGTCCGGTCGAGGAGATTTTTCTCCTGGAGTTAACATCAGTGCTGACTCCACTCTCCCCAAAAGTCCTTCGGATGAGACTTTAAACCGAGGCCCCGTGTGCGAACGCACGCAGAACATCTTGCGCACACGTTAAATCCTGTTCCGCTTTTCGTAAGTGTAGGCCATCGTGTGCCGATGGGAACAGATGACATTTACAAAACTGCATATACACGGGGACTGGATAAAAAAAAAGCACAAGAGTGCTTATTCCATTATCCTCGATATAAAAGAATAAATAATAAATAATAAAAATAATAATAACAAACACACCGCACTCACGCACGTACGCACGCACGCACGCAGGCATTCACACACACACACACACACACACACACACACACACACACACACACACACACACACACACACACAC
>CM060331.1:38847252-38849752 GCA_030674155.1 Stramonita haemastoma
CCTCGAGTCCGGTCGAGGAAATTTTCTTCCTGGAGTTAACATCAGTGCTGACTCCACTATCCCCAAAAGTCCTTCGGATGAGACTTTAAACCGAGGCCCCGTGTGCGAACGCACGCAGAACATCTTGCGCACACGTTAAATCCTGTTCCGCTTTTCGTAAGAGTAGGCCATCGTGTGCCGGTGGGAACAGATGACAAGATTTACAAAACTGCATACACACGGGGACCGGATGTAAAAAAGCACATGATTGCTTATTCTGTTATCCTCGATATAAAAGAATAAATAAAATAAAATAAATAAATAAATGAGATGATAAATTGGAGATCTTGTGTGCAAGAAGAACCCAGAGCAGTGGGAAATTTGTACCTAAAAGTATTCTGTACAATAAAAACCCTGTATTACCGGAAAACAAATAATTATGCCTATACAGAAAAATAAGAGAAAATGTAATGGGTTGCAAGACGCTCTCTTAGGGGAGAGCTACAGAAATTTCCCGCGGAGAAATGTGCTGTGATTGAAAGTGGCGTACAATGCAATACTTGATCGTCCTTCCTTCCTTGTTTCCTTTCGTCCTTACTTTTCTGTCTTTCTGTCCATATACACTTTTCCCCTGTCTTTCTATCTCTTTCTGTCTTTTACTCTTTCCTTCCCTTTATTCTTTACATATTTGCACTAGTCTGTTTGCTTACTTACTTTCTGTCTTTTTTTTCTTCTGTCTATGATTTATTTTGGCCCTTACATATATTTTTTTTCTATATATTCTTTTTTTTTCTTTCCTTACTACTTATGTTCTTCCTTCCTTTCGTCATGACTAACTTAACTATGGCCAGCTTTCTTTTCTTTTGTTTGTTTTTTTCTTACTCCCTTTTATTCTTTTCTTCCTTCCTTCCGTCCTAAGTAACCTAATTGCAACCCTCTTTTTTTCTTAGTTTCTTTCCTCTTTTCTTTCCTCTTTCCCCACTCTTCCTCTCTCCGTTCCTTCTTTTCTTCCTCCTTTTCTTCCTTCCTTGCTTTGTTCCTTGCTTATCTGCTTACTCACTCACATATTTCCTGACTTATTCTTTCCTTCCTTCTTACTTATATATCTTTTTGTTGTTGTCTTTTTCTCCCTTTCCTTGCTCCCTTCCTTTCTCTGTCCCCTCCCTCCCCTCCCATTCCTACTTTAGCTTTTTCTTCTTTCTCTCCATTCTTCCTCTCCTTTCCTTCCCTCCTTCCTCCCTTCCCTTCTTCCTTCCTCCCTTCCTTCCTTCCTTCCTTCCTTCCTTCCTTCCTTCCTTCCTTCCCTCCTTCCTTCCTTCCTTCCTTCCTTCCTTCTTTTCTTCCCCCCTTCCCTCCTTCCTTCCTTCCTTCCTCCCTTCCTTCCTTCCTCCCTCCCTCCCTTCCTTCCCTCCTCCCTTCATTCCTTCCTTTCTTCCTTCCTTCTTTTCTTCCCCCTTCCTTCCTTCCTTCCTTCTTTTCTTCCTTCCCCCCTTCCTTCCTTCCCTCCTTCCTTCCTTCCTTCCATCCATTCCTCATTTCCTAGTGCCCACGGACTCCTTTGAAATAAACAAAGGTTCACCAGACACTATGACTCCTAACTCATAGTCCCTAAAATCGGAAATCTCCGCTAGGACGTTAATTAATTTAATCCTAACAACAACGACAACAACGACAACAACAGCAACAACAACAACAACAACAACACTCACACTCACCGTCTTTCACTTTCTTCTTCTTCTTGATCTCCACAGAAGTCTTTAGCCAACGTGGAGCAGTCAGTGCACTCCATGTGGCGCTCACAGTCTCAGGTTCGATTCCACGCTGCCCGGGACATGTACCTGGTGGGGGCCAATCACCGCTATGTCCAGAACTGGTCCATTCTGCAATGCATCGTCATCGTCGCCACCTCTGTCATCCAGGTCGTTTTCGTCCGTCGTCTCTTCCGCACCTATAATGTCACTCCCTCTGCTAAACCACGAGCGTGAATTGGAGTGTGGGGGTGGTGTGGTGTGGGGGTGTGAAAGGAGGGGTGGAGGTGTGGGTGGTGGGGAGTGGGGGGTTGGGGTGGTGGTGGGGATGGGGGGAGGAGAGGTGGGTGGTGGTGGTAGTGTGTGTGTTGATGGGTGTTATGTTGGGAATTGTTCGAAGGTGTGTGTGTGTGTGTGTGTGTGTGTGTGTGTGTGTGTGTGTGTGTGTGTGTGTGTGTGTGTGTGTGTGTGTGTGTGTGTGTGTGTGAGAGAGAGAGAGAGAGAGAGAGAGAGAGAGAGAGAGAGAGAGAGAGAGAGAGAGAGAGAGAGAGAGTATATATGTGTGTGTTTGTATTGTGTGTGTGTGTGTGTGTGTGTGTGTGAATGTGTGTGCGTGCGTGCCTGTGTGTCTGTGTGTGTCTGTGGATAATTGTGTCTGTGGATAATTGTGTCTGTGTCTATCTGTGCCTGTCCATATATCTGTTTGTCTGTAGTTGGTAGGGTGTGCAGAGAGTGTGTGTGTCTGTGTGTGTCTGTGTATTTGTATGTGTCTA
>CM060331.1:38859829-38872082 GCA_030674155.1 Stramonita haemastoma
CTGACAGAACCCCGGGCATCCCCACGGGGAAATAGTTCTGATGTTCACTGTTTGTGAGATAATAAAAAAAAAAGTTTGAATTAAAACTGAACTGAGTTGAATTGATTCAACACACTACTTGCTTCACAATAAAATAGTTGGTCTTTTTTTTCAATTGCACTCCTATCAACTCCTATCAGGTTATGGGACACCTTTACCTTTTTACCTTTACCTATCAATGACTGAATACACAATGAAGTGAGCGTAATACTGTTTTTCATTTCTTTGTAGTTCAATCTGACTTTTTATCTGAGGTTTGTACCTCCTCAGTGCAAAGAAAACAACGACAACAAAAACTCCACCAGCTTTTGAGACGAGGAGACTCCCATAGCCGGGTATCATAAATCTGGCTTTTTGAGGATACCCAGCCCCACTCCTGTTTCTCCACCTTTTCTCAACAGATGACCAGAGAGAAGAAAATCGACGTGAATAAGATCATGTCGTCTGCTCTACCCTTCTTGTCGCCCTCTGGCTCGTAAATAACTGATCCGCTTAAGCATGAATCAGCCACGCGAACGGACAAGACAAAACTGCCCTTAGGGGTCAGAGTTTCAGGGGGTGGGTGGGGGTAGGGGGTAGAAAGGGAAGAGGGTGGGGGTGGGGGTTGAGAAATGACCAGGCCTGACCTCATCAGTTATGTTTTGACAGAAACTGTGGCTACCTGGCTGGAGAAATGAACAGCTCTCTAGTCCAGGGTTTTACTGCCTAAGGTGTGTGTAGGGGAGGGGGGCCTGGGGGGGAATTATACCTTTAACCCCTGTGTGCATTAGTGATAAAGTTGTTTCGATGCGCTTTTTCTCTGTCCCTCTGTCTCTGTTGAAAGAAAGAAAGAAAAAAAAAGGAAGAAAGAGAGGCCAAAAGAAAAATTCACAGAGTGAATGAATGAAATTAAATGAAAAAAAGAATATAATTATAGCTTTTGCTGGTCTCCCAGCTAAGTATTCAAAGCAGCGCTGCAAGACAATTTTTTCAAAATATCAAAATAAGAAACGTGAGCATACAGCGCCTATCCTAAAAACAGCTTCACTGGCTTCCTATAAAGTTTCGTTCCCAGTACAACATTGCTCTTTTTATATTAAGTCAAATCAGTGGGTTGCTTCCACCATATCCAAGCAGATTCACAGGGTTTATAATTCAAACGTTCACACATTCTTGATTCTTCCACTGAAAAATAACTTGTAGAACTTCCTAGTTGCAAACTGAAGGCAGTACGTGAACAGCCTTTTAGTTTCATAGCTCCGAAACTTTGGAATTCATTACCCTTTAGCCTGCGTAACATGTTTTTAAAGCTAGACTCGGGTCAGGCCTTCTCTTAGATTTCTTTCCTGGAGGTTGATAATTATTCCTGTATGTATGATCTTCGTAATAATTATTGTGTTGATTTATTTTCTGAGTTCGTGTATGCATATATGCGTGTGCATGCATGCATATGGGTGTATGTGTGTGCATGTGTCTCTGCGCGTGTGTGTGTTTGTGTGTGAAAGTGAGGCAAAGACAGAGAGAGGCAGAGCAAGAGAGCAAGACAGAAACAGAGACGTAGAAATAAAGACAGACATTACAGACAGACGTTACAGACAGACAGACTCATAGACAGATAGATGTGAACACACACACACAGACAGACAAACAGAGATACCAAGAGACGAAAAAGAAATAAACCCGTCAGTGAGCCAGGTAGACAAGGAAACAAACAAACAAAACAAACAAACACACCACGACATAAAACAGACGAAAAACGAAACACACAGATAATCTTTCAACACCAACACCTTACAAACATCAGGTAGAGAGCTCTATATCTTGATACGGAACCAACACCCACCCCACTATAGAGGACACTGAACACTAACACAGCGGACACAGAACACCAACGCAGCTAAATCAAGCAAAACGAACCAAACAAAAAAATATATGTAAAAAACATGACATTCCCAGTGGGGTAGATACAGCAGCCAGCCAGTATACCTGTGATCATATTATTAGGACTGTGCGGCTCCGGTGACGTGACACAGGCGAGTGTTGACAGCTGTGTTGCCGCATGCTCTCTCTCTCTCTCTACCTCTGTGCCGACATAGAGAAGGACACTTGAGGTAACCACCATCCCACAACAAGTCAACATCACAGTTTGCTTCACTATCTTTGTGTGTGTGTGTGTGTGTGTGTGTGTGTGTGTGTGTGTGTGTGTGTGTGTGTGTGTGTGTGTGTGTGTGTGTGTGTGTGGGGGGGGGGGCTGACACTGTAGCTGAGCGGCTAACAGTGCTTGTCTTCCTTACACCCCTACATACAGCCCATGAAGTCGTGGGTTCGAATTTCGCCAACGGTAGAGGATTTTTACGGTCTCCAAGGTCAACTTTTTCGCTGGGCTGGGGGTGGGGGGTGGGGGAGGGGGGTAGTGAATGGGATGATAGCCTGGTGGTTAGAATGATGCGTTCATGATCTGCTGACCTGGGTTCGAATCTCCTCTGGAGTTAATATCAGTGCCAACTCCACTCTCCCCCAAAAATCCTTTGGATGAGCCTATAAGTCGAGGTCCCGTGATCGAACGTGCGCAGAACATTTTGCGCACACGTTAAAACCCGTTCCGCTCTTCGGGAGAGTAGGTCATTGTGTCCCTAATGTCGGCCCAGTCGACCATCTATGTTGTGGGATTGACGACGACGACGACGACGATGACGATGATGATGATGATGATGAGGATGGATGATAATGATGACGACGACGATGATGATGACGATGATGCTGATGATGACGACGACGACGACGACGATGACGATGATGATGATGATGATGATCAAACACAAAGGCAAACTTTAACTACTGCCTGAAAACTTTTGCACATTGGCAATAAAAAAAAATACAAAAAGCTTAGACATACTGCATGGCCACAATTCAGCAAACACGTCCCCTGTCGTGTCGTCAGACCCACAAACAACTGAACGTACACTTTGATAAAGACGAGAGAATGAGAAATCTGGTGAGAGAGACAAGAAGTGCAAAGTGAGATTGTTTTATTCATTCATTTAGTTATTTATTTGTTCCTTTATTTCGAGAACAATGGAATAAGCACTCATGTTTTTTCCTCCAGTCCCTGTGTGTATGGTGTATGCAGTTTTTGTAAATTTTGTCATCCGTTCCATCGCCACACAATGGCATACTCCTCCGAAAAGCGGAACGAGTCTTAACATGTGCCCAAGATGTTTTGCATATGTTCGCGCACGGGACCTCGGTTTATAGTATAATTCGAATGACTTTTAGGGGGAGTGGAGTCGGCACTGATATTAACTCCAGATAATATAAATCCTCTTGAATGAGATTCGAACCCTGGTCAGCAGATCGCGATCACATCACACTGACCACCAGGCTATCCACAGAGAGAGATAAGGAATGTAGCAGGACACAGTACATGTGATTGCTAATCCCAGCCATAAGCTGTGGTTCATCAAGTCTTCATGTCAAGAGGACAGAATGATAGCCTCGCTCTTTTCACAACAGTCAAAAGCTTATCACACACACACAGTAAACCGAAACACGACCCTCGCTCTTTTTTTGGTGCTAAGCCTTGTCCTCCTATGTAGTGAAGAACAAGTCTATTAGGAAACGTGTCAGTTCAAAAACCTAAGGGAGAGGTAACCTGAACGCCAAGGAAAGCAACAGCGCTGGCTGGCTTGCTTTTGGAGAGAATCCTTTGTGGATCCCTGTGAAGATGATGCACGTGGTTGTCTGTCATCGTCTTCGACACTGCCAACATCATCAGGGGATGTTTTCCTGGCATGTGGTCAAGTCTTGGCTGTAGCCTGCAGCGTGTGTGTTGGCTGCGGTTACCGGCCACATTCCGTGTCACATGAGAATGACCATACAATGCTTCATGTTTTTTGGTGTAGTGTCACCATACAATGCTTTATGGTGGTTTTTTTAAAGTTTTTTTGGCGTAGTATGACAATGGATCGGTGGTCTAGAGGTAACGCGCCTGCCTAGAGGGCGAAAAGTCTGGGTCTGAAGTGTGTGGTGATTTGAACCCTGTTCGGGCGGAAAATTCCCCCCCCCCCCCCCCCATCCATTGGACCATCAGTGTGTTGGTCTGGGTGCTAAACTTTCGGATGAGACAATAAACCGAGGTCCCGTGTCTTACACAAAATTATTTAGCGCACGTAAAGGAACTCACGGTAACAAGAGAGTTGTCCCTGGCAAAATTCTGTTGGAAAAAGCCACTCTGATAGGGAAACAAATACAGTTGCAAGAGGAAAAAGAAAAAAAAATGGGTGGCGCTACTCTTGTGGCGATATGTTCTCCTCAGGGAGAGCACCCCGAATTTCACGCAGAGAAATCTGACCCGACTTAAAGTGGTGTAAATCTTGTGCTTTAAGTTTGTTGACCGAATGTGACAAAACAATACTAAATGTTTTTGGGCGTAGAGTGTGACAATACAATGCCTAATGTTTTCGTATGATATGACGATACAATGCTTAATGTTTTCGTATAATATGACGATACAATGCTTAATGTTTTCGATTGATATGGCAGTGCAATGCTTAATGTTTACGATTGATATGGCAGTGCAAATGCTTAATGTTTTCGTATAATATGACGATACAATGCTTAATGCTTTCGTATGATATGACGATACAATGCTTAATGTTTTCGTATAATATGACGATACAATGCTTAATGCTTTCGTATGATATGACGATACAATGCTTAATGCTTTCGTATGATATGACGATACAATGCTTAATGTTTTCGTATAATATGACGATACAATGCTTAATGCTTTCGTATGATATGACGATACAATGCTTAATGTTTTCGTATAATATGACGATACAATGCTGAATGTTTTCGTATATGACGATACAATGCTTAATGTTTTCGTATAATATGACGATACAATGCTTAATGCTTTCGTATGATATGACGATACAATGCTTAATGTTTTCGTATAATATGACGATACAATGCTGAATGTTTTCGTATATGACGATACAATGCCTAATGTTTTCGTATAATATGACGATACAATGCTTAATGTTTTCGATTGATATGGCAGTGCAATGCTTAATGTTTACGATTGATATGGCAGTGCAATGCTTAATGTTTTCGTATGATTTGACGATACAATGCATGTTTTCGTAAGATATGACGATACAATACATGTTTTCGATTGATATGACAGTGCAATGCTTAGTGTTTTCGTATGATATGACAAGACAATGTTTAATGTTTTCGCATAGTATGATAAAACAATGTTGACGTTGGTAATGATTCGCTAAGTTCTGATCGACACTGAGGAACGTCAAACAACCTCTACTGAAAACAAATTATAATAGAAAATGGTATTTGTTGCTCAAAGAATAGATCAGAGGGAAAATAATGATTATGTGCGAAGACAGCTCATTGGTAAGCCTTTTACAGGGAAGCAAGGTAACCAAATCACATCCCTATAGATAAGGAAATGCTTCTTCTTCTTTCTCATGACCGGAATGGTCGTGGAGGAGACATGAGAGACGATTCTGCAGCCAGCCGTCGCCATCCAGCCCTGTCCTCCGCCTTCCGAATGAGTGTTGGACTGTCCAGGTGGGTCCAAGGAAATGCAAGCATACGCTAAACAACTTTCATCCCATTGAAAAGGATTTGTCCCTTTAATCTTGTTTTTTTTTCACAGTAAAATCTTAGACTTTTTTTCCCCAGAAATACAGTGTTCACGGTCAACAATGGTTTAGTCTGGTTTGATTATGATACAATCCCACAGGCGCCTTCCGATTCAGTGGGATTTACCATCAACTCACCATCCTCTTGACTCTTAGTCAACAATGCACAAGCCCTTCCTCTCGTGTAGCCAGTCACCTGTCATTACTGTTGTTCAGTGGAAAACAAGTCTATTAGGGAGAACAAGAAGTCTATTAGCGAGTAAAAACAAGTCTACTAGGGAGAGAAACCAGTCTATTAGGGAGTAAAAACAAGTCTATTGTGGAGTAAAAACAAGTCTATTAGGGAGCGTGCTAGGTACAAAAGCAGAGGAGAAGGTAACCTGAACACGGAGACAGGCAGGCAGGTACTGATGGCTTTACAGTACAGCCAGGGAACCTAAGCTGCATAAACATGAAGGGAATTAGCGCGTGATTTTCGCTTGAATTGCCCTCTTCTGTGGACAGTAAGGGGATGGATGTGTGGTCAAGCAACATTATAGCCTGGAGTATGTATCGTGTGTGTGTGTGTGTGTGTGTGTGTGTGTGTGTGTGTGTGTGTGTGTGCGTGCGTCGTGTGTGTGTGTGTGTGTGTGTGTGTGTGCGTGCGTGCGTGCGTGCGTGCGTGTGTGTGTGTGTGTGTGTGTGTGCGCGCGCGTGTGTGTGATGGATACTGATGCTGATGATAGCAATCCTCAATGTCATTTGAGAATTTCAATCAGAAAAGCTCTGTGTTCTTGTGTTGTTCCTGTTATTTATTTATTTTTTGCTTTTTTTTTTGGGGGGGGGGTGGATTGGGGAACAAAGAGTTGTAGATGGTCGATTTGATAGCAAAATATGTTGGCATCCTAAAAGAAAACTGAAGCGGAAATTAATCCTGAACAAAAGATTGTTTGTGTTGTATCTTGCTTTTTGCGACACTGCATTACATTCCATGGTCTTCAATTTGTATTTCCCCTACTTTTCATGCTGATCTCCCTTGCATGGAGCCATGTTCATCTGTACAGTTTCACACTCTGCAAATTACCAGAAGTGTTTATTTACCAGGCTATGTTAATGACCATCAGCCAAAACACACACTGCTATTACTGTTAGGCATTCTTGCAATTTATCCTTCAAACCGATACGACACACACCACGGTATAATCGCAGAACAGCTCGGCAAAATAAGCCATTGAGACAAAAAAAAAAAGAACCACTCAAAATAACTGAATGTAGGGCCGACAAAAAAAAATCAATCTTCAATGTGGACGTCGTGAATACATGTTAAGGTTTTGATTTTTTTTTTTTACATGTTAAGGCTATCAATTATCTTGAAATAATATCAAGTAGACTTAATTAATATATTAGAAAGTCACAAGTGGGCACATATCTACACTTATCAACTCTCATCCTAAAAAAAAAAAATAAAAAAAAATAAAGCAAAACAAAAAACCCCACAAAAAACCCTCTCAGCCTCTAAAAAAGAAAACAGCTTCCTCTTACCATTAACACTATCAAGCGATGCCATTCTCTTTCAGCGATGAAGTTTTTACAGTAAACGAAACATAATCCCCGCTCTTCTTGTAGTCCCCTGTCACTAGTGTTGTTCTGTCCTGAACAAGTCTGTTAGGCACAATGACAGATCAAAAGCAAAAGGGGGAGGTGGAACCTGAACACTTAGGCAGGTAACGATGGCTGTTTGGACAAACACTCCAGGTATGCCAAAAGACTGTGGCTTGAATTGCCGGCAGTCTGCAGACAGGGTAGCGGCATGTATACACACTGAGTTATAGCCTGGAGCATGGTGTAGGATATTGTTACCCTCCGCTTTGGGTTTCAAGAGAAGGCATTGTGTTTCCAGGCAGCTGTCTTTCAGATGAACGCCAAATAGCTCTTGATGCCTGAGTGGATGGAAAAAGTGTGCGGACTCAAAAGAACGGTAAAATGTGTATAGAGAAAGTTAAGAGCTTCTTTCTGGGCTACCTTAATTTCTCGGGCATAGTATGTGACAGCTCCGGGGTCAGAGTAGCTGCTCTCCCCAAGAGGTTGAGCACAACGTTGAGCATTGCTACCCGGCGAATAGGTGACCGTTCTTGCGCCATGGCTTCAGTACAGTCCCCTAGTCCACCTAGCTGTAAATGGGCACCTGCCTTCTTTTGGGTAAGGGAAGGTAAAGCAGCGTGGGCGAGGAGATGGACACCGCCCTCAAGTTGCTAGCCACTAGAGAAGCTGAGGTCTCTAACACTGACTGCACAGGATATAGGACATGTTCATATATTTCATATTCTTTGGCCACTCCACATCACCGGTACTTTTACCGCTTATCTCCTCCACCATCACCCCTCACCTTACACAGAGGAAGCTACGCATCTGACCACATTCCCAGGTCCAGCAATCTACACGAAGTTATCAAAACAAGGCCACGTAAAAGGTTACTATGTAATGTGCCCTGGGAAACTCAAACTCGACAGAGCCTATCCCGCTCAAACGTGAATGCTTTGGTCGGGTTTTGGCCACAGATGTGGCATAAAGACTAGTCTAAAATGGTTACCAATAGCTGAGGAGACCTCTTCGAGAGTACACTGGCTTATAAATATTAAAATATACAAACATCAATTATAAAGACGAATGTGGTTGATATGGCAGCATTACAAGATGTAATAATATTGCAACATAATTGTAGGGGAACTGTTGAGAAAGAGGGTCACAACGGGAAACGCAGAGAAGAGATTGGCCTCTCTGGAGACTGGACAAGGAAGGCATTTGAGAGAAATATTTAAGCTCTGATACATTAGCGTAGTAGATGGAAGAATCTGGAGAATCTTTCTTCAGTCAAAACCTTAGTGACTCCCAAGGAAGTTAAGGAAAAAAAGAGAAAACATAGCTGGCACAAGAGACACTAATATTTGATGTTCAGTTTCCTTGGAGTGTGATTTAAGTGAAACAGAAAACCACAGAGTAAACTACACAGATTACTCCTATCAGGGTAACGTAGGTTATTGTAACGATAGCAAATCACTGTCACCTATCCCGTAGTCTGATCGACCGCTAAGGTACCACCAACCAGGGACGATCTTTCAACCAGTTTTGCGACAGATGTGTATGTGGGTGTGCAACTGTAAAGCAGCAGCAACAACAAAACAACTACAACAGTAACAAACAACAACAACAACAACAACAGAAGACAAAGACAAACGACAAGCAAGTCAGACAGACAAAACCTCAAAAAATGTAAAGCAGCAGCAACAACAAAACAACTACAACAGTAACAAACAACAACAACAACAACAACAACAGAAGACAAAGACAAACGACAAGCAAGTCAGACAGACAAAACCTCAAAAAATGCCATAAACTGACTCACTCCCATCGCCATGCATACGGAAAAACCCTACGACCACTCTCTCCTCCATGCATTTCTCACACCAAGAGATCAATCCACAGAAGAAACAAAAAGCCCACAAAATTGCCTTTAAAAGTGGAAAATCCCCCTTCCCCCCTCCTTCGTCTTCTCTTTGTTCTTGTCTTTTTCTTTGCATTAAAACAAGACAGACCTGATAGGGGAGTGGGCAGAGCGCTTCATGTCCATCCTGTGGGCCTATGAAGTCGTGGGTTCGAATCTCGTCAGTGCCATTTAGTCACCCAACGGTGTGTGTGTGTGTTGTGTGTGTGGTGTGTGTGTGTGTGTGTGTGTGTGTGTGTGTGTGTGTGTGTGTGTGTGTGTTTGTGTGTGTGTGTGTGTGTGTGTGTGTGTGTGTGTGAGGTGTTACAATTTTTCATATTACCTTAAAGCGGAGATTTGCAAGTGCCTTCATTTTTTTCATGCATGTCCACAAACAAGATCAAGTATGCACTTCAGAAATAATTTATTGTAGCTCATGTCAGCTTCTGGTGGGTTCATTTACATTTACTTTACATTTACACCCCTATAAGTCACGGCAGATTTCTCTGCGTGAAATTCTGACTGCTTTCTCCTCGGGGAGAGCACGTCACCACAAGAGCAGAGCCACCATAACTTTTTCCTTTCCTGTCTGCAACTGTATTTGTTTCCCTGTCAGTGTTGCTTTTTTTTCCTACTGAATTTTGCCAGGGACAGCCCCCTTGTTGCCGTGGGTTCTTTTTCGTGCGCTAAATAATTTTGTGTAACACACGGGACTTCAGTTTATCATCTCATCCGAAGGACTAGAGCCCAGACCACCACAAATGGTCTGATGGATGGGGTAAAAGTTTTAGGCCCAAACGGGGATCAAACCACCGCACACTTCCGTGACGGACTTTTCACTTTCTAGGCAGGCGCGTAACCTCTAGACCACCGATCCACTCCACCCATCCAGAAACACGAGCATACCCCAGCATGCAACTTGCCAGTGTAGAGGGATGGGCTCCACCAGCTTCAACAATTATCGAAGAGACATGGCCTCAGAAAGAAAAAAAAAGATCATTACAATGCTCCAAAGACTTTGCCAAGAAAGTAAAGGAAGAAGAGAGAGACAAAAAAAAAACAACAAAACGAAACGAAGATCATGGGAGACATGAAACAAAACAGCCCTGGAAAAACCCCTCTTCTCTCTTCAGTCCGCGTGTAGGTTTTTTACTGTCTACAGCCTCGTTCGCAGCAGCCGTCTTCCACGTTTTTATTTTGCCGTATGCACGTGGTTTTATTCCCTTGCCTTGCATAAAGAAGCTGACAGTTTCATACCGTTTTCATGACCGGGGGGAAAAAAGTTAGGGCAAACCAAGCATCGGCCGATCAATCGCAAAACAGGATTTGGGCCAATTTTAAAGCTGCCACAGTCCCCAATAAAATCTGTATTAAAACCACACGGGTTTTTTTTTTGCTTCTGTCTCTGTGTCTGTCTGTCTGTCTGTCTCTCTGTCTGTCTGTTTATCTATGAGTGTGTGTCTCTCTCAGTGGGAGGGGAAGGTGAGGGAGGGGACCGAATGAGGCAGAGGAAAAAGGTTAAGAGAAAAAGAAGCTTTTTGCTTATTCATTTCCTCCCCCCTCCACTACCCCCCCCCCCCCCCCCCTTGGCCAATCTTTTTCTCTTTCTCTCTCTATCGACCTCTGTCTACCTGCCTGTCTGTCTCTGTTTGTCTCTGTCTCTTTGTGTCTTTGTCTCTATTTATGTCTATTTGTCAATTTCTCTCTCTCTCTCTCTCTCTCTCTCTCTCTCTCTCTCTCTCTCTCTCTCTCTCTCTCTCTCCTCTCTCTCTCTCTCTCTCTCTCTCTCTCTCTCTCTCCTCTCCATCTCTCTATCTCTCTTCTATATATATCTATCTATCTATCTCTGTGTCCCCCTCTTATGCATTTGAATTTGATGTGCTGAAATCAGGAGCTGAAAATGCCGACCTTTTATTCCCAGTTATACCAAGTGATTTGAGTGTTGATGTCCAAATATCATTTTTCTCTCGCTGTTCTCTCTACACTTGCTTCATATGCATACTTGGTAATTGTTGTATCATTGTTTCCAAGAGGTCAGATCGCATTTCTATTTTCAGTTAGCTGTAATATGTAGTACAGAGAATGAACCTCTAACGAGATTTCGAAAATAACTTTGCCTCTCTCTGGCTCTGGCTGTCTGTCTGTCTGTCCGTCCGTCTCCTCTCTCTCTCTCTCTCTCTCTCTCTCTCTCTCTCTCTCTCTCTCTCTCTCTCTCTCTCTCTCCTCTCTCTCTCTCTCTCTCTCTCTCTCTCTCTCTCTCTCTCTCTCTCCCACCATCTCTCCCAACTTCTCAATTTCACAATTTTCATGACATCGGTATCGGTAGAAACGCCACGCAAGTAACCTGGTATTAAATAAATCATTTTCAGTGTGGACTCTAGAATTATCAGTGACTGATTTTTTACATTGCCCTCGAATAAAAAAAAATCAAACCAAAATAAAAACAGAAAAAAGAAAAAGGTAAACAGAGAGACCACACGCAGGGGAAAAGCGATAATAAATTTATGTTAAGTGACAGGTTATTATGCATTACAATGGGCACGGGTCTTTTTTGCAGTTCAGCACGGCCCCCCCAAATTAGTGATCCATTTATCAAAGCCTGTTTTGTCTGCCTGTCCTGTCCCTGTCCCGCCCTTTTGTTTTTCACTGACAGAAGAGTAAAAACTATGGGGCACAAAAGACAGACAGACCGACAGACAGAAGAAGACAGACAGAAAGACAGACAAACAGACAGGGCCGACAAATACACACACATACACCCCAAGAGACACAGACAACACACGCACGCACGCACGCACGCAGCAGAGGGGAGAGAGAGAGAGAGAGAGAGAGGGGGGGGGAGAGAGGGGGAGAGGGGGAAAAAAAAAGGAAAATTGAAGGGAAAGAAGGAAGAAGGAAAAGGGGAATTGGAAAAAAAGAAGAATTTCAAGGGAAAAAAAAAAAGAACGTAAGAAGAAGAAAGATTTACGGAGGGGAAAAAGAATTGCGAAGAAGGGAAATGCAAAGAAAAAAAATTGCGAAGAAAGAAGACGAAATTTTTGGGAAGAGAAAGAAAAATTGGAAGAAGAAAAAATTTTGGGAAAAAGAAAAAAAAAAAATTGCGAAGAGA
>CM060331.1:38872182-38879682 GCA_030674155.1 Stramonita haemastoma
ATCAAAGAAAAGGATAACAATGAAATCAAATTAACAGCAAATTTAAGTAAACACACACGAAAAAAAAACACTAGAAAAATAACATAAACAATCGTTGTAACATCATAAAAATTTATGTCAAAATGGAGATTAAAAAAAAAAATAAGGAAAAGAGCACATTAAAAAAGTCAGACAGAAAAATTGAAGAAGAAATTGTATTGGGTATGGGGAAAGAGAAAGAATAATTTTTAAAAAGAGACAGAGACAGAGACAGAGAGAGAAGAGAGAGAGAGAGAGAGAGAGAGAGAGAGAGAGAGAGAGAGAGAGAGATATTGATTTTGATTTTGATTTTGATTTATTCTTTTATTCTTTTATATCAAAGATAATGGAATAGGCACTCTTATGCTTTTTTACAGCCATTCCCCGTGTGTATGCAGTTTTTTTTTAATGTCATCTGTTCCCACGGCACACGATGGCCTACTCTTACGAAAAGCGGAACAGGATTTAACGTGTGCGCAAGATGTTCTGGGGAAAGAGAAAGAATAGTTTTTAAAAAAAGAGAGAGAGAGAGAGAGAGAGAGAGAGAGGAGAGAGAGAGAGAGAGAGAGAGGAGAGAGAGAGGAGAGAGAGAGAGAGAGAGAGAGAGAGAGAGACACTGACCAATTTATTGTTATTGCCCAATGGGGCCCATTGACAAGGGAGGGTACAGACGACTTTCTTTTGTGAATACAAATAAATCAAGAAAAAAATAAATATTGCATTTCATGTAGTGAAAAGAAAAGAGCTCTTTCGACATGGAGATAGGGAGAGAAAGACAGAGACAGAGACGGAGACAGAGAGACAGAGAGACAAGCAGACAGACAGACAGAGAAACAGAGACAGAAAGACAGAGACAGAAAGAGAAAGAGAAACAGAGAGAAGAGAGAGAGAGAGAGAGAGAGAGAGAGAGAGAGAGAGAGGAGAGAGAGAGAGAGAGAGAGAGAGAGAGAGAGAGAGAGAGAGAGAGAAGAGACAGACAGACAGACAGACAGACAGACAGACAGACAGACAGACAGACGACAGACAGAGACAGACAGAGACAGAGACAGAGACAGAGAAACAAGAGACAGAGAGAGAAAGAGAGATTTAGGTCAGAATTCGTATATTTGTACAGCTTTCCCCCCCCCCTCATCAAGGCAGGACATGACAATGCAGGTTTCTTTAGCATCTGAGAGTTCCTGCTTTCAAAATGCACGTACAAAGAAGCGTATGATATGAATCCAGAAAATGCATTTGACTGCAGATAGAGATGATGCAGAAGTAAGGCGCCCCTTTGAAAAGAGAGAAACTGCGGGTTTGTTTCCCATTTCAAACCAGACTTCTTCTCTACCACTAGACTTGAGTGATGGTCTGGGTGCTAGTCTATGGGCTGAGACAATAAATAAACCGGTTTCGTGAGCTGCCTCTTTTACCACATGTCTTTTTTTTATTATTATTATTCTTTTATATCGAGGATAACAGAATAAGCAATCATGTGCTTTTTTTCATCTTTTCATTTTACATGTTAAGTACCCAAGGCAACAAGAGAGTTGTCAATAACAAAGTTTGTACAAAAAAAGCCACTCTCAGATGAAAACCAAAGTACACATGCAGAGAAAACTTCTTTTGAAATGGGTGGCGCTGTTCTTGTGGCGACGCGCTCTACTCAGAAAGTGCAGCCCGATTTTCGTGCAAAGAAACATACCTTGACAGAACAGTGGAATGCAATACACTGGAAACTTTTTGTTTAAATGGGTGGACAGATTCTTCCCAGTGTTTTCCTGTTTAGTTTGGCATAAGTACACGTGATAAAACTGGATGGAGCACAGTTTCAAAGGACTTTATTCGGTTTTCTTAATTCAGGTGGTGAGTGTCCCATTACTATGTGGTCGTATGGGGAGCAAAGGTTCAGAGGCCTCATCTTCTCTAGGGGCCGGCATATTGAGGGCGGCGCCCATCTCCTCTTCCTCGCTGATTTACCTTCCTTGACCCTAATAGTTCAGGAATATTTTGCCAAAAAAGGGCTCTGGCAAAAAGTAATTGCTTCAAAATTTTTTTCACTTGTTTTATGTTTTGGTGGGTGTACTTGACCATCCCAATTGGTTTTAATAAAAAATTAGTGGGGGTATAAGAATTAATTCGTGTTTGAAAAGAGTAGGTGCAGATAACATCACTGTAGGCAGCAAAATTTGAACATTGTGCAAAGATTATAAGTGTAATAATCTTAAACACTCAAAAATGCATTTATATGATGCAAAGAACATAACGTTTGATACATGCTGGTGTCGTTCGAACTTATTTGCTTACCCACCCCCCTAAAATTAGTGACCCAAGCCTTCAAAACAAAGTACAATTTTCAGTCAATACAAAACTACTGGCAACAGGCAATCACCTTCACCCTCACCTTTCCCAACCACCACTCCCCCTCCTTCCCCCTCCCCCTCGTCCCCCTCGGGCAGAAGGGGTGGGGAGTGGAGGGCAGGGCGGGGAGATGGATGGGGGTGGGGGGGAGAGGGGGTTGGGGGAGAGGGAGGGTGGTGGTGGTGGAGGGGGGAAGGAAGGAGGGGAGGGAGGGTGGTGGACGAGGGAAGGGGAGGATTTTTTTAATTACACACACACCACACACACACACACACACACACACACACACACACACACACACACACACACACACACACACACACACACACACACACACACCTGCTTATCAAAGTAACTATTATTTTAAACACAACTTCTTCCGATTTTACAAAAGAAACTGACTATAATAATTATACTACTACACAGGATAAGTCTGTTTACACCTGTGCGGTGGCGTCTGCTACTCCGTTTGTTTTGTCTTCCTCTGTGGGTTTCTCACACAGGTTTTATTCATTACTTTCATTCTTTCTGTGATTGTAGCAAGATTCACAAACGATATGGACTTTGGATCATCCCATTTATAGCTATATAATGGTCAGCAAAGAAAACTTAGGTCTACGCCTATCTCTGATTAATTCGCGGAGGGGTCTGACCCTAAAACCGCGAGTGACGCAAAAACTCCGGCCTGCCGGTGAAATCGACAGGAAGTTGTTCGACATAAAAAGTGTTTTTTAGGTACCCCCCACCCCCCAAAAAATAACAACAAAAAACCTTATCAAAACCAGTGGAATGTAATCGGGAAGGGTCAATTTACTAGTTTGTGTAGTCAGAAATTTTGAAGCAATTACTTCGCACCCAAAAGAAAATGTTCTTGGACTATTTTAAGAGGGCAGGTACCCATTTTACAGCTGGGTGAGCTGGGGGACTATACTGAAGCCAAGGTGCGCAAAGGGTCATCCGTCCACTTGTTAACCACGCTGGATGCTGCTTTACTGTAAGCTTGGGGAAATGAAGGGCTTCTGACCACTGATCTATCCCACGGCTTTCTTAAAACTCAGACAAGACACAAAAACTCTAGGAAATAATAGCAGTTTACTCGGCCACTAGCGTTCACAGAAAAATCCTCCCCCCCCCCCACCCCCCTCCGCTTTCAATATAATTAGTAGATGAGGCCATGTGTCAATGAAGCGAAAGTTTCAGTATAGGCCTAATCAACCCTAAGCATTTTCATTGATGCTCTCTGTTCTTCTGTTCTGAAGCAAATGCAATGGCTTCCTGTATGTGAATAAATTACGACTCCTCCCCCGCCCTCCCACGCCCATCTTTGGGTTAGAGCTCCAAGGTTCTTCAGTGGTAAGATTTTTGCGAATGCGACCGTGTTTTCCTACCTTTTAGGTAGCCGTGTTACGACTTCGGGGGTGATGTTTAAACACGGCACACAGTATGCTCATGTTCTTTCAATGCTACTCTCATTTGATTCATCTACCTCTACCTAAGATTATCCTATTTAAATCAAACCTGGCATATTCTGGGGGATGGCTGTGGAATAGGCTTCCATCCCAATTAAAAAATGACACTAATCTGACAAAATTTAAAGCGATGTATCATAATCTTTTGATGGAACAATGTGATATAACATATCTCCTTCCCAAGATGTATTAGTGTAACATGTATATCCTGTTTCCTTACTTGTTTGTCTTCTTCTTCTTCTTCTTCTTCTTCTTCTTCTTCTTCTTCTTCTCTCTCTCTCTCTCTCTCTCTCTCTCTCTCTCCTCTCTCTCTCTCTCTCTCTCTCTCTCTCTCTCTCTCTCTCTCTCTCTCTCTCTCCCTCTCTCCTCTCTCTCTCTCTCTCTCTCTCTCTCTCCCCTCTCTCTCTCCTTCTTTTTGCATTATTGGTATCCATGTTTGTGTATGTTCGTTTGTATCAATTGCTTTGCTTTTCTTGGAATTATTTTTCTTTTCTTTGAGGGCTGGATGAAAACAAGTCTTGTTACTTAATCTATTACCCTCGTTAAATAAAATTGCGTTTGCGTTTGCGTTCAATGTTATTTTTTTGTCATCTGTTCTTATGGGCATGAATGGCCTACACTTTCGAAAAGCGGAACAGGTTTTAATGTGTGGGCAAGATGTTCTTCGTGCGTTCGCACACGGGACCTCGGTTTATAGTATCATCCGAAGGACTATCGGGGAGCGGAGTCAGCACTGATGTTAACTCCAGAGGAGAAATCCCCTTGAAATTGGGGTTGAATTTGGGTCGTCAAATCGCGATAGAAACAAAATTGAAAAAGTTTTCCTCAATAAAAAAGAAGATAATGATACTACTACTACTACTACTACTACTACTACTACTACTACTACTACTACTACTACTACTACTACTACTACTACTACTACTGCTGCTGCTGCTGTGCTGTTACTACTACTACTACTACTACTACTACTACTACTACTACTACTACTACTACTACTACTACTACTACTACTACTACTACTCCTGCTGCTGGTGCTGGTGCTGCTGCTGCTACTACTACTACTACTACTACTACTACTACTACTACTACTACTACTACTACTACTACTACTACTTATTATCATATTATCATTAGTATTAGTATTATTATTATTATGCTGCGGATGAGAATGAGGATGATGATATCAATTCCATAAATAATTTATTAATGATTAATAATATCAATAATTATAACATTACCTATACTTATTACTGTATATCAGAACAGAAATGCCTACTGCAATGCATATATGACCATAACATCTACATGTGTAACGGTTTTATGATAATGATAATAGATCTAGTAGTAATCATGATGATGATAATAATAATAATAATAATAATAATAATAATAATAATAATAATAATAATAATAATAATAATAATAATAATAATAATAATAAGACTACTACTACTATACTACTACTACTACTACTACTACTACTACTACTACTACTACTGCTGCTGCTGCTGCTGCTGCTGCTGCTGCTACTACTTCTACTACTACTACTTGTAATAATAATAATATTAATGAAAATAATAATAATAATAATAATAATAATAATAATAATAATAATAATAATAATAATAATGATGATAATATAATGATAATAGTAACAGCAATAGCAGCAGCAGCAGCAGCAGCAGCAGTAGTAGTAGTAGTAGTAGTAGTAGTAGAAGTAGTAGTAGTAGTAGTAGTAGTAGTAGTAGTAGTAGTAGTAGTAGTAGTAGTAGTAGTAGTAATAATAATAATAATAATAATAATAATAATAATAACTAACAAACCCAAGCTTCTACATGTTCGCTGTTGTTGTGGCTATAATTTTGTCCTAGTGGGGATTTCTGATTAAGGAACTGTACCCCTACACACAGCACAGTGCTGTCACTGATATAGATAGTGCATGAATGTTTGAGCACCACTCTGTCATGTCCTCAATGCATCAACAGATCTATTTGTAGGGCTGCTTGGGGGCCAAGTTTTTACCTGGACCTTACCAGCATATGTCAGCAAAAAACCATTCATAGCAAAAGTTTTGCACACAGGCACATAACTATGAATCTCAGATTTAGCAGAAGATAATATCCCAGGAAAAATCATCAGATTCAAAAGCTCTATTGTTTGGCTGGCTGTTGATTAAGACACCTCGTCACACCTGAATGCACTGACTGCGCATGCCTGTGCTCCTGCCAACGTCACAGGCGCCTGTCACACACCTGACCTTCCCACAATGCCCCTGTCATAAAGCACACCACCTGGGGGCGTGGGAAGGGAAACAACTGTGTGGAACATGGTGCTTCTTTTTGACGTACTCATTGTGCTGGAAAAGTGGAAGGTTTATAAGGTGCAGAGGGGGAGGGGTTAGGCGCAATTAAGCAACTGTGTATATATTTACTTTTTGTTTTGACCCTTTCTATTTTTTCAAACTTTTAATTTTTTGTTGTTTTTGAATCTTTCTTTGGTAACAACCTATTTCCTCGACTGGGTTTTTGTTTTGTTTGTTTTACTTTCTGCTTAAACCTGTTTGCTTGGTTTACAGCTATTTGTTTAATTGTTTGGTTGTTTGAAACCAGTTAATTTGACATTTAAGTGGTAATTTGTTTTCCTTTTTCATCTTTTTGGATGTCAGGGGCTTTGTTGTTGCTGTTGTTGTTGCTCTTGTTGGTGTTGTTGTAACTGTTGCTGCTGTTGTATTTCTTCTTCACGATTTTCATTTTCACTCTTCTTGTTTTCTTTTTCCTTTTCACTCCCCTTGTTTTCTTCTTTCTCCATCATCTTTTTCTCATCCTTTCATTTGGCTTCATTTCATTTCTTCTCATCCTCCATTACATATGAAAAGATGCAGTAGATGTTTACTATGATTGTCTATCTTGACGATTTGAGGAGAGGCTAATTAATTTTCTGGATGTCAATGTTGGGGTGATGGATTTTGTTGTTGTATTTTTTGGGTCTTGACTTCTAAGCCGTTCAAGGAGGTCATCAACACACACACACACACACACACACAAACACACACACACACACACACACACACACACACACACACACACACACACACACACACACACACACGCACGCACACACACACCCACGCAAGCGAGACACACACACATCTCTGTCTGTCTTTCTGTCTGTCTGACTGTCTGTCTGTCTGTCTGTCTGTCAGTCTCTCTCTCTCTCTCTCTCTCTCTCTCTCTCTCTCTCTCTCTCTCTCTCTCTCTCTCTCTCTCTCTCTCTCTCTCTCTCTCTCTCTCTCTCTGGGGGACAGGATAGCCTAGTGGTAAGAACATTGCACTTGCAATCCGACCACCCTGGTTGGATTCCTGTCTGAGGGGATTTTCCCCTGGAGTTAACATCAATGCTAACTCCACTCCCCTTAAAAGTATTTCAGATGAGAGAAAACCCAGGCCCCTGTGCGACTATAAACCAGGCCTGTGACAACACACTTTTGCCCACAGGTTAAATCCTGTTCCCCTTCCTAAGAGTAGGCCATTGTGTGAACAACATTTACAAAACTACATACACATGGGGACTGGATGTAAAAAAGCACACGAGTGCTTAATCCATTATCCTTGATAAAACAGAATAGATAGATAAAATGAAACTATATATACACATATAGATATATTTGTAT
>CM060331.1:38884682-38904682 GCA_030674155.1 Stramonita haemastoma
GGGGAGAGAGAGAGAGAGAGAGAGGGGGGGGTGGACCTGCCTGTCACCTGGACATAAAGTCCACAGGTAACCATGCACAGTTGCGCGCAAAGGCTCGGGCACACACGTGCATGTATCTATGCACGTACATGCACGCATGCATGGAAGCATTCGCGCGCGTGTGCTTGCGCGTGTGCGTCACAGACACACACACACTCACATACACACACATACACACACACACGCATACACGCACACAAGCAGGCATGTAAGCACGCATGCACGCACGCACGCACACACACACACCACGTGACACACACACACACACACACACACACACACACACACACACACACACACACACACACACACACACACACCATCTACGGGGCACTTGTAGTTGTGTCAGAATATACTTAGAGATTTTTAAAAAATGTTGCTATTGTTGTCCTCGTTGCTGGGTCCTTTTCTGTGTATTTATTTAGCAGTAGATACATATCTTGTTCCACACATGTGTCAAGTTACTCCCCACCCACCCCCACCCCCTCCGTCCTTTCCCATGGTCGAATATAACCTATGGTGAATTTACGTACCTTAGAAGACGACACCACCACCATCACCACCACCACCACCACCACAGCAGGAATAAGAACATCACACACACTCACACACACCACACACGCACGCACCACACACACACACACACACACACACACACACACACACACACACCACACACACCCACCATCCCACCACACACACCCACCCACAACTCACACTCACCAATGGGGGCACTTGTATTTGTGTCATAAAATACTTTGAGATTTTAAAGATGTCATTGTTGTTATCGTTGCATTGCTTGAGCTTTTTCAGTGTAGTGTAGACGTTATTAAGCAGTAATAGGCCTACGTATCTGGTTGCACACATGTATCAAGTTAACTCCTTCTCTCCCCCCCCCCCCCTTCTCCTCCCTCCCCTTCCTATCGTCTTATATCACTTGTAGTGACTTCACGTACATTTGAAGACGATAACAACTACCACCTCCACCACCACAACAAGAATAGCAACACACACACACACACACACACACACACACACACACACACACACACACACACACACACACACACACACACAACAGGGACTTACATATTCATTAATTCAAAGAAAACAGATAAATAATCTAGATTCTATGTATCTTTAGTTGTTTAACAAAAGCCGACAGTCACACAAATTCAGTAAAAAAAATGTTCATTTCGTTTCAATTTTATTTACAGCTCCAACCACCACGAATACAAATTTAATCCAGTTCAATTCAAAATACTTTATTATCTCAAAACAACAAAATTAATAATAATGATAATGATGATAATAATGATGATGATGATGATAATCATCATCATCATCATCATCATCATCATCATCATCATCATCATCATCATCATCATCATCATCATCATCATCACAACAACAACACATGGAATTTATATAGTGCTATATCTTGCAATAACAAATCAAAGCGCCCGTTGTGAGCGTACGTTGTGAGCAAAGGATATCAAATTGAACATCCTAAGGGTAGAAAAAAAATAAACAGCAAACATATCATCACAGAGCTTCAGCAATCAACACATCAACAGCAAAATGAATGCCCCACATAGCTTGATCCTGGAGGACGTTAAGCCCTAGATATATCACAGAGCGTACATACAGCACCACCACACAAGATCAGCCGTATCGGGGTGACTGCCACCTCATATCAGTCTCAGCATCTTGAATAACATTCACCTCAAGTTCAAAATCCACACCATCTAATTCCCTTCAAACACCTAACACCATCAATCCGAAAAAAAAGGAAAAAATCCTGTAATGACGAAGTGGTAGATAGCCGCAATCTCGGAAGACTATGGAGTTGGCTCCAGGCTCTAGAGGGCAAAGCCTGGGTAAGTAAGAATGGAGGGCAAGCTGTTACCCATGAGGTAGACCCCCACCCCCTCTCCACGTCGCTGGAATGGTCCATTGGAAAGAAAACCGCCAGAACGTTGCCATATACACCCAGAACCGTCCTAGGGACTCCACTCCCTGATTTGTCCTCAGGGATTGTGTCTAAACACGACACCTGTGTGCATGCTCTTTTTTATTTTGTCATCCACTCCTACAGGTACACAATGGCCTGCTCTTTCGAAAGGCGGAACAGGTTTTTATATGCCCAAGATGTTCTGTGTGCGTTCGCACACGGGGCCTCGGTTTATTGTCTCATCCGAATGACAAAGTACCTAAGTTACTTTCTTCTTTAACGCCAACAAAACCAGGTGGTACTGAGGATTCTAGCCATTCCGCTGAATTTCAACATCCTTAGGCAAACAAAGAAGCACAGAAAATGACAATGAAACACTTAATTAAATGTACAAAAACAACACTGAAGAAAAATGCCACAATGAGCAAATAAGACTGTAGAATGGACATCATGTGCGGATCCCAGTATTAATGATTTCACTATGGGGTCGTCAGAACAAAGCAGTACAGGCAAAATGTCATATCACAAAAAAAAAACATGACAATGTTTGAAATAATATTTGCTTGAAGAAAGAAAAGGCAGACGAATAGACGAGAAAGGCAGAAAATAAGAGGGACGGTAGAGACGTAAGGAAAAAGACAGAAACAGAGGGACAAAAGAGGAGGAATTTCATGCACATCTTCCAGAAGGTGGGGATGCTATTTATACTAAGAGCCCCAAGCACCACCACCCCCCTCCCAGCTGTCGGCTATGGCGTTGTGCCCTTGGAAAAGGCACTTTACGGCTATTTTCTCACCCCACCCAGGTGTAAAAGGGGTACCAACCTTGTGTTGGGGATTAACCCTGCGATAGACTGGCGTCCTATCCAGAGGGGAGTCTATGACTCTCAGTCGCTTAAGGCCACAGAAACTGGGATAAGCACCGGCCTGATGAGCCTTAGGCTGGGACAGACTTTAACTTTAACTGCCCACATAGATCTTGAGTTATAGTCCAAAAGTAACAAAATCTCCGCTGGGACTTCAATATACCCTCAGCGACAACACCAGGAGGAAAAGGGAACGTGCAGCATTAGGGAGAGGAGATACCCATGAGCATCTTATGGTGGGGGGGTCTGGGAACATGATGGATAAATTTGTTTTCTATCAGCCGCCTAGGGTACCTGCTGACGTGTTTTGTTTATATTATCTATGGATCCAATGACTGGTTGTTGTTGTTGTTGTTGCTGCTGCAGTTATAGTAGTAGTAGTAGTAGTAGTAGTAGTAGTAGTAGTAGTAGTAGTAGTAGTAAACAGCAGCAGTAGCAGCAGCAATAGTAGTAGTAGTAGTAGTAGTAGTAGTAGTAGTAGTAGTAGTAGTAGTAGTAGCTCCGTGACTTCAGTATAATCAGAAATAGGTAGAAAGGTAACAGCAGCAATAGGAGAGGAGTATAATGAAACTTTATATAGGGTAGTGAGGAACATGATGAACATGTTTTTATCAGTAGGTATGTGAGTAGTTTTGTTATATTACTATCACCAAGAATGTGTGTTGTGTGTTAGTATAGTAGTAGTAGTAGTAGTAGTAGTAGTAGTAGTAGTAGTAGTAGTAGTAGTAGTAGTAGTAGTAGAGCAGAATAGTAGTAGTAGTCAGCAGCAGTAATAGTAGTAGTAGTAGTAGTAGTAGTAGTAGTAGTAGTAGTAGTAGTAGTAGTAGTAGTAGTAGCAGCAGCAGAAGCTGCAGCAGGAGCAGTAGAAGTAGTAGTAGTGTAGTAGCAGTAACATTATACTACTAACTAATAATAATAATACTACATAATAATACTATACTAATACATATACTATATATTATATATATGATATGATGATATTATTGATTTATATATGATTATTTTGTTAGTTATTTTTTTTTTTTTATTTTTTATTATCATTATAAAAATGATGAGATGATGTTGATGATGATGATATGATAATAGGACAACGACTATAATGACGATGTGGTGAGTACAATGATGAAAATGAAGAAAACAGTGTTTAAATTTTGAACCGATGTAAAAGTGAAACTTAAAACTCGTTTGATTATTAACTTGGCTGTGAGAACTACTTGAAGAGCGAAGAATTCGGGAAAAGGGGGGGGGGGGGGGGGGGGGGGGGGGGGGGGGGGGGGAGCAAGAACGCGGAAACAGAAGGAATGGACAATGAAATACGATGAGTAACAAAGAAAAAGATATTATTTAGAAATTTTCATGTATGCTTTCAGAACAAGATGTATTTAAACCAAACTTCCAAAAGGTAGGGTTAATTTCTTTTTAATCTGACTTGAAGAAAACGCTTTATCCACAAATGGATTTTCTGTGTTACATCATGTCTCTTGCCATTAAGTGTCGATAGAGTGGGCTGTCATCAGGTAGGACATGTCCACACATTACCCTCTTTATGCTCTGCTCTGCACGGTCCTCTTCCTGTGTGCATCAAGTCTCTTAGTAGAGAGAAATGCACCATTAACAGGGCTGACGTGTTCCCCTGTGTCTCTGTCTTGTTGCAACGAAAACATGTCATGTCAACGGAATCCCTTTTTCAAAAGCATCATGTCACTGTCTTTTTTTTTTTTTTAAGCGGGTATGAGTGTCCATTAGCATGACAATTTGCTATCTATCATTATTCTAATTGCTGTGATGATTCATACCTGTGTAAACAATACTTATTTTCCCACTTTCCATGTTCTTTGCCTATAAGCTACAGGCACGTAGGCACGCGTACTTCTGCGTACGCAGGCGTAGGAAACCCCAAACCCACACAACACACACCCCACCAACACACACACACACGCACACACACACAATCCCCACACACACACACACACACACACACACACCCATTCGTGCACACATTGTTTACAAGTAGATAGACCACTTCTAATTTAAAGCAATTTTCAAAACAAACATTCCTGATTGTTCCTCTCTCCAAAAATGATGCGTTCACAAAAAAGATGTCAAAAAGCGTGAGTAGCAGAATGCAACCTTGGCTCGGCATCTGTCGAAGTACAGAGCTACTTGCTTCCCCAGAGAATCTTGGACAAGAATTGTACTTCTTGCCTTGAATTGATGTGAATAAGGAAGATGACATGAATCAGCCTCTTGTCCATGAGGCACTTCTTCATATTGCCTACAGTGCAGCGTACAACTCTATGTTGAAAGCCTTTTTGAAGTCAGTGAAGACGTGGTCGATTTTCTGTTGCTGCTGGTAATTTTTCTTGCACAGAACTCTGAGGTTGAATATCTACGTGCTTCTTTTGAGGTGAGCACAGCCTGTGTGGGGACAGGACAGCTCAGTGGTCAGAACACTGCTTTCCAAAAATAAGCAGTATTAAGCGTGGTTACCAAGTGGATGGGTGACCGTTTACGCACCTTGGCTTCAGTACAGTACCCCCAGTTCACCCAGCTGTAAATGGGTACCTGCCCTCTTTAGAGTCAGGGAAGGTAAGGCAGCAAGGGAGAAGAGATGGGTGCTGTCCTAAATATGCTGGCCCCTAGAGAGGCTGAGGTGTCTGAAAACCTCGCTCCCCTACGACCACGAAGATTATGGGACACCTTTGCCTTTTTACAGCCTATGTTCCATTGTGGTGACTTCTTCTGCTTGTAGATTAAGAAATATTCTTTTATAACGAGGATACAACGGAACAAGCACTCATGTGATTTTTTTTTTTTTTTTTACATTAAGGCCCACTGTACATGCGGTTTTGTAAATTTTGTTATCCTTCTCACCGTGACAAATGGCTTACTCCTGTCAAAATAGAAGTCAACAAAGATGACAGATTCTCTTGATTTTTGGAGCCAACATTGTGTTTTCGTTCCTTGAGTAGAGATACGTGGTTCACGATCGGTGAGATTTTTGCGTAAGTAACATTTGTCCCCTACCAATAAGGTAGCCGCATTCTGAACTCGGGTTAAGATGTTAAATCTATCCGACCAACCATGGCCGGTGCTTTGCGTTTCTGTGGCGTTAAGCGACTGAGAGTCATAGACTCCCCCCTGGATAGGACGCCAGTCTATCGCAGGGTTAACCCCTAACACAAGGTTGGCACCCCTCTTACACCTGGGTGGGGTGAGAAAATAGCCGTAAAGTGCCTTTTCCAAGGGCACAACGCCATAGCCGAAAGCTGGGATCAAACCCGCAACCTTGAGATTACGAGTCCAACGCCCTAACCACTAGACTACAGCGGCGGCTTCTGAACTCGGGTATGATGTCTAAACACAAACCAGCGTGTTTGCATTTTTTAAAATATGTTTTTTTAGCCATCTCTTCTTACAGGCACAAAATGGCCTACTCTTCCGAAAGACAGAACGCAGATTTTAATGTGTGTGCAAGATGTTCTGCACGTATTCGTGCTCGGGACCTCGGTTTATAGTCTCATCCGAGGACTTTCCGAGGAGTGAATCTGCGATCATAATTTAACTCTAGGAGAAAAATCCCCTTGAACAGGTGGCTCTAACCAGAGCTGTCAAATCGCGAACTCAATGCTCTGACCACTAGGCCACCACGTCCCCCGGGCCAACATTATTCAGCGAAGAAGAACAAGAGAGCAGAAGAATGGTTTGACCATTTTGTGGCTCTTCTGTGTAACAAAGGGAAGTCTATGTTCTCATCTTGGCGTTTTTCTTCTTTATTTTTCCCTGAAACACAGGGCGTTGGTGGGGTGAAGGGGAGGTACATAAAAGAAGAAGAAGAAGAAGACATGATGGAAAAGTTCAGGTAACAGAGGAGATAAAGAAGAGCAGGAGAGCAGAGAGAGAGAGAGAGAGAGAGAAGAGAGAAAAGATCGCCTGACAAAAGAAGTTTTGAACTCCAAATCCACGAAGGTCTTCTATGAGCTGACCCCAAACTCGAGGTCAGTGCTAGGGCAGGTAATTCAATAATGGGCCAAAAGAAGGGGGGGGGGGGGGGGGGGGAGGAGACCCAAT
Organism: Stramonita haemastoma; assembly: GCA_030674155.1. Classification (NCBI taxonomy): domain Eukaryota; kingdom Metazoa; phylum Mollusca; class Gastropoda; order Neogastropoda; family Muricidae; genus Stramonita; species Stramonita haemastoma. Next base: position 38,891,612 of record CM060331.1, read on the forward strand.
TGGTGGGCGTGTTGTGTTCCACGCAGAGCGAGATAAAAGGTGAGGTCACGCCCAATTTCATCCCAGGTAACGAGACGTGAAAAGAGCAGTTAAACCTCACAGAGTCCGGTTTCGCTAGGTAACGGAGGATTGACTTGAAGTCGTCAGAGCCAGTGCCCTGTCCCCTGTGGGACTCTTTAACGTTCATCTTTTCTGGCTGAAGCTGACTTCAGAGTCAGTTAAGTTCGCTAAGTAAACAAGTCCCTCTTTTCTTGTTAATGCAGGTAGTCTGTCACACACTATCGCGTGTTGTTCTTGTGTATGAACAAAGATTTCTTTGTTTGAAACAGTAGCATTTTAACAAAGAGACAATGGTGAACATCAGGCATGAAACAACAAACAGACAAAGGTGAACATCAGGTATGAAGGAAATGGGAGTTGTCACCAGGGTCCGCTCATAATGGTGTGTGTATTACAGACTGAAAAAGAAAATGTCCTTCTGTTTCTGGAACCACAAAGACCTATCAAAAGCTCTCTGTTTGATAGTCAAGGGCTCCCTTTTTGTGTAATGCTGTCTTTTAGAGTAAAAGTCTGTGTGTGTTTTTAAATAGCGGTTGTTGTTTATTTTGAGCTACAATACACTAGAAGCTGAATTCAACGTTTCACATGCTCTCTCAACAAATATACAGAATTCTTTTGTTGAGTCATTCTGCTTAAATTTTTATCTTAAAAATTATTACCAATTCTTAACCGTCTGTGTACTAGTCTATTATACAGAATAATATATATTGTTTTAATTATGTTCACACCAATTGATCTGTGAGAGAGAGAGAGAGAGAGAGAGAGAGAGAGAGAGAGAGAGAGAAGAGAGAGAGAGAGAGAGAGAGAGAGAGAGAGAGAGAGAGAGAGAGAGAGATTCGAATGATTTACTCACAAAATGATTTATTCACTTGATCCATACATGAAAGGGATTACCGAACTGCTTAGTATTTTGGTGGTGGAAAACCAACCGTAGCAACAACAAAATGCTGCTGTATCACTCACTCACCACTCAGTCCCATGTCCAAAGACGTAGGGGGACATGAGAGAAGACGCAACAGAGATCTTTTTCCATGCATTCACGATCCTGTGTGCTATAGGAGGTGTTTAGGGTTGGCGGTCCATCTTTGATGTTGTCAACCCACATGCTGCTGTATAGTGTTGATAAACTCTACAATTTCCGATTGAGCCAAACAATTCAGAATCCGAGTTCATATTACTATTACAGGTACGTATTTGTGTAGCCCAGTTGTTTTTCCCTTTGACATCTAGATCATAAAGCATCTTGTAGGATTAAAACGTAGCCTTTTCTCATCCATATGCAGAATAAATTTTAATCCAGTATCTAACGCATCTTACAGCAGCATTAACAGAGAGAAGATATCTATTAGATCTAGTTGCACTGATTCACAATGTGTTACAGCTGCATTCAGACCCCAAATTTCTACGCCATATAACACAATGGGTTGTATTTGCGCATCAAATATCTTAAAGAGCAAGTCACAGGAGTTTTTATTCAGTAATCGTGGTATTTTTTTCAAAATAAAATAACAATCCTCGTTTACCTCGACTTGTCAAATATTTACAGAGAGAGAGAGAGAGAGAGAGAGAGAGAGAGAGAGAGAGAGAGAGAGAAGAGAGAGAGAGAGGAAGAGAGAGGAGAGAGAGAGGACAGGAGACAGACAGACAGACAGACAGACAGACAGACAGACAGATAGACAGACAGACAGACAGAGAGACAGAGAGACAGAGAGAGAACCAGAGGCGGGAGATTTTATCACATTGGGATCACTGCACTAGTGTTCAGTGCTGCCACTTCTCATCTACCAGACACCCACCTATCTAAACAGTGAAAAAGGTCGCAGGTTCAATTCTTGCTTAAGCCCGGCTTTATCCTATCCACTAGACTACGAATGGTGGTCTGAATGCTAGTCTTTTGTAATGAGATATTAAACTAAGATTCTGCATGCAGCACCATTAAGGCCACGTAAAAGAACCCACGGCAACAAAAGAGCTTTTTGTGGCCAAATTCTGCACAAAAAAAAACCAACAACAAACCGCTCATGTCAGGAGAACGAACGCACCAGCAAACAGAAAAATGAAGGTGATATATTTGTACCTGTTGTGATCTGCTCTTCTCAGGAAGAGTGGCTCAAATTTCATGTACAGAAATCTATCGATTATTGTTGTATGTCTGTCTGATTGTCTGTTCGTCTGTCTATCTGTCTGTCTTTATGCTGTCTGTCTGTCTGTCTGTCTGTCTGTCTGTCTGTCTGTCTGTCTGTCTGTCTCTGTCTCTGTCCTCTGTCTCTCTCTCTCTCTCTCTCTCTCTCTCTCTCTCTCTCTCTCTCTCTCTCTTGTGTGAAGGTATTAAATTTTTTTTGAGGAATGGCGTCATGTCATCATTCTTCTTTTTATGATATTTTAAGAGGGAAAAACTCTTGATAAAACTAGATTTTATTTCATTCTTTTGTTTCTTCTTTTTTTTTAAATCCTCTTGTTCTCTGCGTTTCCTTAACGGTTGTGGTAGTTAGTCCCTGGTTTTCTCTGAGCTTGCACTTTGCAGGAGGTCTGTCTGCTGGCCTCAGCCGACACATCCCGACTTCAGTTCATTTCAGGTTGCATGCTGCATAATTATGTTGTGTTTCTGAAACCCACCAAACACTCACATGACGACGGGATAGCATAATGGTCAAACATTGCGCTCGCAATTTGACGACCGAGTTCGACTCCCGTTCGAGGGGATTTTCCCCTGGAGTTAACATCAGTGCTGACTCCACTCTCATCTTTCGATGAGACTGTAAACCGAGGGAGACCCCGTGTGTGAACGCACGCAGAACATCTTGTGCACACGTTAAATCTGTTCCGCTTTCGTAAGAGTAGGCCTTGTGTGCCGGTGGGAACAGATGACAATATTTACAAAACTGCATACACACGGGGACTGGCTGAAAAAAACCACATGAGTCTTATACAATTACCTCGATATAAAAGAATAAATAAATAAATAGTTTAAAAATGAATCACGAGATCTTGAACAAGCACATTTCATCTTCTGCGTGTGTATTTGTGATTTCATGTTTTCATTTTTTCCCAACTTTTTAATAAGTTTTTATGACATAATTATACCGAAACAAAATTTCAAATTTTTGTCACACGCTCTGAACTAAAACGAAGATGCACCTTTTTAAAGAGACTGAGTGAGAAAATGAAACGAAGAAAAACCTAGTCTACTTTCACAAACCTTACCTATTGGTGTTTTTTATGGTTTTCTTTCTCAGCATAATTACAAGGTGTATTTTTGCTATTATAATCCACTGTGAAAGGGACTGTTACCTATTCAATGAGTATGTCAGAATCAAAATCTCCCCCCCCCCCCCCCCTCCTCCTCTCTCCTCTCTCTCTCTCTCTCTCTCTCTCTCTCTCTCTCTCTCTCTCTCTCTCTCTCCTCTCTTCTCTCTCTCTCTCTCCAAACAGTCCCAAGAGAAGGAAAATACCAATCCAGAATTCGTGACAAGGAGTTGCCTGGATAATTCACGAAAAATAGACCACACACACACACACACACACACACACACACACACACACACACACACACACACACACACACACACACACACATAATGTCGACCCTTTTCTACCCTCCCCTCCCCATCCCACCCCACCCCCTCCCCTCCCTTAACCCCACCCATCATATCACTATGACTGGAAGAACCCAACCTTCCTCTCGGAACAAGGGAGCAGCACAATGCTATGAAAGAGAACAAGTTGGTCACAAAGTCCGTTAGCCAGTGTTCTGCCGTTGAAAATCAGTCAACAAGCAACTGTGGCGCAGCGGCCTGTGAGATATGTATCGTAGCACACTAACATGCACATGTCGAAATTGCTTGCATGCACGCACATTAACCGCCTCCCCTTCCCCATACACCTCTCTACCACCCCTTACTCTACCCTCCCCATCCTCCCAGTCTTTAGCCAGTCTTTTTTTGTTTATTTTTATGTAGAATTTGCACACGTTGTTGAAAGAACAATACATAGCCTGACCGATGAAGAGTGGGAATAATTGCAACAGAAGTGACAGAAACTGCACTTTGTTGACAGTAACAACAGGAATCTGCCTTGACTTAAAGTGGTATACAAATACAAATACAAGAAGAACAAGAAGAATGCCACAACAACATCAACGATAATCACACAGTATGGAAATGTCTGACAGAAAAACAAGATGTTCTAAAGAGGCAGACAGAGTACTGCTCTGAATTGTACACATACACAGCAACAGGAGACCCCAAGGTGCTAGATGTCCCTCTACCAACCAACAACAACAGCTACCACATCTTACCGGTAAAAGCTGAAGGTGCAGTAAAATCACTAAAAAGAGGGAAGTCAGCAGTAGTGGATAACATTCCATCAGAACTGGTCCGGACAGGAGGAGAGGCCATGACAGAGGTGTTACTACTCACCAACTGGCGGACAGTTGAGTGGCCAACACCTTAGACTCAGCCCCTGATTATCACTCTACCGAAGAAAAGCAATTTACCACAATGCCAAAACTATCGTACTGCCAGCCTATTTAGTCATCAAAGCAAAATCATGCTAAGAATCTTCTTGAATAGACTAAAGCTCAATCTCAGGAGATCATCAAAGAAGATTAGGCAGAACTCTGTGAAAAATACTTGCAATACCAGCAAGATCTTTATCACATCTTTGTAGACCTTAATAAGGCGTTTGACAGTCTGGCATGCAGCTCTGTGGGCAACCGTGAGGCTGTATAACATCAATGCAAACCTGATCAGATCCATACAATGCCTCTATGACAAGGCAACCAGCGCAGTCTACCATGACAGCAACATAGAAGATTGGTTCCAAATCAATTTTGGAGTACACCAAGGATGTTGCTTTCTCCCACCCTCTTCAACATCTTCTTCGAGAGAATAATGGTCCACGCAGTTGAAAACCATGCAGGGATAGTCAGCACTGGGGGCAGAACAATTACGAACGACGACATCGACGGCCTAGCTGGAGAAGAACAATAGCTAGTCAGCATGGTAAATTACCTTGATGAAGCCTCTTCAGCATATGGTACGTAGATCAGTGCAGAAAAAACTCTGTTGATGGCAAATAGTGCCAATGGCATCATCACTGACATTATTATAGACGGCAAGAAAATTGAGATCGTCCGTAGCTTCAAATACCTAGGAGATTATAGTATCAGATGAAGGATCAAAACCTGAAATTCTCTCCAGGGTATCTCAGACCACTGCTGCAGTGACCAAACTGAAAGTCCTCGGAAATGACACGAACATTGCCCTCAGCTTCGAGATCAGACCGATGCACTCCGTGGCTGACACTGAAAGAAGGATACAGGCAATGGAGGTGAGATGTTTCCGCAAACTCCTTGGTATCTTATACAGAGATCATATTACTCATGAGGAGGTGACAACTATAATTGAAAACGCTATCGATCACATGAAGAGATCCTGACTTCAGTGAAAAAAATGCAAACTGAAATGGTACTGGCACGTCACATGGACATCCTGACTGGACAAGGCTGTCCTAAAGGGGACAGTAAAAAAGGGAGATGAAGAGGCAGACAGAGAAAACGATGAGAAGACAGCACCAAAGAGTGGACTGGTCTTAAGTGGAACGATTTACTACAGACAATTGAGGACCATGAAGAGTGGATGAAGCTGGTTGCACAATCTTCAGTGGTGCCCAAACGGTCAACAAGACTACGGGATAGAGGTGAAGGTGAAGAAATCACCACCATCACGACCACCACACACACTGTCAACTCCAACAACAAGATAAAGGAGAAGAATGATGGTGTTGACAACGATGCTGCTACTGTTGCTGCTCCTGATGATGATGATGATGATGATGAGATGGAAGACTAAGACAGAAACAGAGACGCAAACAGAAATGTGTGTTTGAGACACACACACAGGTAAACAAAATGGGTAAAATTAGCTACCCCCTCCCCCCAAAAAAAAAAATCAGTCTTATGTAAACAAACAAACGGTTACCACTACACAACAAAACAAACACAAGTTCCAACTCCGTACTCCCCTTTCCTTCAAAAACGGAAATGAAAATCGAAAGCTCAAATAACAAGTGAAATATCCCACAGAGAAACCGGCAAGATATTCATCTTGTGTCCTGAGGTCCCCCCAAAAGCAAGCAAGCAAACAAACAAACAACAAGAACAAAACCACTTGCACCAACAGGCACACACACACACACACACACACACTCTCTCTCTCTCTCTCTCCTCTCTCTCTCTCTCTCTCTTCCTCCCTCCCCCCCCTCCCCCTCTCCCCCCCTCCCCCCCCAACACCTCTGTAGATGTTATTTTCAGATTAACGTCCACAGATGGAGGGCGATAAACTAGACATGGCGGGCAAAAAGAGCAGATAACTACCCACCACCGCTGCAACACGATCGGCACACAACTCTACGGTAAAGCCGACATCTTGGCCTGACGACAGAGATTCGGATCAGACCGCTGACAATATGCAAATCGGAAAGGGTAAGGGGTCAAGGAGGAGAAGAAGAACGGGTGGGTGGTAGTGTGTGTGATGGTGGTGGTGGTGGTGGTGAGGGGTGTCATGGGACTAAAAGATGCCACTAAGTGTTCTAGCGCCCGCGCGCACACGCGCGCACACACACACAACACATCTAGAAATAAACATTTCACACACATATCTAGAAATAAATATTTCACACATACACACCTAGAAATAAACATTTTCACACACATATCTAGAGATAAATATTCACACAGATTCTAGAACAAAACATTCACACACACACACACACACACACACATGATAAGAAAATCTTTGTTTCATTTGGTGTTATACACAATGCAAAGCAACAATGTAAGAAGGTTACATCCTAGAAATTCAGCTTCAAAAGTTATCCCTTAAAACAGTTACGAAGTTACTGATGAGTAAACCAAATGCATATTTTTTTCACAACCTTGATATAATTTGATGAATATTCCTTACATTTAACATTGACCTTTGCTTGATTTTAACAAACACAAAAGCGTACGAACTGATCCATGTTCTAAAATATTTTCACACACACACACACATAAACACGAACGTCCCTGCACCCCTGCACACATGCACATATACACAAGCATCTTGTTTGCACACACACACACACACACACACACACACACACACACACACACAAATCTGTTGTACAACCTATAATAATCTGGTTGTCAGGGTATAGGTGGGTATGCTGCATTTTAACCTAAGACTTTCTTTTTTTCTTTTTTTGTAAATACATTTTTTTACATCCTATCTTTCGCTTGCAGTAGGTGCCTTACATAAACACAAATTTTCTGTACAAATTACACTTTAATGTCTTTGATACTTTTCATGTAGCTGATGATTGTCATTGTGTAGAGGTACACAGTCGACGAAAAAGGTGTGGGGAATGTCGAAGGAGAAACACACACAGCTAACGAAATGCGTGGCAATATGGTAGGGGAATGACCCCAGAATCGGTGACACCAGTCCCTAAACACAACATTATGCTGTCATTAATAGTCGAAAAGCAAACACAACTTAGTGCTGTCATTAATAGTAAAAAAAAAAGAGTGTCAGATGAAAAAATAGTGGCAGATCTCATGTGGAAAGTGATTTCGAAAATATTGGGAAAAAAAACAATACTAAAACACCCCTCAACAACATGGAAATAGGGAATATTTCAAGCAATTGATGACCTTATTGTAATGTTCAAGAAAATATATTTGTTTATTTATTCATTTATTCTTTTGATATCGGGATAATAGAATAAGCTTTCATTGTTTTTTTTTAATTAAATCCAGTCCCAGTTTTTGTCGTTTTGTCATCCGTTCCTAAACTTCCCCAAAAATGGGAAGTAGGCAATGTTGTTGGCAGTTGTGGAAGTTCACCTTGCGTTGGATGTTTTGGTGTCGAATACTATTTCACTACTATATATATTTTATATACATCACTATTAGTTCTTCTATTATTATTATTATTATATATATATATATTGTGTGTGTGTGTGTAAACACACGTGTGTGTTTTTTTAATATTTATGATTTATTTTATTTTATTCTTTTATATCGCGAATAATGGAATAAGCACTCATGTGTGTGTGTGTGTGTGTGTGTGTGTGTGTGTGTGTGTGTGTGTGTGTGTGTGTGTGGTGTGTGTGTGTGTAACGCAGGGTGTGTGTGTGTAAACACAACATGTGTGTAAATGCACTGTTGTGTGTTTGTGTGTGTGTTGTGGTGGTGTGTGTGTGCAGACAAATTATCAGTCCTGTAGCATGTGCAGTTTGACCCCCGCCCCCCCCCACACACACACACACACACACACATACACATTATGTGTCAGTGGAAACGGATGACAAAGAAAAAGAGATGTCGGTCGCAGCTGAAAAACAGCATTCCACCATACTTTATATGAACTTCCAAGCTTTCAACAGAACGCCTAAAATAATGTTGAAAACATGGCAGGGGATAAAAATTGGACTGTTCCAAACAGGGCCATGGCGGCTTTCTACTACTAGTTTGGCGAGAATTAACATATTTTTTTTTTATTATATTCTGGACGCTTCCTTGATCCTCACTCCCCGGGGAGACCAGCCCAAAATTTCATGCAGAGAAATTCTGACTGTGAAATAAATGTATAAAATAAATGTAAATAATAAATCAAAGTTAGCATTTGAGGGATTGAAAGAGGCAGTCTTGGGCCCTGACCAGGTTTGGGCAGTGTTTCACCTTGAAGAGTATTGATGACATATTGGTTTTAAATTTGATTCAGTGTGATTGTTATAGTGGCAAAAAGAATTACACTTTCAATAGGGTTTATTTGAATCATTAGTTATGCTAAGATTTCATTTTTAGTCGAGAAATTACCCCCCCCCCCCCCCACCCCTTCTTTTTTTTTCTAAAATGCATTTTTTTTCAGGGAGGTAAACGCTTACACAACAGTTCTCTCTCTCTCTCTGTGTCTCTTCTCTTCTCTCTGTCTCTCTCTCTCCCTCTGTCTCTCTCTCTCCCTCTGTCTTCTCTCCTCTGTCTCTCTCTCACCATGACTTGGAATCCATGCCATAACGATCCTTTGGGCTATGAATTTTTTTCTTGGTTCATGTGTATATCTATGTGTTTTTTTTTGTGCCCAGATCCCCTTCCCACTGTCCCCTTGTGAATAGGCTTAAAAGCCTATTGAAATGAAGAACTCTCTCTCTCTTCTCTCTCTCTCTCTCTCATCTCTCTCTCTCTCTCTCTCTCTCTCTCTCTCTCTCTTTTCTCTCCTCTCTCTCTCTCTCTCTAACGAGTGAAATACAAAAAGTCCTCGGATAAACTATAAACCACAAGGCCGTATGAGAACGCAAAACATCTTGCACAACACGTTAAATCGTGTTCCGCTTTTTGTAAGAGTAGGCCATCGTGTGCCGGTGGGAACAGATGACAAGATTTTCAAAACTGCATACACACGTGAACTGGATGTAAAAAAAAGCACATGGTGTTTAGTCCATAATCCTGGATATAAAAGAATAACTCTCTCTGTCTCTCTGTCTCTGTCTCTGTCTCGTCTCTCTCTCTCTCTCTCTCTCTCTCTCTCTCTCTCTCTCTCTCTCTCCTCTCTCTCTCTCCTTCTCTGTGCGAGATACCCCCCCCCCCAATCAAGCAGGCAGTCTGTTCTAGTGACCAGAAGCCCACAGGTGGTCTAGATGACGTTGGTAACAGAGTGTACATTGCACCAGGGAACAGTAGTCGGATTTGATCGGACCCCTGCCATTACAGTATGTGCCCCCCTAGTGAAAACTGGTGGCTACTGTCTTCCAACATTTTTTTTCTTCTAATTTATGGCTCTGTCCCCTATGACCTGACCATTGGTAAGTAATTGTGTCGGTTTTTACTGTTGTTGTTGCTGAGAGAGAGAGAGAGAGAGAGAGAGAGAGAGAGAGAGAGAGAAGAGAGAATGAGAAGAGAGAGAGAGAAGAACAATGACAATGACAATGACAAAGATTTATTTTTTTTTTCAACCCTTTCACAAATGGGTAATGGGGGAGGGACCGACCAATCGTCAAGATGACAACAAAATTGCACGAACGTACTAGTAAGATTTGTCGCGATTGGTAACCGAAACGACGTATTTTTTTCAATATTTGTGTGTGTCCCCTGTAACAACCCATTCGTAAGTAAGTGAGAGGGAGCAGAGAGAGAGAGAGAGAGAGAGAGAGAGAGAGAGAGAGAGAGAGAGAGAGAGAGAGAGAGAGAGAGAGAGAGAGTGTGTGTGTGTGTGTGTGTGTGTGGTGTGTGTGCGTGTGGGTATGTGTGTTTCTGTGTCTGTGTCTCTGTGTGTATCTGTGTGAGAGAGAGAATGTGTGTGTGGTGTGTGTGTGTGTGTGTGTGTGTTGTGTGTGTGTGTGTGTACGCGCACACGCGCGTGTGTGTGCGTAAAAGAGAGAGAGATTGTGTGTGTATGGGATGTGTGTGTGTGTGTGTGTGTGTGTGTGTGTGTGTGTGTGTGTGTGTGAGGAGAGAGAAGAGAGAGAGAGAGAGAGAGAGAGAGAGAGAGAGCAGAGAGACAGAGAGACGAGAGAGACAGAGAGAGAGAGAGAGAGAGGATGTGCCAGTGTATGTCTTAAGTCTATACTTATTGTTTCGTGTGTTTGTGTCTATCATTATTTTTTCGTGTGTTTGTGGGTAAGGAGACGGAAGTGGATAGCACTTTTTGTACACGTTTAAAAAAAGTAAACAAGTTCAGAAATCCCCCTCTTTTTGCTTCCCTTTTTACCCTTCCTTTCAACTCGTCACTTTTAAGTTACTAACCTTACCAGTAGACGACTTTTTTCTTAATATATAATAATAGATAATTTTTATATATATATATATACTTGATGATGGGACATCGTGGTAGTAATAAAAGTATGTGACGTTCTAATCATGACCTCACCTTACAGTATAATCATGGCTTGGTGTGGGCTGTCACCACATGACTAGACACAATGGGTCATCATCTGTCTCTGTCAGCAGTCCATCTTCTTTCAGTCGGAATAAAAAGACAGAAGGCGAGGAGCACGACTGATCACACACACCACACACACACACACTACACATCCCATCCACACACCTACCACACACACCAGTTATATTTTATTCTTATCTATTATACTCATTCTTAATACTACACACAACATACATACAACATACACATAATACATACATAATAATATACATAATACATACATACATAAAAACACGCGCGCGCGGCACCCGCACAGAACACACGCACACACACACACACGCGCGCACGCACGCACGCACGCACACTCACACACACAAACACCCACAGAGAGAGAGAGAGAGAGAGAGAGAGAGAGAGAGAGAGAGAGAGGAGAGAGAGAGAGAGAGAGAGAGAGAGAGAGGGGGGATACACAGACACACGTGTACACCACACACACACACACACACACACACACACACACACACACACACACACACACACACACACACACACACACACACATCATGCCCTGCTTGATAGAGTGGCAAAGTTGAGGGCTTGGAGGCAGGATAGACAAGCCACAATAAAAAGACATTTTTTTTGGTTTTCAGCAGTTATTACGATCATACATTAATTCTACAATTCATACAGCAATTCGTACAATTCATACAGATGTTTTTTTTTAAAAGTTTATACAACAGTCCTTACACTTTATACAACGATTCTATCAATTCATACAACAGGTCTTTGCAATTATGCAACAGTTTATTTTCATGAACGTTCTTACAATCGCAAACTTAAATTACATGCAGCTACTTAATTTCAGGCAGACAGTTTTGACAATTCATAAACAGTGGTTATATTCTATGCAACAGTTCTTCATTCATGCAACATTCTTACAATTCCGTGCACAGTCTTACAATTCATGCAAGTTCTTACAATTCAGATAACGTTACTTACATTTCAGGTAACGTTCTTCAATTCGCAAATCATTCTTACAATTCATGCAAAGCAGTTTAAATTTCATGCAGCAGTACTTACATTTCAGGAACAGGTCTTGCATTCATAAATAGTTCTTACAATTCATACCAGTTCTTACAATTCATAAAGTTCATACATCCATACAAGAATCTTACATTTCATGCAACAGTACTTACAATTCGTACACCAGTTCTTTGTTTCATTCAACAGTACTTACAAATGACGCAACGTTCTTACAATTCATGCAACTGTACTTACGATTTATCCAACAGTACTTACAAATGATGCAACAGTTCTTACATTTCATGCAGCAGGTCTTGCAATTCATGAAACAACTTGTACAACAGTTCTGATAACATTTTTTTTGCGAAATTCCTTATACCATAATATGCACTGAATTGCCTAAAAGAACAAACTTAAATCAATTGTTTAAACATCTTACACTATGTATCCTCACATTCCTTACATCATAAGCATTGCATTCGTTGGGAAAACAATTATAACATTTTTTACACATAACTATTATTCTAGACAAATTGTACAACAATTCCTGCAGATTTACTATGACATGATCACTTGAGTTCTAAAAAATCTGACAATGCTTTTTATAACATATCTTACAATTCTTAGAATAATTCTACGAACAATGCTGACAAATTTCTTACAACGTGAACATTGCAGTGTCTAAAGTTTAAAATGATAATTATTGTTTGTTTGCTTTTGTTGGTACGGGGGGTGGTGGTGGTGGAAAGCAGGGCGTTGTGGTAGTGATGGTAATTAGGTGAGAAAGATGAGTGGGTGGCTGGTTGTTCGCTTGGTTAGTTGGTTGGTCGGTAAGTTGTTTTTTCGTGTCGTGTTTAGACACCATCCCTGAGGGGAAAAATAATAATGGGTAGGCACTGCATTTGTGGCGAAGCGCTGTCCTCGGGGAGAGCAGCCCGAATTTCACGCAAAGAAATCTGCTGTGACATAAAGTGGTATATAATTTTGTTTCTGTTTTCGTTGTTCATTGTTTTATGTTGTTACTGCCTCTGTTACTGTTACCTGTACTGGTATTATGACATGACTG
>CM060331.1:38909682-38917182 GCA_030674155.1 Stramonita haemastoma
GTGAATCATCACACAAAGTCCTGCAAAATCGGACAGCACAAAACACTGTCTTCCCGAACGTTAGCATACTGATCAATTTAGCAGTATCCCCGGAGTCGGAATGCGGCTACCTTCATGGTGGGGTGGGAAAAAACGGTCGCATACGCAAAATGTCACCATTGGTGAACCTTGGAGTTGTAGCTGAGGAATGAAAAAGGTTTAGCAATGTTTGCTCTTGAGGCTTTTGGTATCTTTATCTATGAGTTGATAGTGCTCACACACACACACACACACACACACACACACACACACACACACACACACACACACACACACACAGAGACAGAGAGACAGAGAGAGAGAGACAGACAGACAGACAGACACGGACAGAAACAAAGACAGAGAGAAAGAAGGGGGGGGGGGGGGCATTATAGCTTGCGCTAAGATATTTTATTTCACTTGAAAAAAGCCTTGCCATGTTTTGTGGAACATATTAGATCAACAAGTTGCCATCTTATGACAGTCAAAGGCAAATGCCTTCAGGCAAGAAGGCGGGTGTGCACTAAATCTGGGTCACTGACCGAATTCAAGCGGATTTTAAAAAAGAAAATCCAAAACCTGTGTTTAGCCAGCTGTCGGAGTGAAACCAGGAGTAACTAGGTTTCACAAATCAGAGTGAGGAAACACACTTACATACAAACACAAGCTTGCATGTGCACACACGCACGCACGGACGTGGTGTATGTGTGTGTGTGTGTGTGCGCGCGCGCACAAGCATATTTAAATGCCCCAGGGGGGCAAATTGACATAAAAACAAACAAAAATGTCAACAAGATTTCTTGTTTTGTTTTTGTAGCTGCACAATAATTATATATATTTAACATAAGAAAATGAAAGAATGCTATTAAAAAACATGCCTTGATGACTATATTTTGACACTTTTTTATTTTCAAATATCTCAGCATAGGTATTAGCAAAAAAAAAAAAAAGGAAACTAGGTTACTGACCTAATTAGGACTGACAAGTAGAAACAAACAACAGAGTAAAAAATGCACTTGGGTGTGGTCCTTTGTCAGTGTGATTAGGAGTGAGTTATGAAACTTCAGGAGTTGGAGTAAGGTCGCGCGCGCGTGTGTGTTGTGTGTGTGTGTGTGTGTGTGTGTGTGTGTGTGTGTGTGTGTGTGTGAAGAGAGAGAGAGAGAGAGAGAGAGAGAGAGAGAAGAGAGAGAGAGAGAGAGAGAGAGAGAGAGAGAGAGAGAGAGAGCATTTTAGAACAGGTATTATATTTAGGACATCATGTAGAGATGCTAGTTTGGGACAGGTATTTGGAGCATCAGTTACACTGGGCAGATTGAGACAGGTGTTATATTTGAGACATTACATACAGAGGGAAGTTTGGTACAGGGGATATGACTACATTGGACATCATTTACAGAGGGTGTTTGGGACAGGAGATATTATTTGGGACAATCATCTACACTGGGCAGTTTGGAACCAGTGTCATATTTGAACAATCATTTACATGGGTAGTGTGGAACAGGAATAATGTTAGGGGCATAATTTACGGTAGGTGCAGTTTGGAAACAGGTGACATGAAGCAGGGCATTATTTATCTGCAAGAAGTGTTTGGGAAGGTGGTATAAGTATTTGGATATCTTTTACAGTGGACTGTTTAGAAGGTGACACTTTTCGGGAAATGTTGACAAGTAACAGATAGTTTGAGGAATCCTGTTGTGGTGAAGGGTTATGGGACAAGTGATCTCCCTTTTGAAAGTTCACATATGAGGTAAAATTTGGGACCATTCACTACAGATACTTTGTCCTTTTAAATCTCTACTGTTTTCATACCCAATTCCACACATTGATGGGCTGCTCTTTCTTTTTCGTTATTTCTTTGCCATACCATCTGTAATTGACCTCCCTCCCTCTTTGCGAATGCAATATGACATCTTTTTCCAACCTCAAGACATATCTATTAAAAATCTAAGATTTTCAGTCCCTTTTCATCTCTTCTGTCCTGCCTTTTAACTCATGAAATCTCCATCAGGCTGACCAAGTGTATAATCTTTATGTATGTAATGGCGCGCCCCCACCCCCACTGTGTGTGGTGTGTGTGTGTGTGTGTGTGTTGTGTGTGTGTGTGTTGTGTGTGTGTGTGTGTGTTTTGGGGGCTGTGTGTGTAGTGTGGTTTGTGTATGTGTGTGTGCATTTGAATTTGGTTTAAACTAATAATTGTAATTGGTTGCTTCTGTAAGATTAGGTCGAATGCAAGCCTTTTGATTTTTTTTTTGAGGAGTGTGATAATTTATAGGGTTATACAAGTTCCATGTATTATTATCATAACAGTAGATCCGTGGTCTAGAGGTAGCACCTACTAAAAAGCTCTGAAAAAGTCGGGTCAGAGTGTGTGGTGGTTCAATCCCGTTTGGGCCCAAAACTTTTCCCCCATCCATTAGACCATGAGTGGTGGTCTAGGTGCTAGTCTTTCGATGAGACAAGTAAACGGAGGTCCCGTGTGTTACGCATCATTATTTAGCCCACATAAAAGAACGCAACAAGAGGGTTGTCCCTGGCAAAATTCTGTAGAAAAAAGCCACTCTGATTAGGAAACAATTTCAGTTGCATACAGGAAAAAAATAATGGGTGGTGCTGCACTGTGGCCAAGCTGCTCTCCCGTGAGAGCAGCCCAATTTCAGGCAGAGAAATCTGCTGTGACACGAAGTTGTTTTTTTCTTAGTAGGCAGCTTGTAACAGTTAGTATATTGGGGGCATCGTTTATTCTGGGCAGTTTGGGGACATGTGATAGAATATATTTGTGGCATCATTTACTGTCAGCATTTTGGGACGTGTGATAGAATATGTTTGGGGTATGGCATAATATAAAGGGTTAATTCAGGACAGATGACAGGAGTTTGAGATAAGGCACACAGTGAGCATAATTGAAACCGGTCAGGAGGTTTCATTAACTTTCCAAATTGGGAAAAAAAATAGGACAGGTCACATATCGTGGGCTGTTCTGTGCCGTGGACAGTGTGGGAGAGGACTTTGACGTGTTGTGTGGGATGGGACGACGTCAGAAAGGACGTGACTGGACGTCATGTCGAAACTTTGTCAAAAGAGCTGTGTAGTTGTCTGAAAGAAAAGAAGCTATTATTTTGTTGCTCCTATTTTTTGTTTGTTGTTGCAATATCTCTAATTATATCTCTCGTTTATTTGTTCCTGTCTCTGTCTGCCTCACCTTTTGCTGTCTGCCTGTCTGTTTGTATGTCTGCCCCCCCCCCCCTCTCTCTCCCTTTTCTGTTTGCTTGTGTATCAATATCTTTCACAGACAACAGAACAGACAGACAGACAACAACAGACACACACACACACAGAGGCAGACAGACATACAAGGCAAACAACAAACATACAGACAGATGGACAGAGACATCTTAAGTAGAGAAACGGTGATTGGGGGACTGATCCACCAACTGACAAAGAGACAAAGACTGGAAGACGTTACAAGACTGATACCTTCGCTAAAACGAGAGATTTTTTTTTCTAAAAGAAAGAAGCCCCAACAAACTAGGGCTGTCATATGTCAACAGACCCAGCATGCACCCTGCTCCTGGAAAGGGATGGACTCCGTTAAATTTAACTTCTCTTAATTTAGATACCGCCTGAAGAACCGAATACCAGCCCTAAACAGGGACGGGATAGCCTAGTGGTTAGAACACTGAGCTCGCAATTTGACGACCTGAGTTCGAATCCCGTTCAAGGGGATTTTTCTCCTAGAGTTAACATTAGCGCAGACTCCACTCTCCCCTTAAGTCCTTCGGATGAGACTATAAACCGAGGCCCAGTGTGTGAACGCACACTGAACATCTTTCGCACAAGTTAAATCCTGTTCAATTTTTCAAAAGAGTAGGTCATTGTGTGCCGGTGGGAACAGATGACAAAATTTGCAAAATTGCATACACATGAGGATTGGATGTAAAAAAAAACAACAACAAAACAACAACAACAGGAGTGCATATTCCATTATCCTCGATATAAAATAAAAAAATAAAAAAAAAATAAATAAATAAATAAACGACTCCTCAGCAAGAGAAACAACTGCTAAGCCTACCTATCTTTCCTTCAACTGAGTATTCGATTCGAAAGACGCGACAGAGAGAAGAAACACAAGAAGACTTGGTTGGAGACTCAAAGTGAAAGAACAGAGAAAGAGAGAGCGAGGTGACATTTGACGAATCGCTTGCATGACGGGGTGAGCCCCCAAACTACAGCTCTCACGCGCCTATTCCTCCCCCCACCCCCCCCCCCCCTCTCTCTCTCTCTCTCTCTCTCTCTCTCTCTCATTCCCTCTCCCTTTCTACTCCATCCTCCCCCCCCCCCTCTCTCTCTCCCCAGGTGAGCGGGGATGTAAACAAGGGCCAGGTAGGGAAAAGGGGGCGGGGTTTTCCCACACTCTCTGTAAAGGGTTGTCGCGTGCCAGGTCTACATAACAAAAGAGCGGTACACTCGCCACACACTCCCCTATCCCCTTACCTCTCTCTCCCCACCCCTCACCACTCCTTATACCCCCACCTGTATAGCTCTGTCCCACCCACCTCTCTCTCTCTGTCACACACACACTAACACACGCACGCACGCATGCATGCATGCATGCGCGCGTCCACACGCTCACTCACGCACTTGCGGGCACGCATACCGTCGTTCACGCGCACGCATACTCATGCATCTTAGTTCACACTCCTTACTTCCTTATACACCCCCCTCCACCACCACCACCCCACCCTAATTTCTCCCATCCCTTCCCTCTTCCTGCTTTCACCGTCACCCCCCACTATCAATCTCAGTCCTTCCTCGCGGACTGTCTCCCCCCCTCTCTCTCTCTCTCTCTCTCTCTCTTTGCCCAAGGGCCAAGGAAAACTTCAACCAGACCCACGACTGCAATGGGTGATGTTTTTAGTCAAAATATTCCTAGCCTTGCTTTCCCCACCCCCTCCCCCTCCCCCAAATCATTTTCACGCAAGATAAAGGTTTTGTGGCAGTGGCTGAAAGCTTACACAACGAGGACTGAGAGAAAATGAACGGAAATGAATGATAATGAGCCTGCGCACGCATCCTACATCTCTTCTTGGCAACATTAGCACGTGTCATTTCCTCGCCCGCAATAAATGTTGTGGAAAAAGACTTGGTTTTATTTTCTTCTTTCTTTGGATTATATTAGAGTACCCAGCCGAACTAGTCATATCTATCTGATTAGGGTTTGTATCAACCAACCAACTATCAATCACCAGACAAGCAGGCTCTCTAAGAGATCACTTCATTTATGCTCAAAACATGGATTTGATTTTAAAATGCATTGTACCTAACCTCTCCTAACATTACACAAAATCTCACCCAAATTAAGTACACCTTAAATTAAAAAAATAAAAATAAATATAATTAGCGGAGCTTAGCAAGAAGATCAAAGCATAAGTAACAAACAAAAAAACCCTAACATCTGTCAGGTAATTTTTTCGTAGTGAACTGCAGTTTCGTAGTTACCTTCCCTGCATGAGGTCAAGGGTGATGAAAAGATATGGTTTGTTGTGCATAATAATAATACACGTCAGTTTAACACCATGAGGGCGATCCAGAATAAGCATCGGTCTGTCTGTCTTATACACCTGGAATCTCTGAGACTGTAATATAAACACTGGATTAGAACCGTGCATGTTAGAATGTTTCTTGTATGTTTTTTTTCCAATACGATAAACTGGTCTTAAGATAGAGGTTTCCATAACTTTCTGCGGTCATAGGAAGCAAGATGTCAGAGATCTCAGCTTCCAGGGGCCGCATGTTGAGGGCGGCGCCCATCTCCTCTCCCTCGCTGTTTTACTTCCTGACCCTAAAGAGGGCAGGTACCCATTTACAGCTGGTGAACTGGGGGATGTACTGAAGCTAAGGCGCCAAAGGTCACCCACCAACCCCAATGCTGCTTAACCTTAGCTTGGGGAAAGCGAGTGCGCTGACCACTGAGCTATCCCGTCCCATCAGAACAGACTACAGGACGATAAATACTGGCAGCATGCAGTCTGATTGTTAAGAGTCAACAATTTGATTCAATGAAAATGCCCTTATACGGGTTTTCCCATCCATTTCGATGACCTGTAAGTTACCGTATAAACTGACATTGTATCATGCATTTCTCAAGTGAAAGAGAGGAGAGAGCGGGAGGAGAAGAAAAGAAGAAGAAAAAGAAGAAGAAGAGAAAAGAAGATGCCATTCCTGATAACAGTGACTGTTCTTCATCTTCTTTTTATGCATTTGTTTTTGTATTGCGTGTAAAGGAACACTATGCGTTTGCATAAATATAGTAAAAGCGCTTTGCTTTGTTCTTTGAAACAATAGCGCTGTGTTTTTGTGTTTGGGTTTTACACACACACACACACACACACACACACACACACTACGCACACGCACGCACGCACCCACACACACACACCACCACCACCACCACACCAACAACAACAACAACAA
This sequence comes from Stramonita haemastoma, assembly GCA_030674155.1. Taxonomy (NCBI): domain Eukaryota; kingdom Metazoa; phylum Mollusca; class Gastropoda; order Neogastropoda; family Muricidae; genus Stramonita; species Stramonita haemastoma. Next base: position 38,916,172 of record CM060331.1, read on the forward strand.
CAACACAACAAACCACGAACCCTTTTACCTCTGAAACACTTTACAACACACAGAGAACTTGAACGACATTCCCAACAACCGCGTCCCATTTCCCCCAAGCTGAACTCGCAACACTTGAACCCTGCCCGTGCATACCTTTGGTCGCGAGTTAGGCCGCTTGGCTGGCACGAGGGCAGCACGAGGGGGCGGGGCCTGTCGCGTGATTGGCATACGTAGCTAGGAAATCGACACGCTCCCTGTGTTCATCTTACCTGCCTCTTGCAGACGACACACAGGTAGAAGAAGAAAGACAGACTAGGAGACAGGGATTGTACCGGCACCTTTGTCACTGGTGACTTGGCCTCCAAGACTTGAGGTGGCTGTTGTGTGTGTGTATGTCTTTTAGCATCGTAGAAGAAGCGGAATATCAGGATCCCATGCATGTATGTGTACCTGTGTTGAGTTACAGAATCTGTTGTCATAGAATGTAACAGAGCAGTTTGTTGTACACCTGTCCTTATCAAAGTGTAAAGGGAGAACAAAAAAAAAGAAAAAATGATGATGTTGACATTGAATGTTGTGAGGAAGTGTGCGCAAGAACCATCGTCAGACGTGTTAAGGTACTTCACATTTCATGGTGTTCTGTAGCTTTTGGCGAGAGTTCACCGCTATAGAGATCAGGTGTGAGAATCCCCAAGTCCACCATATGGTCCATGACAGTGACAGAATCCTCTTTTTCCTGGATCAACACAACCCCTCCTTGCACTGAGGTCATCTCGGTTTTTGTGCCGAGAAAGTTTTTTGTCTAAGTCATCTTGCGGATGTAACAGTCGTGACAGCTCACAAATTCAGAAACGAGAACGGTATTACAGACAATTTGCAGAATACATCCTCCATGGTAGTAACATTTGTTGGTTGGTGGACAGCTAATTTAAAAGCAGAGGTTTGAAATCAACCCCAGAAGGAGAAGAGAAAAAAAAAGTGGTACCAGATCTTGGAGGGATATCTTTGAGGGTGGATTCCATCATCTGC
>CM060331.1:38922182-38932182 GCA_030674155.1 Stramonita haemastoma
TTTGAAATACTTTTTGACATTTGAGTGCTTACCTTCTCCGCTCTCATTTCTCTTTTGATCTATATGGACTACATAGTATTTCACTCCTTTATGCATGTATCTACTGGACAATTACCGCTGATAAAGCTTCTGTGGTGGAAACAATATGACTGGACAATGGAATGATATCGAAGTTCTTTTTTCTCTTTGTCCTTCCAACTACACAGGCTATTTTAGCATTTTGCTCCTTTCTTCATCAAACAGATGTTTAGTCAGAAAAGAAACACATTTGTACACGATTTCTTATGGTGTAGCAACAAGCTATTTGCATTGAGTATAGATTACTCCACCATCAAACACAACGAAATCTTGTTAATCAGCAAACTGAAACACAAAACGCGCCAACGTCACAACAAAACAAATCTTTTTTGAAACAATTGTAAAAAAAACAACAACCAAAGACATTATTTTCATCAAACTAGCTGCCTTCAACACGTACCTGTTAAAAACTTTGAAACCACATATTTGGCACATTTATATGAACATAATTATTATGACACATTTCCTTTATTCACTATTCCACAAAGAACCGATACTATCTCACTCCATTCTTCAATTCTGTATTCAACATTACACAGCAAAGCAGCAGCCGATTTAATCAGCTCACCCCTAACTCCACACCCTGAAGCCACTTCACTGCGTAAGTCCTTCACATACACAGAAGAAAGGGGAAGAAAAAACACTTGGCTTTTAAAAAAAACAATCAAACCTACTAACACCCCGCCCCCCCCCCCCTTTCCCCTCTTCCTCCCCACACTTTAGGGAGGAGAACCACTGACGAGAATCACTCAGGCGAAGCGGGGTCCTTTGTTCCAACCCCCCAAAGGGTTTTGGACGCGTTTGGCTTGAAGTGGCGGGGGTCAACTGCCACTGACCATGAAGACTATTGACTCTGTCCCCCCATTGGGAGCTGTTGATTTTACACAGTTCTGTCCTTCAGCGAAGCCGCTCCAGTCTGACTGAGCCCCGTCTGAAGTGTTTCTGGGCGAGGCTTTTGCTGGCTTCCTTCTGTGCACGGGCTACCTACCCCCGTTACGTTTTAAATTAAGCCTGTCACACGCTCTGAGTGAAAGAAAAAATAAAGGTGGGAAAGAAATACAGAAAACGGAAATTTAAAAAAAAGGAAGGGGAGGGGGTTAAGAAGGTGTTGAAAGTCTCTCTGTCGCTCTGTCTCTGTTTCTGTTCTGTCTGTCTGTCTGTCTGTCTGTCTGTCTGTCTGTCTCTGTCTGTCTCTGTCTGTCTGTCTGTCTGTCTCTCTTTTCTCTCTCTCTCTCTCTCTCTCTCTCTCTCTCTCCTCTCTCTCTCTCTCTCTCTCTCTCTCTCTCTCTCTCTCTCTCTCTATACAAGACGTGTATACATGATGCAGAGTCCCAGTTAAACAGATTATGTTTACTGCTTGCTTGATAGTGAATAGTAAGTACTTCATACCCTTGTCGCACATTTATGGCGCTGGTTTTAAGACATGGGATTTATTGTGTCAAATAAAACAATAATACCCCCGGGTGAACTGAGACATTATGAATGTTACTGTTATTTTGTATTGTATTGTATTGTATTGTATTGTATTGTATTGTATTGTATTGTGAACCCCTGTCAATAAGCTAAGTTTCCCTACCTTAGATTCGAGTTGCACCATGGGGAGAACCATGCCACGCTGTCCATTAAATTAATCAAAGCTGACAAAATGATTACGTTTTAATCAAAACATACACTCTCATTCCAGGTACACAAAATCACGATTGTTGTTTTTGGTAGGGCTGTTTGGGTGATAGAGAAACTGTTTACTTTCAATCAAACTTACAACTTTGTGTTCTTAAATCCTCAAAATCTATGTCACTGTCTGTCACTGGAACAGAAAGAATGCTAATATTCCACTGGACCTGATAGAACGCTAATATTCCACTGGACCTGATAGAACGCTAATATTCCACTGGACCTGATAGACGCTAATATTCCACTGGACCGATAGAACGCTAATATTCCCACTGGACCTGATAGAACGCTAATATTCCACAGGAAACTGATAGAACGCTAATATTCCACTGGACCTGATAGAACGCTAATATTCCACAAGACCTGATAGAACGCTAATATTCCACTGGACCTGATAGAACGCTAATATTCCACTGGACCTGATAGAACGCTAATATTCCACTGGACCCGATAGAACGCTAATATTCCACTGGACCCGATAGAACGCTAATATTCCACTGGACCTGATAGAACGCTGATATTCCACTGGAACTGATAGAACGCTAATATTCCACTGGACCTGATAGAACGCTAATATTCCACTGGACCTGATAGAACGCTAATATTCCACTGGACCTGATAGAACGCTAATAATCCACTGGACCTGATAGAACGCTAATATTCCACAAGACCTGATAGAACGCTAATATTCCACAGGACCTGATAGAACGCTAATATTCCACAGGACCTGATAGAACGCTAATATTCCACAGGACCTGATAGAACGCTAATATTCCACTGGAACCGATAGAAATGCTAATATTCCACTGGACCTGACAGAACGCTAATATCCCACCTGTGCCGCTGTGTGTGTTGCAGTCCTCCAAGCCCATCATGGAGAAGAGGAGGAGGGCTCGCATCAACGCCAGCCTGGCTGAACTCAAGTCTCTGCTGCTGGAGGTCATCAAAAAAGAGGTGAGCAAGCGTCAGGTCACCCGCCAAAAGTGGCCCTGCCCTGCCCTGCCCTGAACTGATTCACTATTTTTTTTTTTCTTCTTTTTTGTTCTTTTTTGAGGGTGTAGTTTACTTTATGATAAATTTTCTTCGTTCAATGAATGTTTTTTTTAATATTTTAATAGGTTTTCTTTGTTAATTAATTGGTAATTTGACTGTTTTACTGGCACGTGCGCATGCGCATGTGTGTATATGTGCACGCACACACACTCACTCACGCACACACACGCACACTTCAAATGACAAAACACAATCTTTCAGTCACAGACAGGCATTTGCTTTTCTCCTTTATTTCTCCATGTTTGCCTCCCTTCGCCTAACATTCCTGATAACGATAACTCGTTAAACTGGGAAAGAAAGGGCAAGGTAGGGAATCAACCCAGAACCTCACGGTGTACTTGTTAAGGCAGGTGAAGGTTTAAATCTTCTGCTACCTTCCTTCTTGCCTGACAATAATAAAACGTATGTGAAAACATCTTCCAGCCAGCAGACAAAAATCACTTTCTTGTGCTGATTTTTTTTTAAAAGACCAAATCATCCAATACACGACTTAAGTCATCAGGTAGTACTAAAGGTAAGAAAAAGGTAAAGATGTCCCATAACCTGGGAGGTCGTAGGGGAGCAAGGCATCAAAGACCTCAGCTTCTCTATGGGCCAGCATATTGAGGGCGGCGCCCATCTCCTTTCCCTCGCTGCTTTACCTTCCCTGACCCTAAAGAGGGCAGGTACCCATTTACAGCTGGGTAAACTGGGGGGGGGGGGGGGGCCCTTACTGAAGCCAAGGCGCGCAAAAACGGTCACCCATCCAACTGGTAACCACGCTCGACGCTGCTTAACTTGACTGGGGAAAGCAAGCGCTCTGACCACTAAGCTTCCCCCCCCCCCCCCCGCCCTAGACCAACCAAACCATACAATTAAAGTGTTCTTTTTCTCTCTAAAACTAAACCAAAACTACCCCACTCTCTTTTGACTACAGGGAGCACGACACAGCAAGATGGAGAAAGCAGACATCCTGGAGATGGCGGTGAAGCACCTCAGACAGGTGCAGCGTCAGCAGTACACCAGCGGAGGCGCCGACCCCACCCTGTCCGACAAGTACCGCCTGGGCTTCAACGAGTGCGCCCAGGAAGTCAGCCGCTACCTGGGAGACACCGATGACGACGATGCAGAACTTCGCGCCAGGTTGTTAAACCACCTGGCGAATTGCATCACCAGTTCTGACTCCTCGCCCTTATCCACTCCCTCCTCCTCCCCAGCTCCTCTAGTAGGGCACGTGTCTTCTTCAGGGAGTGTGGTAGTGGGGGGGAATCACGGAGCGGTGGTCACTCCCGTGACTCCCATCCCGGTACGTCCCGTGTCCAAGGTGGCGGGGAGCAGTGTGACAGGACTGTCTCTGATGACTCAGGGGGAGGGAGGAGGGGGGAGTCCGCCCACGGCGGCAGCGGCTGCTGTGCTGGTGCCCAGCACGGAAATCAACAACAACAACGTGGCCATGGCTAACAATAACGTCGTCAGCTCCATCACCGGTGCTGCAGCAGCCGCCGCTGTGGTGGCCGCCGCCGCCGGGGGGGATTTCAGGAGTGGGGGTCACCCGATGACGCTGTCCCCGGCCACGTCCTCCTCGCCCGTGTCCGTTCAGGGAGGGAGGAAAGTGATGGGGGAAGTGCAGATGGTGGGGGCCAAGGCGGCGGCGGGAGGTGGAGGAGGAGGGGGAGGGGAGGTGGCTTTGGTGCTGCCGGCCAACGTCATGACTGGAGGCCCTCTACCCAGCTACATCATCCCCCTCTACGCTTCCCCCCACCCCCTCCCTACCGCCAGCCTCTCCCTCACCCCCACCACCTCCCTCCCCCACCCCACTCTCTCCTTCACCCCCAACACGCTGCCTCAGGCGCCGACCGCCGGCAGGGCCCCTCCCCCTCTCCCTCCCTCTCATGACCTCTCCCTCCCCCTCCAACCCCGCTCAGGTCTCCACCACCACCACCCCCACCCCGGGCAATAACGTGGCGCCAAGTTTGGTCACCTTCACTCCCGGTGCCGCCCTCTCTCCCACAGTTTACCCCCCTGCCAGCGTCAGTCACGTGATCGCCACGGGGTTGAAGGCCCCTTTGGCCTGGCAAGCAGCCACCACGGTGTACTCCGCGTGCCCTGCTTCCGTGTCTTCCTCCGCCCTGACGTCCTCCTTCCTTCCAGCCTCCTCCTCCTCCTCCTCCAGCGGGTCTGAGCGCGCTGACTTGGCTGCCGGTGCCAGTGAGATGAAGGTTGTGGAGGAAGACAGGGTCACCTCTTCAGTGTCGGCACAGTCCATGGTTCCTGTGTCTGTTCTTACGTGTCCGTGCCTGCTGACAGTTCTGAGGGTGACGGTGGAGTCGCCGTCCTGTCGCTTCTGCACTCTCAGCTGATGAGGCCTCAAGGGTCTCTGGCTGCGGCTGCTGCTTTGCAGTCTGCTGATGGTTGTGTATGGAGGCCTTGGTGACTCGCTCGCTGCCCGTGACTGACTCCTGACCAGGATGCAGATCTGAGTATCTTCTTTTTTGTGAGTGCTGTGATTGATTGATAGGACACTTTTGGGGGTTGGCTGGTTGGTTTGGATGTTGGGGAGACTTTCACCTGCTTATTTCGTGGTCAAGTTTCCTGATAGACTGACATGGTTGTGGAGAAGACTTGAACGAACTCGGTGGTTTGATGAGGACTGGTTTTTCAGAGTTGTTGTTATATGAAATGCCAATTCACGTTAGCAGAAGGAATCAGTGTGTGTGTGTGTGTGTGTGTGTGTGTGTGTGTGTGTGTGTGTGGTGTGTGTGTGTGTGTGTGGTGTGTGTGTGTATGTTCTGATAAAGCTAAAGGCATTTACATTTAGAATATAGAAGCAAAAAATTACAATCATTCTTTGTTAAAAAAGAGAGAGAGAGAACAATTTAAGAAGAAAACTTTGTTGAAAAAGACAATGACAAACGATTCCTCTTTAATTAACAGTAAAACACAGGCACTCACAGAGTGAGACTATTTAAAACTTGCTTCTTGATGTTCACAAAACACTATGACTGATATATTGATATTACTTTTTTGCAATTGTGCAAACCTTACCAGAATCCGTACTTCTGAATCATGCTTTCATTATCTGTTTTCTCTCTTTCCTAATCTGCAGTGCACTCGTGGTTTGAAGTGAAATTCCTAGATGGTTGGAGTGTGAAAGAAAGCATTACTGTGATATGGAGAATAGTATAGTCAATATCAAGTATAATCCTGCTGTGAACTACCCCCCTGCCTGCGTTATTTATGCAAAGCATATGCAACTCTTTTTTCTGTGAATTAGACAGCAACATTTCTATTATTTAACCCACAAAGTTCATCTGCAAGTGCTTACTGCTTGCTACAGTATTGTTAGCTTTGAAGAAGACATGTATACGCTGCTTTAATATGTATTTTGTGTATAACTTTTAATGTGTGTGTGTGTGTGGTGGGGGGGGGGGGGGTAGGGGGAAGAGGGTTTGCTCTGGCCCTTCTTTGTTCACTGATTCCTTATTTGTTACCTCAGATTAGTCATCCTTGTAGCTCCAGAACACAGCTGGTTCTCTTTGTTCAGGATAAATCTGTGTTGCCTTAGAGCTTTCTGTGTTGCTCTAGAACTTTTTTTCTTAGTTCTGATTAACTCTTTGTTGCCTTGAATATTTCAGTGCTGCCCCAGATCACTCAGCGTTGTCCAGGATCATTCTTTGTGCCCCAGATCATGTTGTCTTTGCCCCAGATCATGTTGCTTGCCAAGATCATGTTTGTCTGTCATGTTGTCTTGCCAAATCATGTTGTGTTGCCCAGATTATGTAGTAGTTCCTGCATCACTCTGTGTGTTCCCTGCATCATGTTGGTTGCCCAAGATCATGTTGTGTTGCCCCAGATCATGTTGTGTTGCGTAGATTATGTTGTGTTGCCCTAGATTATGTAGGTAGTTCTGCATCATTTTGGGTTGTCCCAGATCATTCGGTATTCCAACATATCTCTCGCCCTAAATCCCTTTCTGCTGCCCTACAGCGTTCTTCAGTGTTGCCCCAGATCTTCATGCTATGTTATTCGGCCTAGGTCATTCAGCGTTGCCTCAGGTCATCCTTGTCCCTGATCCTTGTTCCCTGAATCACGGCCTGATCATCCCTTGTTGCCCTGAATCACCCTTGTTGCCCTGAATCACCCATTGTTGCCCTGAATCACCATGTGCCCTAATCACCCATGTTGCCATGAATACCCATTGTTGCCCTGAATCACCTTGTTGCCCTGATACATTTTGCCTAACACCACTAAAAATTGGAGCACCATTTCTGAACACCAATTTTGCCCTGATCACCATTGTGTCCTATCCCACGTTCACACTTAAAAATAAAAATACCTATCTTCCCACTTTTTATGCCCTCAGTCAGGGCTGCCAAGGCAACTTGTATGTTAGTGGGGTTGTTTTTTTTTACTGTAAGATTTCAAAGTGTCTTCTTCTTCTTCTTCTTCTTCTTCTTCTTCTTCTTCTTCTGCTTCTTCTTCTTCTTCTTCTTCGCAATCTTCTTCTTTGCAATTCTTCACAATTCATCATCATCTTCTTCTTCTCCAGAACTCTTATGGATAAAGTTCACAGTAAAACAAAAATAAGAGACTTTAGCGTGAATCATAATTCTATTTAAAGAATCATTCTGTGTATTCGTGGTTGTTGTCATTTACTGACATTCATATCCAGTTCTTAAGATCAAAAGGTTTGTTTGTTTGTTGGTGAAGATAGTTTGCCCTGTTTTGTTATGGCTTGGGAATGTTTTATGGTGGGGGGGTTTGTTTAATGTTTTGTTATTGTTGTTATTGCTGTGTTTTGTTTGTTTGGTTGTTTGGGGGCTTTCTGTTATTTATTTTTTTTTGGGGGGGGGGGAGGGGATGACAAGTTTTCACAAATGTTGCATTTTTTTCACATGTGCCTCTTTGTATACGACATATCTTTGTACATATACCATTCCCTCCGATTATACTGCTGACATAATTATACACTATTATTGTTCATCCTGTCTTCCATTGTTATACATTCCATTTGTCTTCCATTGGAACATTTTTGATTCCACAATACCCGTGTTGTGAGACTGCAAGTTTATGAGCATATACCACATCTTTTTTACAAATTATCAAAAACAACGAACTGCATTCTACGCAAAAAGTGCTGGGTTTGTTTGAGTTAATGCTGAATGCCTAAACTGGAACTCAATGAAAGTGCCTTTGTGGCTATTATATATATATATATATTATGTGTGTGTGTGTGTGTGTGTGTATATGTGTGTGACCTGTGTGCATGTGTGCGTGTGCATGTGTGTGTGTCTGTTGTCTGTGTCTGATGTGTGTGCAACTCATGTTTTTTCCTTTTCACAAAGATCAAAAGCTTGTTACTTGGAATAAAAGAAAAAATAAAAGGCAAGAGAGTAAATAATTATTCCTGTTGTCCAGCAAATGTGAACCGATCCTGTTTTCTTTTATTATAGTTCAGTTATGTGAACATGAAGGAAGCAGTCGGTTTGTGTGTTAGTGTATTTCAGATGACCACTGTGATAAGGGTAGTGGAGAGAAGGTTGACTATGCAAATGGAATGGATACTTATTATGCCAGAAATGTCAATAAAAACAATTTGGACTACTTCTGGGTTTCTGTGACTCAAACGAGCAGTGTGACTGAGCGTGTGTGAGAGACTGCACGAGCTATCCTACTCTTTCTCTCTCTGTCTCTCTTTGTCTCTCTGTCTCTGTCTCTCTCACGACATTTTTGGATAAAGAAAATCTTATCAAAATTCTCTCTAGTCTGTCTCTTTGTCCCTCTGTATATCTCTCTTTCTCTCAGTATCTCTCTCTCTCTCTCTTTCTCTCTCTCTCTCTCTCTCTCTCTCTCTCTCTCTCTCTCTCTCTCTCTCTCTCTCTCTCTCTCTCTCTCTCACACACACACACACACACACACGAGCGCACGTGCGCACACATACAGAACTGCATGCACACGAAGACTGGAGTTTAAAAGACCCACACAAGTGCTGCGTTCATTATCTTCGAATGAAAACAAAGAATGGAATGCATGATGCCAAACCAGGAAATACTGCAAACAGATGCACACAAAACAGATATAGAGGCGTGTGTTTATAAAACATGACATGCGAAAGCTAAAATGGCAAATTAACCTGTTTCCCTTCTGTATTGCTGTGGTCTTTTGTATTTTGTTATCCCACTTTGACTCCTCATGGATGTTTGGGAATCTGAAAGAAAACCCTTACAACAAAGAGGTTAGTTATCTCAGCTGGACTGATATAGTCTACAGGTAAAGCATCTCCCTAAAAAGTGAAAATCAACCCTCATTTGAACGCAAACTTTTTCCCCATTTACAAGAGTTTTTGAATGGTGGTCTGGGTGCTGGTTTTTCAAATGAGATGATGAATAGAGGTCCCATGTGCAACACATGTCTGGCACACATGAGAGAACCCACAGCCAAAACAAAAAGTTGTCCATGCCTAAATTCTGTGTGGAAGAGGGTTACTCTGATAGGGAAACAAGTACACATACATACATACATGAAGAAAAAGTTAGGTGACACTGCTTATTTTCATAAAAAAAGTTCCCTTAAGTCAAAGTATGGCTACCTATGATATAAAAGTACTTAAAATGTCATATTTGCAAAACAAAATTCTCATCCAGTTGATTTCATGGTCTCTCAGTGAGTGGTTGGAGTAATACAAAGATCAACATTGCATAATTTCTGAGAGACTCCCCAGGATATACACCTGGGAAATGCCCAACTAAAACCACAGCAACAACAACAACAACAATTGCACAAAAGACAGCTAGCTGGTTGCCAGCAGTCAGTGTTCCAGTCTACTGTCATTTCTGTTCAGTTTCCCAACGACCTTTCTATCTAATCCAAGTTGCTGATGAATCAGTCCAAGACTAGACAATTTTCCCTGAAGAATGGTCATGATGCGGTCCTCAATATGTACGAATACATCTACTGCTAGCTGAACATCCACTGCAAAAAGCTCTGTATGGAGGTGGCAAAATGCCACTGTACAACCTCTGGTCTTTCGTTTCTTCCTCCAAAAATTACTTTCAAAGAACTCTTTTCAAACACTCAGACCCAAACATTATTGTCTATCATATGAGTGAAAATGCGTTGTGCTCTCATTAAGCGCTTGACAAGTTAGGCCCAGTGCATCCTATTTCAGCACAGGAGAGAACTCTTACCTTTTAAGTCTTTTGTAAAAAAAAAAATG
>CM060331.1:38937182-38942182 GCA_030674155.1 Stramonita haemastoma
ATGATACAATCAATATCAACATTTATTGAGCTTCCTGACCAAGTCTGCAAACTGTCTATAACAGCCCCCTTCCACACTCCATACACTGACATGTTATCAATAGCACAGCCATGATGACTAGTATTCCCTACTCTCTCGTCACTGGAACTATTCGCTTTGGGGATTGCCTTTCCAATGGACTATTCCAGCAACGTGGAGAGAGGGGGAGGGGTGTCTGCTGCATAGGTAACAGCTTGCAGCTTGCCCTCCATACTTACTTTGCTCTAGAGCACAACTCCATAGTTTTGCAAGAATGACCGATGTCTACCATGCATTCTATAAGAGGCCAAGGCCAGTGTCTTTGTCAGTTAGCAAAAAGCCAAGGCCAACATTAAAATGTTGCCCTGCTGAAAAAAACACAGAACCCCCCCCCCCCCAACAAAAAAGGAAGAAAAATACACCATTACCTTGAGATTGTCTTTCACAATGACAAACAACTCTTATCCAGCAACAAGCACTCTCCATTATAGAGGGGGGGGGGGGGATCCTTTGAAGTCAAGGTATGGGTGTCTATCAAGGCAAGGTCCTTGAAAACAATCCTGTTACAAACTTGTCATCCAGTGTGTTTGCATATGGGATGAGTGACACACAGAGTGCATTGTCTGGGAGACCTCTGGATGAAGAAAGAGCAACAACAAGGACAATGATATATAAATATATATATATATATATTTATTATATATATATACACACCCCTCTCTTTCTCTCTCTCCCTCTCTCCCTCCCTCCCTCCCTCCCTCTCTCTCTCTCTCTTTCTCTCTCTCTCCCCCCCCCCCCCCCTTTGATGTCTTGTTATCTGCCTCTTTCTGATCTCATTCCATTCATGCTTCTGCTTTTTAAAAAAAGAAATTTATGTATATATATATATATATATATATATATATATATATATATATATATATATATATATATATATATATATATATATATATATATAACTTATGGGACTTACTTGATGTAGAGGAGTGGTTATGGTTATTCTTCCCCTCACCACCACCATTGTAACAGTGAGAAGGGAAGTAAATTTTGTGTTCCCCTCAACAAAAACACTTCACTTGTAAATCTGACACTGGAGTGGAGGAGGTATTAGTGTTGACTATTTTCATTCATCCCTTAACACCAGCACGATGTTTTGATGACTCAGTCTTCAGCACCATTTCAAGGCAAACTAAAAGGCTATACACAGCTTTTAGTGTGTAGACTGTAGGGGTATAGTGGTCCACACTTGAATAACTTCGCTGTTGTAACACACAAAGGTGTCTGTTGTTTCCTGTGTTAAACTGTATCAAAGGGGTTTTGTTTGTTTGTTTCTTTGTTTTGTGGTTCTGCCTATTTGGATATATGCCCTACTGCTGTGTGTTTGTTTCTTTGTTTTGTGGTCCTGCCTTTTTGGATATATGCCCTACTGCTGTTTCCACATCTCTCAGTCGTTCTCATTGCCCCGAACATAACAGTAGGAATCGGTCAGTCCAGGAAGACAAGTGAGTTGCACTCTAGGCTCTAGAGCGTAAAGCCGGGGTGAGTAAGTATGGAGGGCAAGCTGTTACCCATGCACCAGACCGCCCTGCCCCCCCCCCCCCCCCCCCTCTCTACGTCGCTGGAATGGTCCATTGGAAAGGCAACCGCTGATAGGAATAGTTCCAGTGCCGTCGCAGGAGCCGCCAGAACGTTGCCATATACAGCCATGAACCGCCTGGGGACTCCAATCTCCCGATAGTTCCTCAGGGATGGTGTCTAAACACGACACCAGTGTGCATGCTGCTTTTAATTCGTTGTCATCCGCTCATACCTGCACACAATGGTCTGCTCTTCCGAAAGGCGAAATGGGTTTTTTACACGTGCGCAAGATGTTCTGTGGGCGTTAACACACGTGGCCTCAGTTTATAGTCTCACCCGAATAAACATAACAAGGTTATGTATCCTCAGGGCCAGGAGTTTGTTCGAGGAGCGTTTCAAGGTAAGTCCGTTGTAGTGCCACCACCCAGAATGGTCAGTCACTCTGGCAATGCTCAGAGGTGCCTGCGATCATCAAACATACTCAGGACAACCATCTACTAAACCTCCTACTCACATCCTGAGCTCTGTCGAGGAGCCAGGCTGATCGAGATGCCCAGCCAGAATGGTCGCCATCACCATGTCCCTCCAGTGATCCTCTCCCATGAATCTCCAGACACCTCGTTAAAGGTTTGAACAGGATCCCATCATAGGCGCGGTACCACATGGAAAAACCGAAATTGAGGCCACCATGAGACTGCAGTAACAGGGGGCTACCGACTCAGAGATGATTTTCCTGTAAGGTGTGATAATGAATGGTGATGAAGACGATAAAGGATGCTGCTATAAAATGTGATCGGCTTTCAGACTGATTGACAAACTTGGCATCAACAAGGGCTGAGAGAGAGATACAGATATCTGCGTGCTGGTCAAGCCGATTTGAGCAACACTCTCAAAATGACGTTGGCAAAGCAGATCGTGCTCGATGAAATGGTTTCAGCTTGTTCTTTGAGACCATTAGAGTCCTCCAGAACCATGTGGTTCTTACGGGACTATACCTTAACGGCCCTCCAGTCAGGAATTCAACGCACTAACTACTGTGCCATGGATCCAAAATTGGTGTTTGATGTCAAAATGGGATACTAAAATGATTAAATGCAAAAAATATGGTAAAGTATCTATCAGCTGCTTTTGTTTTGATTTTTTTGGGTCTAACTGTTACTGAGGTTGATTTTTTTTTCTTTTGTTGATGATGGTATATTTGTCTGTTATGTCGTATGAAATTTGTACCGACTTGATCAAATACAGAAACTATTATTTGATAACCAGTCAGATGTTTTTTTTGTTCCTGACTCGAGCTATGAGGTTCACCAGTCATGACATGTTCACTATGCGGCCGCCCCCTTCCGGAATTCCTCCCCCACTACAATAAGGTAGCCACATTCCGACTTCTGGAAGAGATTTGACCCTTTAAACAGATCACACTGATTGTTTACAGATTTAGGTGGCAGACCTGTTAGAATAGCTGGCTTGTCAATTCTATGAGTTAAAAAAAAATACCAAGTTTTTAAAACAAAGAGCATGCAGGCTGTAGGTGTTCCATGAATATCAAAATTCTCAAGTCTGGATATTTCTGGTTATTTGCATGTAAGGAGAATAAATTCACCACCTTTATAACGAATCTTATTTTGATTTATTTACACGGGCATCTATAATTATACAAATCATCCCTTTACTATTAGGACAAATGTGTGTTTGTGGGAGAGTTTTTCGGTTTCATTTTTTTTAATTGTGAGATGGAAGTACTCCAAAATGGGAAGATAAATGAAAGAGAGTGAATACTTGTGCTCTGTTCATTTTTTTAAAAAAAAGATTCTTTTCTTTAATGACCAAAGACCATGCCCCAAATAAACTCGGAACAAGTTTAAGCAAGAATACCTTTGCACATCGTGGACAATACTGATGTACCCGGAAGCGTTCTTTAGTCATCACTTGAATAAGAACCCTCCATTTTCAAACTATTCCTTGAGTAAAGAGGCACTAGCTCTCAAAGTTCTCTTTTCATTCCAAGCAAGAAGTTTAGGCTTTGACAACTTAGTCCTCGAGTACTTTTAAATGGGGCCAAAATTTTACAGCTGTATAATTGTCTAAGGTAAACCGAGTTTTAATATTGCACGACTGAGATTTGTATTATACTTTTTTATGGAAATGACTGAAAAAAATATCTGTAGTGGTACAGTACGCTGATCAAAGTAGTTCTTTGGAGCAGAAAAATCTCAATGAACAAGTACTGTTGTGACATTATAAATCAGAAGATGATGGGAGGATTTTTTTGATGACTTTTTGCTTAGAGGAGGATTTTTACAGATACTGCCCATTCTGGGTGACCTAATTTTTTCATTCACGAATAAAAGGACTTAGAACAAAGAAGTTGAGCTGCTTAGTCTGATCTGACACAATCTATACGTGTATTCCTATCCGTAAGTCCTTCACATTAAACAAAACTTTAGAAACCATTCTATTTGATAGACCATATAGATCCCAGCTGTTTACTTATCACACATCAAAATTGGCAAATAGAAATTTGCAAACCACTTTTGCTACGAATTATGGATGGCATAGCCCCTGCGACACACCATAAATTCCAGATATATAAAAGATATTCAGAACAAAATAAGAAAAAAACTATTGAAAAGATTGTGATATCACCCTCCCTTGCCTGTTTACCGTCTAGTTTAACCCTTTCTTAAAAGCCATAATAAGTTTATGGGTCTAAATTTATTTTCGAAAATAGGCCGTAGGTGGTCACTGTCATTGTCATCTAAACTGCTCACTATAATGATGACAAAAAAGAAACTTTTAGTCATCTATCAAGCGCGAACATTCCACTTTGGATCAGAAACTTAATGGAAGGTTTAAAGTATTGAATTGTTCATTCGTCTTGAAGTAGTGGTAGGCTGTTTTGCTGACTGATGTTTCTTCAAGTCCCATTAAAGCAAACCAAAATGATCATGGTATTGTAATGGTCTGTGCTAGACAAACTTTAATCACTGCATGTGTGAGTTTTTTAATCTGGTGTTTTTGTGTAAAAGTGAAGTAAACATTTGGTTTTTTATTGTCAAAATAAAGTGTTTATCGCAAACTATTTGCTGAAGGAAGGCAAGAAAATGGCGATATACCTTACCCAATGTTGATGTGTCTTGCTAAATTGTGTTGCACCTTACCCAATGCTAATAAACCTTGCCCAGTGGTAATGTACCTTGCTTAATTGGTCATACACCTTACCCAATGGTAAAATACCCCGCCCGCCCTATGGTAATGTACCCTACCTAATGGTACCTTTCCCAATGGTAATGGGCTTTCTGAATGACCAGAAGGCCAGTTCTTTTTTTATTTTTATAGTTTTAATCGAAGGATAGTTTTCCTAAATATGTTCCACAAGTAGTTCTGAAAGTGGTATATTTAAC
>CM060331.1:38947182-38952182 GCA_030674155.1 Stramonita haemastoma
TACAAACACACAGACACACAGAGACACAGTTCCCACACACACACACACACACACACACACACACACACACACACACACACACACACACACACACACACACACACACACACACACACACACACACACACATTGCAATGAATCACAAGAGAGAGAGAGAGAGAGAGAGAGAGAGAGAGAGAGAGAGAGAGAGAGAGAGAGAGAGAGAGAGAGCAGAAGACAGACAGACAGACAGACAGACAGACAGACAGACAGACAGACAGACAGACAGAAAAAAAGAGGCAGGGAAGAGAAATACACTAAGACTAATGAAGAGAGACAAAGAGATAGACGTGCTGAGAGAGAGAACTCTGAACTCTGAACTCTGAACGTGTTTAATATGTACATTGGCCTTAGGCCACAATACACAGAGTTTGGGGAAGGGAGATGAATCAACATATTGAAATGTAACATATCATTGAACATGAAAGAAATGAAACCAAACAAACAAGCAAACCACCAACCGATTCTTGTGAATCATGACCAAAGTGATCATGTCTTGAAATCTGAGCTTGAGAAACAATTTTATTATACTGTATGGGTATTGTTAAAAAATATTTTTGTTCAAAATTGGTCCAAGTCCAAATAAAATATTTCAATTCGGGTTGATTGTTCAAACAAAATTTAAAGACATATATCTCATTTAATACACGCTTCAACCAAGTGACATTACAATTCAACAACTTCTTCCCTCCATTAATGGAATGGAACATATATCTGGATAGAAAATAACTGTATTCTCCCTTTCATGTTTTCAGTAGCTGTGATATTGGTACATTAATACATTGAGTTAAAAAAAAATTATCCCCTATATCGGAATACATTGAGCATGCAAACAAAAAATGAGATAATCGTCTGTGCATGTATGTATAATATGTATACCAATAATTATGCCTTCGAGCTTATCTTGTCTGCATGCGTGCATGTTTGCGTGCGTGCGTGCGTGCGTGCGTGCGTGCGTGCGTGTATGCGCGCGGGCGTCTGAGGACGCAGGCACAGCGACCTGAGTGTCTACACTTTGCTGACAAAGCCCCACAGATCATGGGAAAAGCAAACAGCGATTGAATTGAAGTGCTTTCCCCTTACCCTGCCTGATCAAACATGGTGTCCCCCCACCCACCCGCCCCCTGCTTGGTCATGGAGGGAGGGCGGTGTATGTTCCATCCTTCTCAAGTCTGGCTAGTGGTGACGTCAGCAATCCTATCTGCATAATTATTCTATTTTATAAGCAAGAAAATATCCAACATTTTAACCCTTCTGCCAGAAAAAAAATAGTGACGTTACTAAGCGCTACTTTTTTTTTTCCTCTATGGTTTCGTTTGGGTTTGTTTTTACTGTGGACAGAGAAAAGTTGTGGGTATTTCAGGTGACGTCACCACCAGGGTGACTCGAAAAGTAGTGCACATATGGCATTGGAAAAGGTACTAAGAGGGAGATGGGTATCTAGTGAAGACTGAAACTACTTGTTTGATTTTTTTCTAAAAAAGGCTTTTTATTTGTAGTGTATACATTCTCTCCCCCTCTCCTCCCCCCCCCCACCCCCCAAATACTGTCTCCCTCCTACCAGTGATTGCAAATGTCTCAGAGACGAAGGGTCTGCCTTATCAGTACCTGGTCTTATCAGAATTGAGCGAGGAAGGGGGATTGAGGGGAATTGTAATGGTATTAGACAACGGGAAGGAAAACATGTGTTAAACGAGCTGACTTCTTGTGAGGGAGGAGGGGGGTGGGTGGGTGAGGTGGAGACTCTTGGGTTCATTTCTCTTTTTTTTTTTTTTTTTAGAGCTAGGCCTAACAGTGGGTTTTTTCCCCAAAGAACATTCTTTGGTGTTCAAATGTCATTCCTTGTGTGTGGTTGTAAAGTCTAGCCTCGTGGATTTTTTTTTTTAGAGGGCTGTTTTTTTTTTATAGATTGAATACAAAACATGATACGCTCTCTTCTTGAGGGATAGTTATATGAAGGAAGGAAGGAAATGTTGCTATAAGCGGTTTGGGTTTTTTGTTTATTCTATTGGTTTTATATAGTTTGGTTGATTAGTAGTTTTTTTGTCTTTGTTTGTGCGTGTGTGTGTGTGTGTGTGTGTGTGTGTGTGTGTGTGTGTGTGTGTGTGTGTGTGTGTGTGTGGTGTGTGAGAGAGAGAGAGAGGAGAGAGAGAGAGAGAGAGAGAGAGAGAGAGAGAGAGAGGAGAGAGAGAGAGAGAGAGAGAGACAGACAGACAGACAGACAGACAGACAGACAGACAGACAGACAGACAGACAGACAAAGAGACAGAGAGAGACAGAGACAGAGACAGACAGGCAGACAGACAGATAGAGAGACAGAGACAGAGACAGACAGACAGATAGACAAGAGAAAGAGACAGAGACATATAGAGACAGAGCTCGTCTATCCTCCAAGTCATGGGTAAGGCAATTTTTTTTTTCTCGTATCACAAAAAACCCCACCAGTCTGACCTAAGACAGACAAACAAACAAACAGATTACCCTTTAAGTAGTAGCAGCAGTAGGCACTCATCAGTCTCGGAAGACTATGGAGTTGCGCTCTAGTTTTTAGAGCGCAAAGCCTGGGCAAGTATGTATGGAGGGCAAGCTGTTACCCATGCAGCAGACCCCGCCCTCTCCACGGCACTGGAATGATCCATTGGAAGGGCATTGACCGATACGAATGGTTCCAGTACCGTCGCAGGAGCCACCAGAACGTTGCCATATACCTACAGCCCCGAGCCGCTCTGGGACTCCAACTCCCCGATTTTTCTCCAGGGATGGTGTCTAAACACGACACCCGTGTGCATGCTCGTTTGTTATAATTTTGTCATCCGCTCCTACCGGCACACGATGGCCTACTCTTCCGAAAGGTGGAACGGGGTTTTAACGTGTGCGCAAGATGTTCTGCGTGCATTCGCACAAGGGGCCTCGGTTTCGCGTCTCATCCGAATGACTTTGACATTCAGTTCGATTTTTTCGTCAAACTGGGAAGAAAGGGCGAGGCTGGGTACGAACCCAGAAACTCACGTATGTAAAGCGCCTTTAAGTAGCCCAGGTTGATTTACACACACACACACACACCACACACACACACACACACACACACACACACACACACACACACACACACACACACACACACACACACACACACACACACACACACTTACACACACACACCACACACACATACACACACACACACACACACTTACACACACACACACACCACACACACACACACACACACACACACACACACACACACACACACACAACACCCAGTGCCTAGTCATGACACAGCAGCCAGGAGAGGAGACCCGACAGAGGCCAGGCCAGGCTAAGGGGGATCGTGGATCGTGGGAATGGAGCATGGGCGGCTAGGCACCGGGCGGGGCATATTTCATGATGATGGATTTTATGGCTCCCTCTCCTTTCACTACACCTCTTGCATAGCACCATTAACTCTCCTGGCCTTTTCAAACACCAGCCATTAACGCTTCGTGCCGTGTGATAGGAGCTTCAGTAGAAGTAGTAAGAGTAGTAGTAATAGTAGAATAGGATCAGAAAGACAGAAGGATGAGGAAGAAGGCAGTTTTAGTAGTTTAGGACTGATATTTGTTGTTGTTGTTGTTGTTGTTGTTTTTGGGGTGGAGGGGTGACTGTGGGTGGGGGCGCGGGGGGTGGGGGGGGGGGGGGCGCGGGGGGGGAAGATCTTTCTACTTTTTTGGGACAAAAGAAGGTTCTGAGCTAGGTAAAGATTTGCAAGAATTTAGAAGAAGTATTTCGTGGTGGGTAAGCTTCTCTGTCCCTGTTTCTGTCTCTCTCTGTGTCTGTGTCTGTGTCTGTTTGTTTGTCTGTCTCTGTCTCTGTCTGTCTGCTTGTCTCCGTCTCTGACTGTCTCTTTCTCTGTCTCTCCCCCCTCTCCTCTCTCTCTCCTCTCCTTCTCTCTCTCTCTCCTCTTTTCTTCTCACTTCTCTCTGTCTCTCTCTCTCTCTTAGCCCCTCTCTCTCTTCTCCTCTCTCTCCTCCCCTCTCTCCCTCTCTCCCTCTCTCTCTTCTCTCTCTCTCTTCTTGCCCCCCCCCCCTCTCTCTCTCTCCAGTTTCAGAGGAGTCATTAGGGCATGACAAGGAACTTTTCAGGTAATGTCCCTTGAGTAAAGTGTAACATGGTGGAGCCCATCCTTTTCCATGTACAAGCTGCATGCTGGGTCTGTTTGCTTCTGTAACCCGTCGAACGCTGACGTAAACTGCGGGATCTTAAACGTGCATATTTGATATTCTACATACGTATTATATTAACATAAGGAGTATGAAGGCGCTGACAGACACAGGACATCTGTAAAACACACACACACACACACACACACACAAAAACAAACACCAACCTTAATCCACCCAGACGAAGTTGCAGAGATTCGAACCCTCGACTTCAGGGATGTAAAGCACTTCAGCCAGCTAAGGTGAAAAGGTAAAAGGTAAAGGTGTCCCATAACCTATGTGGTCGCAGGAGATTGAGGCATCAGAGACTGTGGCCTACTCTTCTAAAAAAAAAAAAAAAAAAAAGGAAAAGAAAGTGAAACGAGTATTAACGGTTGCGCAAGATGTTCTGCGTGTGTTCGCTCACGGGACCTTGGTTTATAGTCTCATCCGAAGGGAAGAGTAAGCCAGTAGAGAAAGAAGAAAGAAAGAAAGAAAAGCATTTTTTTTATCTTTTGGTTCCTACACTGTTTCTAACCGTAAGGGCTATGTACGGTTCAGAGGGGAGAGAGAGGTGAAGAAATTGGATAATCAAGAGACAAACTTGAGTGCATGCGTGCAAATAAACAGTGCATTACCTCGACCTCTTTAGAACGAGATCAAAAATCGTTTTTCTTTCTTTTCCCTTTCTCTACTGGCAAAAGAATAGGGTTGCTCCTGTACCAGCAACCAACTACCACTTTTCAAAAATTAAGATAGCACTAAACTATTGATTACTTG
>CM060331.1:38957182-39007182 GCA_030674155.1 Stramonita haemastoma
TCAGAGCCCTCAGATCCCAGGTCAGAATTCTTTCCCCTTGGCCATTCCGTCTACAAAGATTTGTATTTCTTTGATAATCTGTTGCTAAATGATGCACTTTTTCACTTATCTCACCTTTTTTGTATCAGGCACTCACTAACTAGAGCGAGCTTTTTTCAGTGCTCAGCTCTCTGAATCTATGACTTTAAAAAAAAAAATCTTGCAAGACTGCCCCAAACACTTTTTATTCCGTCCTCAGATTTGTTTGAAATGAGTATCTGTTTTCGTGTCCTTATTTTGTGTGTGTGTGTGTGTGCTTTTTATAATCGGGTTGTGTTCTTTACTCCTCTTTGTCTGTATCCTGGGGAGGGGGGGGGAGGGTGTGTGAGGTGGGTGGTGTGTATATGGTGAATGTTGTTGATGTATGGTGTATTAAAAACGTTTAAGACTTTTTGTAATATCAGGCACAATAAATTGACATTAAATATTTTTCAGTTGCATACGTAACACAGGGTTATCTGACCAAAATACACAAGTAACCAGAGCATACTCAAAGAGGATGAGGGATTTGGGCAGAGGGAGGGGGTAGGGCAGAGGGAGGGGGTAGGGCAGAGGGAGGGTAGAGAGAGGGGGGGAGGGTGGAGTCTGGTCTTGGCCAGGACTCAAACCATGAGTTTGTTCTATTCTATACATATGGATATAATTCTCTCTAGGACCAGGAAGCCACTATTTTGATGCGCTTCGGTACGATTAGGACAGACCTTGTCATTAGAGGGGCGTTAAGTCATTCACCGCTTGCTCGCCCCGTAGACAAACGACCCAAACCCATTTATTTGAAGCCACTGGCCATTTAATCAGGCCCGAGATGTCCCGCTGAGCTCCGGTCTCTGCTCCTCCTGGATGACTGATGCTATAGCTGGCTCCCAGATGCGGTTGGCTGATTTGGGTGATGTGAATCTATTGTGACCACTGCTGTCCAAGACTGGATGATTGTCGGCGGGAAAGATTGATGAAAGACTTTTGGGAAAGAAAAAAAAAAAACCCACAAGGGACACACTTGAAAGCGTTTGGTCCAAAACCCTGTTCTTCGTTGCCAGTCCCAGAAAATGAGCAAGGCTTTTGTGATTGTGAAGAATGGATACAGTGGACTGGGAAAATTGAAGGGCATGGCGTTCAGTGAATGAAGGATAATATGTGATTTGTTGGCTTTCTTGTCCGAACAGTTAGGTCCCATAGTGAGCAGTGAGGTGGAAAACGCATGGCAGGGACATGATGCGTGAACTTTTATTCCAGTGCTTGGGGCTGATCTTCCGTGAGGGGAAAATTGCTGGGCACTTTAGCTCTTGATGTATAATCCTCTGACACAGACAGGGAGTCTTGATGTGCAATAGTTTGCAAGGAAGGAAGAATCTTGTGTGTCGATTTATAGAAACGTCTGAGTGTGTTGTTACTGGTGTTGTAGTGATTATTTTGTTGCTGTTAATGTTGGTTGTTATTTGGATAGACGTCAGAGGTTCACAAATGGTGATATTTTGCGTAGGCGGCCGTTTGTGCCCATCATTAAGGTAGCCACATACTGACTTCATGGATGGTGTTCAAACACCACACCAGTGTGCGTGCAGTTTTGAAAAAAAATAAACTGTCGTTCATTCCTACAGGTATGGCATTGCCTACGCTTCTGTAAGGCAGAATGGGTTTTTAACGTATGGTCAAGAGTTTTAGCGTGCGTTTGCACACGGATCTTGGTGAATAGTCTCATCCAAAGGATTTCGGGAATTGAGGTCGTTAGTGATGTTAACTCGAGGAAAAAATTTCCTCGAAGAGGCGTACTGGGTGGTGGCTTAAACCTGCGTGGTCACATCTCAAGCTAAACGCTCCATCGTGTAGACTGTTTAATCCCCTCCCGGTGATTATGATTTTTATGCCTTTGTTTGTGGGTGGCTTTATACCAAAATGAAATGCAGTCTTATTGTCCTTGTCCTTGTTGTTGTTGTTGCTGCCATGATCTGTCATTGTTATTTTTGTTTTAGTTCGTTGTTTTTTTAATTTATGTTGTTGGTGTGGTGTTGTTGCACTCTATGAAACAGACCATGTGTCACGCCATTTCTCTTTTCTGGTCCTTTCTCCAGGAATTTTCCTCCCTAAACACTTGCGGTACAAGTCCTCAATCCAATGATTTCAGGTAAATTTCGCAACATGCCTCTTGCATCCATAAAATTAATTCTTCATCAAAAAGGTTATTCTGTCTGCTAAGTATTCTCTTTGGTGACATTATGTAAGATCCCTTGGGTGTATGAAAGGGAATGGGGCAGGGAGATTTTGCATGTGTGTGGGAGACTGTAGCCAGCTAACAGTTATCCATCGGAGAATGGAAGGGGTGAGAATATCAATGTATATTTGCTTGGCAGTGTCTACATTGGCTACGGAAGATTGTAGAACTAAGCAGAGATAGAGAAAGATGATGGACCCTGCTGGCTTAGGTGGGGCTCCTACTGCCGACAGTGATATGGAAACATGCGAAAGGTGAAGATATGTCTGTATCCATGATTTGTAGGAGTATTTTTTCGGTGATAAAGGTGTATGTTTATGTGTCTGTTGTTCTGATGGTGGAAACATGTACAAGACGCATATGTATTATCATCATGATATTGAAAGATCTATTGTGCTCTCAAGATGATAGAAATAATATATAGGTACATGTATTTATTATGCTAATATTGAAAGCTGTTGTTCTGATGGTGGAAACATGTACAAGATGCATCTGTATTATCATCATTGATATTGAAAGATCTGTTGTGCTCTCAAGATATGGAAATATATAGGTACAGTATTTTATGTAAATGAAAGTTTCTGATGTTGGAAACATTACAGATGCTCTTATTATCATCTGAATAAGATCTGTTGATGCTCTCAAGATAATGGAAATATATAGGTACATGTATTTCTTATGCTAATATTGAAGCTTCATGAGCTCTCAAGGAAAAAAATAGTACGCTGTTTATATCTACGATGCTGCCTACTGCAACTACACCCAGAAGGTCAACGAAGTGCTTGTCGCTTTATCACTGACAAAACTATTCCCCATAAAGGCTTTGATTCACGATTTGCGACCAACAAAAACAGAAATTTTAGCCAAATGGGGAAATGATCCTGCCTTCACGTTCTGGACAAGGGTGTTAACTTCTCTTGGCCTCGTTCATCAACCACCTGTCAATGTGTATGCGCAAAGATTATCCGGGCACTCCAGCCTTTGGCGGGCATGCGCAGTGTCATTTGTCAAGCGGCTTTTGTTGTTGGTCTGTTCTGTGCAGGCTTCAGGAACGATTGTGCACCTTGTGACCCTTCGTGTGTGTGTGTGTGTGTGTGTGTGTGTGTGTGTGTGTGTGTATATTTTTTTTCTTTATACGAGATAAGATAGCATATGTGTTTTTTATCGTCCGTGTGTATGCAGTTTTGTAAGTATGTACTGTCCACCGGCACAATGCTACTCTACGAAAGCGACAGGATTAAGTGTGCCAAGAGTTACGTGCGTCGCAACGGGCTCGTTAAGTCTTATGTGTGTGTGGGGTGTGCGTCGTGCGTGTGGTCGTGCGTGCGTGCGTGTTGTGTGAGAGAGAGAGAGAGAGAGAGAGAGAGAGAGAGAGAGAGAGAGAGAGAGATAGAGAAAAGAGAGAGAGGGGTTTATTTAAAGACTCTCTCTCTCTCTCTCTCTCTCTCTCTCTCTCTCTCTCTCTCTCTCTCTCTCTCTCTCTCTCTCTCTCCTTCCTCTCTCCTCTCTCTCTCTCTCTCTCTCTGAAAATAGAAATCAAATTAATATCAACAATTACATCTAGCTCTTTATCTCTATACAGCATTTGAAAAATAACTCGTCATTAAACAATTAGCTCTTAACCTCACAAAGCATTGAAACTATGATACACTCATATCAATTGTTTATACTTTTTCTGGGTTGGAAATCTAATTTGTAAATGGACGTTTGATATCAGTAGTACTTGCATGACTGTGTATGTTTCGTGTCTTTCAACTTCAAATATGGTCAAGGCTTTTTTGAATGATCCACTGACATTTGTATTCTCCGTTTTTTTGCTGCATTATCAGAGAATCTTGGTATGTGCCAAAGATTGTTAGAGATTTGTTTATATACCACACTAATCTTTTTCTTTTTTTCTGTTTTCTTTCTTCTGGGGGAAGGGGGTGGTGGGGTGGGGGTTTGTGTTTTGGTTACTGTTTTGCCTAGCACTATTGCATGAAATTCAAGCTGCTCTTCCCACAGAGTGTATGTTGCCACATGAGCAGTGCCACATCATTTTTTTTAATCCCAGAGGTGACAGCCAGATATGGCCTGTGTGGTCGGCTGTCACCTCACCAAATTTAAAAATCAGATTAAAAATGTACAACTATATATATACAGATTAAAAGACCTAGACAGTCATCAGTTCAATTCATTCCACCATCATTGTCAACCAAAGGTCTTCAACATATGGGGATACGACAGGTGTCTTACCTTTGGGTGGTAAAAACCTGTCACACTGTGTATTGTTAGGTGGTGGGGAGGGGGTTGATGCAAGATTTTCAAGGTGAAAGTGCTACCAGCAAGGAAAGAAGCCCTTCAAGAAAGACAAAGATATTGTAAGGATCAAACTAAAACTCTGCAATACTGACACAGTCTGGTGGGAAATTTGTTCTTTTGCATATTGGATACAGCAATAATTATAGTCCCCTGTTAAAAGACGAAAACACAATAGAGAGCGGCAACCATGAAAGCAAAGGAACGGAGCACAAACGCGTTGTCTTCTCACAGTACAGTACATCTTTCCTTGCAGCATCTGCAGCCCAACGTCTGCATAGACGACTGGTTTCAATTATATTCTATCCCCAAAGCGGAATGCAGCGACCTTAATGCTGGGAGGAGGGAAACGATTGCATACGCCAAACATTACCATCAGTGAACCTCGAGCCAGGAACGAAAAGATATATCTGTATAATTATTAAGTTTTGCTTCCCTATGAGAATGACCTTTTTCTACAGAATTTTGACAAGCACAACTCTCTTGCTGTCGTGGGTTCTTTTACACACACTGAATGTGTGTTGCACACGGGACCTCGGTCTATCATCTCATCAAAAAAAAAAACAACTAGGACCCAGACCACCTTTTCAGATTTAAAGGATGAAGGTAAAAAAAAGTTAAGGCTCAAACGGGGATCGAACCCGTGACTTACGGCTTGCTAGAAGGGAGTGTTACCTCTGGACCACCGATCAAGTGACCAATAGTACATCTCCCCATTAACTTTGCATTTCTCGGCTGGCTACTTTTCATTTCTTCTTCAATGGCGGATACCTTTCCCTATACAAAACCTTTCCCTCCTCCTCAGCTAAATCCATCATTCCACTCCGTCCCCTTAGCTCATCATCACACAAGCACACAACACCCCCTCTAACAAAGACACAGCCTGAACCCCGCACTGTTATTCCACGCACACGCCTGAAGATCATATTCATGGACGAAAATTGGATTGTCAAACCTGTTGCAGAGATGTTGGCTCAGTTGATCAGATGTATTGTGTGGGGGGAGGGAGGAAAAGAAGTCTATATTATCATTACAAGAGCAAAGTGAAGGAAAAAAAGAGACTTGAAGGGCACAGCGAGGTGTGGAGACGTTCTGTTGGCTGTACGTTCTCCTCTAACAATATACCCTGTTGTCTTCTCACCTCGGCTCTAAGCCTGGTGTGTTAGGATTAGGTCGTGGTGAAGCGTGCTCCATGATCCAAGCTCCTGCTCTCTGGGTTTGGCTTCCCCCCGTGTCTGGCTTAGGCTGAAAATGGAATTTTGATGGAGGAATTGTGCGTGTTGATTTAAGTTTTTGTGATGTAGGCTTAAACCTGTGAAAGAAGGTTTTAGTGAGGCAGGACTGTTTGTGTTTCTTCGAGATCCCTGTGGTGGTGGTGTGGTGGTGGGTGTGTGGGGTGAGGGGGCGAGGGTGGTGGGTGGGGGATAGCCTGGTGGTTAGAGCGTTGCACTGGCGATCGATGCCCCCGGATTGATCCCTGGTTTAAGCTACCACCGAGACGCCCGTTCATGGGGATGTTTCCCTGGAGTTAACACTAGTGCCGAGTCCACTGCCCTGAAAGTTCTTCAAATGAGACTATAAAGCCGGGGTCCTGTGTGGGAACGCACTCATCAGAGTATCTTTACAACAAGGCCGTGCGGGTTTTAACTTGTGTACAAGATGTTCTGCGTGCGTTGATACAATACATGGAACCTCTGTTTACTGTCTCATCGGAAAGACTTTCAAGTGGTTGGAATAGGTGCTGATGTAAAATCCTGGGGAGATCCTCTTGAACGGGTGCCTCGGTGGTGGCTCGAACCCGGGCCGTTAGATCACAAGCGCAACACTCTAACCCCTAGGCTATCCGCCCTCTTCCCTGGAGATAACATCAGTTCTGACCTGAACTCAATCCCTTTGAGCAGTGGTGCGCTACGTGAATGGTAGAAACCCCGTTGCCCGATTCGATCTTGCCGCTCATAAGAAAGATGTCACCAGTTCGACGGCTTACAATGTCTTTCCAAGAGCTGCGTCTGTCTTATCTGTCCACAACAAGCGTTTTCCCAGACGGATCCAAGCCTGAAGAGGGGGTGGCCTGCGCTGCCTATTGTCCCACCATCGAGGAATCTGCACTTTCTCAGCGCTTGCATTCACACGGCGCAGTGTACTCTGCCTGAACTTAGCCTCTTACCCTGTCCCTAAAATTGATTCAGCGATCAGTAAAGAGAGGCTTCTTGGTTTGTGCAGATTTGCTATCAGTTCTGGAGGCTATCGCTTGTAGGAACATAAACCACCCTATGCTTCAGGAGTTTTACAAACGTATCCCTTGAGATAGACGGGTGTGGTACTGTTTTGGTATTGATCCTGGGGCAACGAAACGGTTGTCCGACTCGCCAGGTGTGCCACGCAGGTGATCTTTGGGTATACCGTGCCATACACAGTTCTGAAACCTAAAAGTGAACACTATGTGCAGTCCCTCTGGCAAGAGGAATGGGACGTTAGACAACAACCTTTTCCAAATTTGCCCTAACAGAAGTTTTCGTCTGTGTGTCAAAACCCGAAGGGAAGCAAAGAGTGCAGCAGATACACAGGTATCTTATATCCTCATGTTCATTTGTGAAAGGCGAGGAACTCTATAGTGCGTGACTTGTGATGTGGGTAACCATCAAGCATGTGCTCTGGAGTGTCGAGGTGTCCAGGATATTAGGCACAACATTTTACCGCAGAACTTAAAAAAAGACTCTTTTATGTGATGTTCTCCTGTATATAATCTTTCAATTTTCGAGAGAATCGGCTTTTTCCGTCTGATATGAGTGAAAGTGCTAGAGTCGGTCACTGAAAGTTGTTTTAAGGAATCTGGTTTTTTTCTGTTTTATGTGCGATTGATGTGGTTTTTCCCACATCACGGTGCACATCCTGGGCTGACCCCCTGGTTCACTGGGCAACGTACAAAGGAATGAACAGAGAGTTGGTTTTAGTAACATGTTTTAATCTGTATAAAGTTGCACCGTTTTGTTTGAAATTTAAAATTTGACGAGGTGACAGCCCCAATATGACCTGTGTGGTCGGCAAGGTATAAACAAGATTGGATTGGCAACAACGTTCTATGTGCTAGGGGTATGGCATCTTGCCCCCACATTAATTTTGTAAAAGAGTGTGCCAGCTATGGCTGTTGGTATGGAGAATGGATTCACCCAGCTTGTAGTCTGCAACCCAGAAATGTTGGACTGGCTACTTCTATCTCCCCTCTCCTCCCTCCCTCTCTCTCTCTCTCTCTCTCTCCCCTCCTCTTCTCTCTTCTTCTCTAATACAGCTGAGCCAAATACAAACCCTAAAAAAACACACCTTTCAACTAATAAATATTTTTTGAGATATCAGTTTCCAGACATTGCGTCCATAGAGTGGCGCCACTTTTAAAGCAAATAATTCCACTTGTACAAAAAAAAAGAAAGACAAAACAAAAACCCCGCCAAAACAATGCGTGAGAAAGATCTAGGCAATAACTCAACGGCTGAAAGAGTTATCCCCCTTTTATTTCTTCACTACACAAAACACCAGTCATGACTATTACGAATACCTGAAAACAGAGACACCGCACAACACACAGCTCTTTGTACCAAACATAAAGGCCTAAACTTGCCCCACTTCTTTCCCACGGAGTTCTAGTAGATCTTGGTAAAAATAACACAGATGCTGAAATAACATACGCCATGGTAAACAGCATAAAAGTGAACAAGGCGAAGGAATCGTAATCCATTATCAGAGAAGACAGGTATGTGGGGGGGTGTGGGTTGTGTGTGTGTGTGTGTGTGTGGAGGGTAGAGAGAGAGAGATGGGGGAGGAAGGGAGGTAGTGAGAGAGAGAAGAGAGAGAGAAGAGAGAGAAGAGAGTTGAACATTGAAAATAATATATTTGTTTCATTATGAACACAGTTTTTTTAGACAAGGAGAGTTATGACAACCTTATGCCAGGACAAGAAATCATAAAATAATAAAAGAGAGAGAGAGAGAGAGAGAGAGAGAGAGAGAGAGAGAGAGAGAGAGAGAGAGAGAGAGAGAGAGAGAGAGAGAGAGAGAGAGAGCGCAACAGAAAAAGCAAGAGAAAAAAAGTGTGTGTGTGTGTGTGTGTGTGTGTGTGTGTGTGTGTTGTGTGGGGGGTAGGAGTGGGGCGTTACTCGATTTTGAGGTCGTGAACTGTTGATTTTTCTTTGCTGAAAATTGTCATCCGGTAAGGATTTGTGTGCGGAGACTGTCGCGTCTGTTTGTAAATCGTAGAATGAAAAATGTGTTCTGTAAATTTGAAA
Source organism: Stramonita haemastoma (assembly GCA_030674155.1). NCBI lineage: Eukaryota > Metazoa > Mollusca > Gastropoda > Neogastropoda > Muricidae > Stramonita > Stramonita haemastoma. Next base: position 38,966,008 of record CM060331.1, read on the forward strand.
TTTATGGACACAGGTATTTGAAAACGATACTGACTGATGACTTGGAACCGCGACGACAACTAGACGAGAAAGGAAAAAAAGCAAAGAAGTAAATACTAAAATAAAACACTAAGATGAATCTAAAAAAAAAATTAAAATGTGAAGTATAAAATCTAAGCTTGATACAACGTTGTATGGAGACACAAAACAAACACCGATATTATATTATATCGTGTGTGATACAGTCAATCAACACCCATATATATATATATATATATATTATATATATATATATATAAAGTTAAAGTCTTCCCGACTAAGGCTATCAGGCGTGCTTATCCGGTTTCTGTGGCGTTATAGCGACTGAGAGTCATAATCCCCCTGGATAGACAGTCTATTGAAGGTTAACCAACATAAGGTTGGTATCGTTATAACTGGTGGGTGAGAAAATACGTAAATCCTTTTTAAGACAAGCCATACCTAAATGTCGAACCGAATTATAATTACGATCCAACCTAACCATAACTACACCGCATATATATATATATATATATATATATAATATATGTATATATATTTATATATATATATATTATATATATTATATATATAGTATATATATATATTATATATATATAAACATGAAAAAATGAAGAAATGAACAAATAGGGAAATAAGTGGTTATAACATAATCATGTAGGGGAAAAAATGAATGCATAAATAAATGAACGTAAAGAAAGGTGGCGCATAGCCGGCTTGTGATATGTGATATATTTTGCATGACAGATTTTGTTGCCTGACAAAGCTTGGCTTAATCGATATGTCACCTAATTGATCAGTGACAATCGATCAGTGGCATAATCGATCAGTGACATAGATCAACCTGTCGTTTCGAAGGCTTTTGGCATAGTGTCCTGTGGCATGCAGACCTGTGACATCTTAAACCCATGGCGTGACACAACTGCGGCATAAGGAACCTCTGGCCAAACAGGCCTCTGGTATAAAAGACTTGAAACATAAAGGACATGCTATGGTGCACATAGCCAGATCTATGGACAATCAGCAAACCTTTGATAGCAGACCTGTAACATATCAGACCAATGACATAGCAGACCTGAAAAGCAACCAGTAAAGCAGACCAGACTCAGACAGACATAGCAGACCATCGACATAGCAACCATACGCGATATGACATAGCAGACCACGCATAGCAACCAATCGCATAGCATACCAGTGACAAAGCAGACCATGACATAGCAGATCTACGACATAGCAGACCTATTATATAGCATGCAGACGAGTGACATAGCAGATCTATAATATAGCAGACCAATGATATTGCAGACCTATGACATAGACCAGTGACATGGCAGACCAATGATATAGTAGATCTATGATATAGCAGACCAATGATATGGCAGACCTATGATATAGCAGACCTATGATACAGCAGACATAGAGCAGTGACATAGTATACCTATGGTATAGAGAACCAACGGCAAAGGACATAGCACAGAGGACCTAGGTACAGATGACCATAGCACAGGACCTATAGCACAGAGACCAATGCACAGAGGACCTATGGCACAGAGGACCTATGGCACAGAGGACCAATAGCACAGAGGACCTATGCACATATGACCAATAGCACAGATGACCTATAGCACAGAGGACCAATAGCACAGAGGACCTATGGCACATATGACCAATAGCACAGAATGACCTATAGCACAGAGGACCAATGAAAAAGATAATACTTATGACACAGATGACCTATAGCACAGAGGACCTATGGCACAGAGGACCTATGGCACAGATGACCAATAGCACAGATGACCTATAGCACAGAGGACCTATGGCACAGATGACCAATAGCACAGAGGACCTATAGCACAGAGGACCAATAGCACAGAGGACCTATGGCACAGAGGACCTATGGCACAGATGACCAATAGCACATATGACCTATAGCACAGATGACCTATGTCACAGAGGACCAACGGTACAGAGGACCAACGGCACAGATGACCTATGGCACAGAGGATCTATTGCACAGAGGACCAATAGCACAGATGACCTATGGCACAGAGGATCTATAGCACAGAGGACCTATGTCACAGAGGACCAATGGTAAGAGGGCCTATGGCACAGAGGACCTTTGGCACAGAGGACCTATGGCACAGAGGATCTATAGCACAGAGGACCTATGTCACAGAGGACCAATGGTAAGAGGACCTATGGCACAGAGGACCAACGGTCGAGGACCTATGGCACAGAGGACCAATAGCACAGAGAACCTAATTCACAGAGGACCAATGTAAAGACTATGGCACAGAGACCATGCACAGAGGACCTATGGCACAGAGGATCTAGCACAGCAGGCGTTTGTAAACTGTACACATGACATAATAACCACGTCCCCACAGAATACAGTACTATGCAGTGTGTGTGTGATGTGTGTGCATCAACACACACACACACACACACACCACACTACACACACACATACCAGACGAAGCATGCACAATCCACAAAAACGATAAAAAGCTGACACAAACACCACCCCCACTCCCCAAAAAATAAAAACGATAGATCCAAACCCTTCCCCACCACCCCCCACCCCGCCCCCCACCCCCCTTCCCAAACCCAAGCTTACATCTGGACTCTTCCCTCAGCATCACAGCAGCCTCTGGCAAAACGACGTCACCTTGTCCACCCAATGACAGAGGCGTACATGGTCACTTTTTCTAAACACCCTCTCCTCCTCTCTCTCTCTCTCTCATCTCTCTCCTCTCTCTCTCTCATCTCTGAACAGATGACATTTACAAAACTGCATACACACGGGATTGGATGTAAAAAAACACGAGAGTGCTTATTCCATTATCCTCGATATAAAAGAATCAAATCAAATCAAATCAAATCAAATCTCTCTCTCTCTCTCTCTCTCTCTCTCCTCTCCTCTCTCTCTCTCTCTCTCTCTCTCTCTCTCTCTCTGAAACACATGACATTTTACAAAACTGCATACACACGGGGACTGGATGTAAAAAAGCACAAGAGTGCTTATTCCATTATCCTCGATATAAAAGAATCAAATCAAATCAAATCAAATCAAATCTCTCTCTCTCTCTCTCTCTCTCTCTCTCTCTCTCTCTCTCTCTCTCTCTCTCTCTCTCTCTCTCTCTCTCTCTCTGTAGAACTGACCTGCGCTTGACCTTGTGGATAGCAGTGCCGGTGATGCTTGTGCAAGATGACGCCGGGGACCTGACTGACACCTGACCCCCCCTGATAGGCATCTGTGGGACAGGACAGGACAGGACAGACGTCTGGACAGTGCGGGACACTACACAGTCCGATCCAGGCAAGGAAAAGCCAGGACAAAGGGAGGGGAGGTCATTTGTTGAAGATCGCGATGGGAGATAAGCGGCGGTTGGTGATGACCACTTTAAACTGGTGAAAGCAAGGTTGAATGGGGAGGTATGACTAAGAAAAGGATTTTTAGGGTCTTGTTTTTGTATAAAAAAAAAAAAAAAAAAAAAAAAGGTAGTTAGTGGGTGGGGGAGGGGATGTGTGTATAATTAGTGGAGTGAGGGTTGCTATTTTTGTGTGTATGTTGGGGTGGGGAGTGGGTGTGGGGTTGTGGGAGGGGGGGGGTGTGATTGTAGCCCAGAAGGAAGGGGAGGGGGTGACTGGGGAGACAATGCATTGTCTTCATTCTCCCTCCTTTTTTGTGGGTGGTTTGGTCACTCTCTTCTTTCAGTAAAATGTGTGTGCGTGCGTGCATGCGTGCGTGTGTGTGTGTGTGCTTGTGTGCTTGCATGCGTAGCGCCGGAAACAGTCTTCAGAGAGTTTTACAAAGAGAGGAAAGAGAGAGGAGAAGAAGAAGAAGGAGAAGAAGATTTACAGCTGGTAGCTAATCTCTCACTTCCGTGTCTACTTTTTCAAGGCGTGACCCCCAATCAGAGCTGTTTTGTAGCTGCAAGGGAAGCTGTCACAATGCAAGAAGGTGACGAATTTAGCATCTTGTCAGCAGTGGGGGTGGTGTCCTCAGCTGTTGTCTTCTTTGTAACCACCGCCTGGACTCGACTGCTTGTATTGGTTGGGTTGTTGGTTGTGTTAGGTTGTGTCGGGTTGGATGTGTTGTGTGTGTTGTATTGTATTGTATTGTGTTGTGTTGTGTTGAGTTGAATTTTATTGTGTTGTGTGTATTGTTTTGCATTGTGTTGTATTGTATCGTAATGTATTACATTGTATTGCAGACTTCTCCCTGTCAGGGTAGATTTCGCTGAGCTGTGTGTGAAATTCAGGCTGATCTCCCCCAGAAAGAGCATGCTGCCGCTAGAGCAACGCCAGTCATTCTTGAACGGTTTTTGTGGGGGGGCTTTTTGTCTCCATGTGTTGGCTATCTGTTTCCTGTGAGAGTGGCTTCATTCTACTGAAGTTTGTCAGGGTCCACTCTCTTGTTACTGTTGGTTCTTTTTTTTGCGCTAGCTATGTGTTGCACAGGAAACCTCGGTTGATCATCAGCTCATCCGAAGGGCTGGCACACAGACCACCATTCAAGATCTAGCGAAAGATGGGGTGGGGTGGGGGTGGGGAACTTTCAGTTCAAACAGAGATGAAACCTGCTGCTTCTTACTTTCTAGAAAGATGTGAACAAAGAGGTACAATCACGTGTACGTGGGTGGATATATATATATATATATGTATATATATATATATACATATATATTATATATGTATAATATATATATATATATATATGTATATATATATTAAGTGAAAAATATCATTTCACCCTACAAAAAAGAAGACACAAACTATAACCACTAAGCATACCAAAACTTCCTCCTCACTCTCCTCACCACATAGAAGGAATTGCCTGGTCCTATTCACTCACAAAACAAAATAGCATCTATAGTCTCTCACTTAACTATATTGCCTGGTTCTATTCACTGACAAAGCATACAGCAGCTATAGTTAAGTGAGAGACAAAATAACACCAAAGTCTCTCACTTGACTATATTGCCTGGTCCTATTCACTCACAAAGCAAATAGCAACTATAGTCTCTCACTTAACTACATCGCCTGATTCTATTCACTGACAAAGCATATAGCAGCTATGACATAATATAGAAGCTTATAGTCTCTCACTTAACTATATTGCCAGTTCCTATTCACTCTCAATACAAAATTGATAGCAGGTATAGTCTCTTACTTAACTATATTGCCTGGTTCTATTCAATCACAAAAATAACACCTATAGTCTCTCTCTTAAACTAGTATGTTGCCTGGTTCTATTCACTGACAAAGCATATAGCAGCTTTAACATAATAGCAGTTTAGTCTCTCACTTAACTATACTGCCTGGTCCTATTCACTCACAACACAAAATTGATAGCAGGTATAGTCTCTCACTTAACTATTATTATTGCCTGGTCCCATTCAATCACAAAAATAACACATAATTATTATAGTCTCTCACTTAACCATATTGCCTGGTCCATTCACTGACAAAGCATATAGCAGCTATAATTTATAGCAACTTATAGTCTCTCACTTAACTATATTGCCTGATTCTATTCACTAACAAAGCATGGTACAGTTATAGTCAAGTCAGAGACAAAATAACACCTATAGTCTCTCACTTTATATTGCCATGGTCCTGTTCACTCACAACACAATAGTCTATGTGCTACTTTCTGAGTCCGAAGCCTCACCATCATGCGCTGCTTTGTAGTTTGCAAATGGAAGCTGTCAGTGGCTGAAAAGGCGACACATTAGCATCTTGTCACCAATCGCATTAGGCCTATCTCCACTCTGCTTTTTTGTACCTGTTTCTGTATCTTAGAGGACCTGTGTTGAAACTGACCAATGTCTTGTTATGGACGTTGCAGAGATTCGTTTCCATTTAATATGATCTGGACACCACAACATCGTCATACTGCGGTTACCATTGGGACGTTAAGTCCAGTCTGTTTTGATGTAGTGTGTGTGTGGTGTGTGTGGGGGGGGGGGATTGGGGTGAGTGGGTGTTGAAGATGCCTTGTCTTTTAAATACTGAGGAGACACTTGTCTGTCTATCTGTCTGTCTGTCTGTCGTCTGTCTGTCTGTCTCTCTCTCTTCTTCTGTCTCTCTGTCTCTCTCTCTTCTCTCTCTCTCTCTCTCTCTCTCTCTCTCTCTCTCTCTCTCTCTCTCTCTCTCTCTCTCTCTCTCTCTCTCTCGTTCTCATTATCTTTCTCTCTTTGCCCGTGTGCATATATACATGTCCCTTTTTTTTGCAAAGAATACACAGCTAAATTGTCTAACTTATTAACCTTAGTGCTTTAGCATACATGTTTTCTTTATCATCATCGTCATCATAATCATCATCATCATCTCCGATGTAGAATACTTGAAAATTTTTCTCCTAATTACCTCATTGAATGAAAGACTGAAGAAGAAGAAGAAGAAGAAGAAGAACAAGAACAAGAACAAGAACAAGAACAAGAACAAAGAAGAAGAAAAAAACTGTTTAACTCAAAGTTGGCACGAACATTTGCACAGAATATTACAAAACGTCCCCCCCCCCCCCTTTACCCGTTCCTTGTTGTATCTGTCTCCACACTGCTTAAAAGGTTTGTCCTTAAACCCCAACTGTGTCAACCAGACCACCACAAACTTTCAACTCTATCATGTTATCTAGTCTTGCAAACAGAAACTTCAAGCGTCTGTCTTCATGCGTACACTTCAGTAGCAGCAACATGGATATGCCACATGTTTTATACAATCCCGTTGTTTTAAATCCCTTTTTTCTGATTTGATAAGTGTGGTATGCCTTTCATTTCAGTGTCCAGTGTGAGAGACACAGAAGAATGTGGGTTCTTTCAAGTGTAAGGAACGCCTTCGTGTTATTGTTGCCAAAAACAGTAGCTTTAAGCAACTCCTTCACTTTGATACCACAGATAACGTGTGAAATTTTGTGTTGGCTTTTCTTGAAGTGGAAACCAGTACACGTTCAGCATGTTTTACAACTATGCATTTTTTGTTAATACTGAGTCAAGTTCTGTGTTCTCACTAAGTCAAGTTCTGTGTTCTCACTAAGTCAAGTTCTGTGTTCTCAGTAAAGTCAAGTTCTGTGTTCTCAGTAAAGTCAAGTTCTGTGTTCTCACTAAGTCAAGTCCTATGATCTCAGTAAAGTCAAATTCTGTGATCTCAGTAAAGTCAAGTTCTGTGTTCTCACAAGTCAAGGTCTGTGTTCTTACTAAGTCAAGTTCTGTGTTCTCATTAAGTCAAGTTTCGTGTTCTCACTAAGTCAAGTTCTGTGTTCTTACAAATCAAAGACATTAACTTGAAGAAAATGACATGTTTCTAAAATATCAGTGTACAGCTACTCTTCAATCTTCAACTCAGTAGGCGGTGCCACACACTTTATAACCAGACACTCCGACAAGTTAACACGCAAAAAAAGCTATAACCACAAAGAATAATCAAACATTCTGCGTTTTATTCCCGGGTGGGAAAAACCCACAGGGGCACAAAGTGTGGCATCATTTTACACACAGCGGCGTCTTTCATTTTCATGGCCAGAGGAAAACCCCCAATGCTGGTGAAATGACAGCTCTTCTCTGACTGTCTATCATCCCCTGCCGTGGAAAACCAGGCCCTTGAGAAACGTTGGTTGAGGCTGTGTCTGAGTAGATAGTGTGTTGAGGGGGAGTGGAGAGGGGGGGGTTGTTCCTCTGCTCAGCTCCCAGGTTTACCAATGGTGAAATTTTTGCGTCTGCGACCGACCCCCCCCCCCCTACCACCACCACTACCACCACCACCACCTCCACCACCACTAAGGCAGCCACATTCTGGCTTCCGGGATACAGTTGGGAATTGATTGGTAATGGAATTAGTATGGCAACTGCTTTATTAATTAATGTGTTTTTTTTTTTTAAATCCTCTGAAATACTCAAAATCAACAACAAAAATGTTCTACATCAGGCTTGCTTCGTAAATCGTTATTCTTGTTATCGTCTTTCCTTCACTACTCGTTTGTCTGGATTGAGCTCATGCTTTTTTTTATCTTGTATTGTGAGGTCTGGATTTTTTTCATTTTCAATTCTAGTTCTTTTTGTTATAGATTAGCATTGTCTTTTGTTTGCTTTTATAAGTCAGTTTTAATGATTTTATTTGTAAGGGCAGGGTCAAAACGGTTGTGTAAACTTAATCTTTTACCCTCAATAAAGATTAGTTAGACTACACACACACAACACACACACACACACCACACACACACAACACACACACAACACACACACACACACACACACACACACAACACAACACACACGCACGTACGCACAAATGCTTTTTTATATAGATGATACCAAATAAAGGGACAAATTTCGATCCATTTTTCACAATCTAAAATGAAGCTGTATCATCAGTGAAAACTGGCGTGAAACATTCAGCCCTGATAATAGGGCCTCTGAAGTGAGTGAAGTTATGCACAAAATAGAACAATCCTGCAGGGTAAAAATATAATGTAGGTCATAGATCAGTTCCTTGAAGAATGCCCCTTTTGCACTCTTAACCTTTCTAAAGAATGAAACCCTGGAGGTGGGAGAGGGGAGGGGGTGGAGAAAAGTGTTGAAAATCCGTGCAGACAAAACGTTTTCTTGAACTATACAGAAATTATCCACCCTGCACAAAGTGCCTTGAAGCACACCACACAAAGAGCTACAAACAGATATCTCAGGGGCTTTTGTTAGCAGGTCTTTGTTGAACTTCAAACGCACACTGTGAGCTCAACAGTCATGGTACAGAAAGGTTTGATGCAGCTTTAGTGCAAGTCGGAAGGCAACTGATGGTTTGCTCTAGGTGACGTTTTACAAACTCCAAAGAACAACTTTGATCGTTGAAGCGAGAAAAGGAGAAAAAGTTGAAAAGAAACAAAGAAAAAAGAAAAAAAAACAATACAAAACAATAATCATTCAAACGAGAAGAATGAGACCTAAAAAAGGATACAAAGAAAAACATTTACAAACCAAGAGCAGAGAGACAGACGCATTCCTGAAAAGTAATAGGCTAGAAGGAAATCACTGAAAAAAATTGTAATGAATATAAAAGAGGAACCTCTCACAAAAATAAAACTCCACCATCTACCAAAAACAAAGTATCAAAAGCACTTCAAACTCGGTCGTTTTCTTTTGCTCAGTTCACGCAATATTAAGAACATTGGCAGAACACTTGCTTTGATCTGGCTACCATGTTGGTAGACTAAGAACAAATCAGACAGATTGTTCAATCAAAATAAGCAGAGAACATGTTTCATAATGACTCACAGCTAGAAGCAAAAGAAATTAAAGGTAGGTAAAGGTAAAGGTGTCCCATAACCTGTGCGGTCACAGGGGAACGAGGCGTCAGGGACCTCTGCTTCTCTAGGGGCCAGCATGTTGAGGGCGGCGCCCATTTCCTCTCCCTGGCTGCTTTACCTTCCCTGGCCCTAAAGAGGGCAGGTGCCCATTTACAGCTGGGGGAACTGTACTGTGGCCAAGGCGCGTAAATGGTCACCCATCCAATTGGCAACCACGCTCGAAGCTGCTTAACATTGGCTAGGGGAAAGCGAGCGCTCTGACCACTGAGCTACTCCGTCCCCACAGAATAGGGAAAAGGGGGTGTGCCATGGAAACCCAAAGAAGTCACTGGAAGTGAGGGATGAAGGGAGAGCTCTAGTCAACAGAGACAACAAAGAGTCAATATTGATGAAATATTGGGGGTGGGGGGAGAGAATGAATGAATAAAGGAATGATCTTTTATTTCCAAGGGTTAAAGAATAAGCATTTACATTCTGTTTTTTCATCTGGCCCTTGCTGTGATTAGGGACAATCAGCAAAACAAACAGAACATAAAAAGCCAACACCCCCCCCCCCCTAAAAAAAGAAAGAACAACAACAAACAAAAAACCCCAACTCCAACAATGACAGCAAGAGTTCAAGCTATGATTTAAAAAAGGATATAAATGTGTATTCTATCTATCTATCTATCTATCTATCTATCTATCTATCTATCTATCTATCTATCTATCTATCTATCTATTCTATCTATCTATCTATCCATCCATCCATCCATCCATCCATCATCCATCCTATCCATCCATCCATCCATCTCATCTTATCTATATCTATCTATATCTATCTATCTATCTATCTATCTATTCTATCTATCTATCTTCCCTTAGTCTGGCGATCATGGGGGCACCCCTGAAGACTTGACAATCAGTTCCCTCCATTCCTCTCTCTGTTCTGCCTTTCTCAAAATTTGGTTGAGTTCTAGGCCTGTCCATTCGCTGATGTTGTCCTCCCATTCTTCCTTGGTCTGCCTCTCTTTCTTCCTCCATAGACAGTGCCTTGCAGTATTGTTTTTGCAAATCCTTTTGATCTTGTGACATGCCCGTACCATTTAAGTTTACGCTTCTTTACGATTGATAGAAGATTTTTGTAGAGACCAATGGTTTGCTGGATTATGTTACGCACCTCTTCGTTGCTTACATAGTCTCTGTGGGAGATGCCAAGGAGTCTCAGGAAACATCTCATCTCTTCCAAATCAGCAGTTAGGGTCCACAATTTACAGGCATATATTATAGGAATATGGATATGACAAGGGAGCGCATTAGTGTGATCATGGAGTTGAGTGAGATATTTTTATCCTTCCAAATGGTTGAACACCAGCAAAAGAACAACAAAAGAACAACAAAAGAACAGCAAAAGAACAGCAAAAGGCCGGGTTGAACACCATCTGGAAAGATACAAATACCTCACTCAACTCCACGATCACACTAATGCGCATTTTGACAGTGCAAATGTGTATTCAGCATCACAGTCATAATCTCCAACTGACCTGAACATTAATGTCAATACAGAAACATTGATTACAAAGGTGCCTAAAGGAAGAGAGAACACACACAAACAGAGACAGAGACAGAGACAGAAAGAGAGACAGAGAGAGAGACAGAGAGAAAGACAGAGAGAGAGAGACAGAGAGACTAACAGCCAGACAGGCGAAGCAGGCAGGCAGGCAGACGGACAGGCAGACAGAGGAAGAGAGACAGACATATAGAGAGAAATGCAGAGAGAGACGGACACAGACATAGACACATACAGCAGACACAGTCATCCAACCACTCTGACATACAGACTGTTTTACAGACAGAGAGACAGACAGACAGACAGACAAAGGCAATAATAAGTATGATAAGTCTGATCATGAAAATAACTCAAGCATATACTGCACATTACCGTACAGTAGACCCCATACTCCTTGATAAAAACAGGTAATTTATATATTTTTTTGAGGCACAAATTATTTGGACTAGGCTGAAACATATACAGAACAATCTACCCAACTCAAGTTTAGAATTAATGTCATAATACCCCCCCCCCCTTCCTTTCTGTCTGTCCGACTGTCTGCCTCTCTCTCAATTGAGTTTGTTTGTCGGTCGGTCTGTCTGTCTGTCTACCATCTCTCTTCTCTCTCTCTAAATTTGAGTTCTGTTTGTTATCTGTCTCTCTTCTGTGTCTTTGTCTGTCTGTCTGCTGTCTGTCTGTCTCTGTCTCTCTCTCCTCTCTCTCTCTCTCTCTCTCTCTCTCTCTCTCTCTCTCGCTCTTAGCTCTCACCACCACCCCCGCGGCCACCACCCAGCCCCCAAGCCCCCCAGCCTCTCTCCTTTTTCTCTTTCACTCACGGTTCTGAAATCTGTAGGCTAAAAAAGGACGCAGAGTACATTCCTTCACTTAATAGGATATAGATGTGAAGTGCCGTATTCTGACTGCCCAGGGGCATGCACGATGACAGAAGGGTGATAACATCACTACAACAGCTGCAGGATGGTATGCTAATGGTCAGACAGTCTGTTCTGCTTGCCTGATTTTTCTTTACTCATTGTAAGGGGGAGAAAAAGAACGGGTTCCCTCTTTAACTTCAACAAAGCAATTCAAATCAAAACGTCAACCCAGTGCTCCCAGTTTGTACCCGAAAATGAAAAACAAAAATATGTAAAATAGAATGATAAAGCAAACAAGGGTTAAAGGGTGAAAGAAAATGTTTTTTTTAAAAAGATAAAACAACAAACAAACAAAAACATAAAAAATAAAAATGAGAGTGGGGAAAGACTTGAGCTGTGACTGGGAAAGGGAAGTTTAAGAAAACAAAAAAAGAGAAATAAAAGCACACCAAAGAATTCTTTCTTTTAAAAAATCTGGGAAAAGGTAATTATAAAAAGCATGCCAAAATGAGGCACAATAAAAAGAAAGAAAATGATTTTCTTCACTTTCTATAACAAGCAATCTTTGTGAGATCTTATGCACGCTCACGTACAACACCGTTACTTTCTGTCTTTATTCTTAATTTGGAGAGAGAGAGAGAGAGAGAGAGAGAGAGAGAGAGAGAGAGAGAGAGAGAGAGAGAGAGAAGAGAGAGAGAGAGATCAGAAGAAGAAGAACAAAAACACACAAACCATTACTCTTGGCAAGTGTATGATCTGAGTCATTCATAGGCGCTGCAATGTTGATTTGATAGGTTGGAGATGCTTTATGCCCAACACAGCCAAGTTCAGCATTGAAGCTTTGAGTGTCTACCCATATGCTTTGGTGCGCAGGTTTTACAGGCAACATTAAAGGACAGATCAAAGGCCAGGTCTGGACATTGGGCGTGCAGGAGAGAACTGTTGCCTACAGCAATCATGCACGCTGTTCCCAGGGATAAAGAACCCCAAGGTTTCTGAAGATTTCTATACCTCAACCTGCCGGGGAACTTCGTCTTTGTACATTCTTTTTTGTTCTTGAGTCAAGAGAAACGTTTAAGATTTCTCTGTCCAGAACTCTGACTGTAAGCTATAAATCGAGGGGGAAAATACTGATGCCATATAACTTGCACGAGTAGCTTTCATCAATCCGAGAAAAACAATTTTTGGGTATGAAATTTGAAGCTAGTTTGGTAGTGATGTCCATTTTAGCACATGTCTTTCAGATCATTACCAAAGAGATTTCAGTGACCAGAATATCACCAGATACCAATGGGTGGTGTTTTCTTTTAATTGTGAGGTGGGAGGCATTCAGTATTTTTGTTCTCTCTTTCCATAAACACTAAACAGATTGATTGATTGGCTGAATTTACATCCCGCGCGGAGATTTCTGATTTAGGGAGGCCTACTTTACATAAAGAGTTCATAGTTGGGTTTTAGTACCAAGTCCAATGGTAACGGTGAGATACACAGTCAGTTTTCAGGTCTGAGGGGAATCACACGGAGAGGAATCACGCTTCCAACACTCTGATCACAAGCCTTGGCTGGGGCAGATACATGTGGCCCTCAAGAGTGCTTTCTCTCTTTTCCTGGTCCGAAGATTTGCTGATTCAGCTTCTATCAAACCTCATAGGGGGCAGGATAGCTAAGTGACTAGTGGTATTTCATATCCAATCTAAGTATAAATTTCCTGCTTTGACTGTCTTCTTGTTGACTTGTGATCGATTTTTGCTTTGTTTAATGTCAGACTTAAACGACTTCTTGTCCTCAAATAATGCATCCAATTGCTCCACAATCCATAGATTGTGCTGCGTAATTAAAAGACCTTAGTTACCAAGTGGATGGGTGATCTTTTCCGCACCTTGGCTTCAGTACAGACCCCAAGTTCACCCAGCAGTAAATGGGGATACCTGCCCTATTTAGGGATAGGGAAGGTAAAGCAGCGAGAGAGAGGAGATGGACGCCGCCCTCAATATGCTGGCCCCCTAGAGAAGCTAAGGTTTCTGATGCCTCGCTCCCCTACGACAACACAGGTTATGGGACACCTCTACCTTTACCTTTTTTAAAAGAACGTACAGCTGCCCTTGGCATCATTCTGTAGAAACACCACCATCAGAAGGCAATAAAAGCACATAGTGACAGGATTAAAAAAAAAAAAGATACTTTATAGGGTGGTGCTGCCTTCCAGGGATAGCAGCCTTAATTCCACACAGAGAAATCTTGTCTGATTGAAGGTGGTGTACATACATACATACATACATACATACATACACATACATACATACATGCATGCATGCATGCATGCATGCATGCATGCATACATACACACATCAATACATACATACATACATCTACATACATAATCACATACATACATACATACATACATACATACATACCATACATACATACATACATACATACATACATACATACATACATCATAGTCAGTCCGTCAGTCAGTCAGTCAGTCAGTCAGCCTTCTGCCTTAAACACTCGGACAGCAACTATTGTTTGTTAAATGGGCCAGAAATATGTTGCACTGGTGTTAAGCCCTTGATACGTCAGGCCTAGAACATCCGACTTCGGCGTTCAACAACATTGTTATCTTTGAAGTCTTTCTAGAAAAAAAAGGCAGGAGATTGGACAAAGAACACAGAAAATAGACAAGAAGGAGGTGACACGACAACAACAAAAAAAGAAACAAGGCAAAACAAAGAGAGGGATAGAAAAGAGGGAATTTCTAGCACAGAATGTCCAAAATGTGGGGATGCTACCCTATTTACTGATTTTGATTTGATATATTTTTTTATTTATTCTTTTATATCGAGGATAATGGAATAAGCATTCTTGTGCTTTTTTACATCCAGTCCCGTGTGTATGCAGTTTTGTAAATGTCATCTGTTCCCACCGGCACACGATGGCCTACTCTTATGAAAAGCGGAACAGGATTTAACGTGTTCGCAAGATGTTCTGCGGGCGTTCGCACACAGGTTCTCGGTTTATAGTCTCATCCGAAGGACTTTTGGGGAGAATGGAGTCAGCACTGATGTTAACTCCAGGAGAAAAATCTCCTCGACCGGACTCGAACCCGGGTCGTCAAATTGCCAGCGCAATGTTCTGACCACTAGGCTATCCGTCCCCTACTATGGGGTATTACTGAAATACCCCAGCATCCTAATGGGAGGGGGGATTCATTCAACTCAAAATCAAGCGAAAAATGGAGAGAGAGAGAGAGAGAGAGAGAGAGAGAGAGAGAGAGAGAGAGAGAGAGAGAGAGAGAGAGAGAGAGAGAGAGAGAGAGAGAAGCGTCGTCACCTGACCCAACACGACGTGGTTTTTTTTTGGGGGGTAGGTTTTTTTTCTCTTATTTTTTACTCCCCATTGTCAAGCGCCTCCTGTACCGTTGACGTGAGAGCATGTCCAGTTTGCTGTTAAAAAGTCTTGTTGGTCTCAGGACCCCGGGAGGAGGCAAGACTGTAAGCAATGTCAGCCCAGTCTCACTGAACCACGGGCTACTTAAAACCAGTGATTTTACGATCAGGCTCTTTTCATGTCGAGATAAATCAAAGTCATCAGCGAGTTTTATTGACAGAAAGCTCACAAAGTCCCCACACACAGGTTTGGAGAGGGGGGCGACTGGAGTTGCCGTGGCGCCCCTTTTACGCCGACTGGCGTCTACAAAACCGCCGAGCCCCTGTCTTCTTGGTCCCGTTCCGGTGTCACGTGTTAAAATGTCATCCCGTATGAAAAAGTTCTACGGGCGTTTATTTGTTTGTTTGTTGGGGTTGGGGGGGGGGTTGTTGTTTTTTTTTGGCTGGTCATTTGCTTGTTGAGTAGCATAGTGTTGTTCTTGTTGGTTTGGGGGGGGGGGGGGGGGGTTGCTGTTGTTTTGTTTGTGGTTTGGGTTTTTTTTGTGTTTCCTTTTTTGATTTTTTTTTGGGGTGGGGGGAGTAGAGTGGCTGCGTTCCATTTTGTCATGTAGTATTTCTCCTATTTTGCTTCTTATTTTCCACTATGTCATTTGATATTACTATACCCTACTGAGAAGATGCCAACTTACATGTTTTATACTTCTTATTCATTACTGCATACACTGAGTAGCAAGTTGTTCTTCACTTTCATCTTCATCCCGTAGTCCCGTGGACCGTTGGGGGGGGGGGATGAGACTTTACAACCAGCTTCCTCCATTTCCTGCGGTCCTCTGCACGCTGTAAGGTAAAGGTAAAAATGTTCCATAACCTGTGTGGTCGTAGGGGAGTGAGGTGTCAGAGACCTCAGCTTCTCTAGGAGTCAGCATGTTGAGGGCGGCGCGCCCATCTCATCTCCCTCGCTGCCTTACCTTCCCTGATCCTAAAGAGGGCAGGTACCCATTTACAGCTGGGTGAACTGGGGGAACTGTACTGTAGTAGCCAATGCACCCATCCAATTGGCAACCAGGCTCCACGCTGTTTAACCTTGGCTGGGGGAAGCCAGCGCTCGGACCTCTGAGCTATCCCGTTCACTGCTAGCTGTAAGAAGCATAATTTTAAAAAATCTCCCGAGTTTCGTTTTTTGTTTTCTGTCTTTATTTCTTTCTGAATCCCTGTAGCAGTTCAACTGTGATTATAGTACAGTGAATATCAACAAAATGAATAGATAACGTCATTAACTATAAGGATAATTGGTATCAAAAGCAAAGCTTAAAAAAGGAGAAAGATAGACAACTGACAAATTGGTGCATATAATGAAGGTCTTATCGCTGTACTCAGATATATATAAATATATATATTTTATATGTGTAGGTGCACATGTATGTATATATATATATATATATATATATATATATATATATATATAATGGGTAGGCGCTGCACTTGTGGCGACACTCTCCTCGGGAGAGCAGCCCCAATTTCACGCAGAGAAATCTGCTGTGACATAAAGTGGTATCTAATTTTTTTTAAGTGTGTGTGTGTGCGCATGCAGAAAGGAAAGACAGAGACAGCTAGAAAGGTAGATAGACCAGCAGAGACAGAGAGGCAAGACGCACAGACAGACAGAAAACACCGTGGGGATATTTTAGCCTAGGGGTGACATTCAGCTATGATCCGCCTCTGGAGAGACACTTGGGATCGTCTGGAGCCAGCCGACAGCAAGGGCCAAGGGACACTCTGTCCTTCTCCTGCCCTCCCCCCCCCCCCCCCCCCCTCCCCCGTTACACCGGCCCTCCCAGCCTGCTCTAAGGGGGACTTACACAAAGGGGCGTGGTTTTCCCACAATCCATATAAGGTCATGTCGCGTGCCACGCGCTCGTCACATTATACCACGTGTGACAACACAGTTTTGAAAGTGGGCCTTCAAATTTGACAATCCCTTTTTTTTTTAAGAAGAAAAATCTTCGTGGTAGTATTTGTAAAGCCGTTTTGTCTTCTTGTCATTTGCTTTTCAAAACAGATTTTTTTAGTAGTTAAATCGAAATGCACTGTCTCTGTGTGTCTTGTCTGCATGTCTGTCTGTGTGTATATGTGTCTTTCTGTCTGTCTGTCTGTCTCTCAGGGGACGGGATAACCTAGTGGTCAGAACACTGCTCACAATTAAGAGTTCGATTCCCGTTCAAGGGGATTTTCCCCCTGGATTAACATCAGTGCTGACTCCACTCTCCCCAAAAGTCCTTCGGATGAGACTGTAAACAGGCCGTGTGCCAACGAACACAGAACATCTTGTGCACATGTTAAATCCTGTTCCGCTTTTCGTTAGAGTAAGCCATTGTGTGCCGGTGGGAACATATGACAATATTTACAAAACTACATACATACGGGGACTACATGAAAAAAAGCACATGAGTGCTTAGCCTAGTCAACTATGCTCGAAATAAAAGAATTCTCTCTCTCTCTCTCTTCTCCTCTCTCTCTCTCTCCTCTCTCTCCTCTCTCCTCTCTCCTCTCTCTCTCTTTCTCTCTTCTCTCTCTCTCTCTCTCTCTCTCTCTCTCTCTCTCTCTCTCTCTCTCTCTCTCTCTCTCTCTCTCTCTCTCTCTCTTCTCTCTCTCTTTCATGTGTTGATTATTATTTTTATTTTCTAGACAAGAATAGGGATATCTTAGGGGACTTAAGTGTTATATACATAAAAAGCACTGTTGCTGGCTACAATCTCGGATTCATATCATTTTTACAACCAGAATTATCAGGGAAGGCAAAAAATCATGCAGATAAAATTAAATACTATAGAGTCATCTAATAAAATATTCCTGCAAGGCTGGCTCTCTCTCTCTCTCTCTCTCTCTCTCTCTCTCTCTCTCTCTCTCTCTCTCTCCTCTCTCTCTCTCTCTCTCTCTCTCTCTCTCTCTCTCTCTCTCTCTCTCTCTCTGTCTGTCTGTCTGTCTGTCTGTCTGTCTGTCTGTCTATCTCTGTCTGTCTGTCTGTCTGTGCCTTCAAAGTTAATAATGTTCAGAATTTTTTTATTGGGTAGTTCTTCATTATTGCATTGTTTGCTTTTTCTTCTTATTCTATATGGAAAAAGCAATTGTTTATTCTATTACTCACTTTATGTGAGTTTCTTTATTCTATTACTTTATGAGTGCCCTCTCTCTCTCTCCTCTCTCTCTCTCTCTCTCTCTCTCTCTCTCTCTCTCTCTCTCTCTCTCTCTCTCTCTCTCTCTCTCTTCTTCTTCTTCTTCTTCTTCTTCTTCTTCTTCTTCTTCTTCTTCTTCTTCTTCTTCTTCGTTTTCCTCCTCCTCCTCCTCTTCAAATCTAAAATGGTTTTCATATTTGTAAGCTGTGTATTAGAAAATTCTTCATGTTTACTCTGGTGCGTTGGTTTTTCTTCGTCGTTTTCTAAGAGGGCTGGACATAAAAAGGATTCTCTCTCTCTCTCTCTCTCTCTCTCTCTCTCTCTCTCTCTCTCTCTCTCTCTCTCTCTCTCTCTCTCTCTCTCTCTCTCTCTCGGGGGGAAACACTTCCGGCAGTTGAAATGTAAACAGCTGTTGACTGAAGCTCCGGAATTAAATGTAAATGCTACGTTCCTGTGCCTCTGCCTGAATCTGTGAAGTAACTGGAGGACATCATGCCAGAGGTGGCTTCAAGTATCAGGGCCGTGTGTGGCTGCTTTGTGGCCACCTTCATGGCATTCATGTCTCAACGTGCAGTGCTGAGAAAAGTATTGTACATTCCGACATTGAAGTTGGGCAGGCTGCATGACGGTGTAAACGTAAATTTCCTCCTCGCCTATTTGTACCTAGGCGTTTTTCTGCATCAGTGTGGCGATGTGGAGCTGAATCCGGGACCTGGACCTAGTGGAAGGAAGAATAGTCTTCGTCAAACCCAGCTGAACTCTGGTGCTGGTTCCGCTTCATCGTCTCCTAAGAGGACAGCCGAGGAGCCTTCACTGAAAGAGGTCGTAGCAAGCCTGCAGGAGATGACCTCCATGTTTAAAGAACTGAAAGAAGAGGTGAGACAAGTCAAAGAGACATGTTCCGGAATTTTGAAGGAATTTGCATCCTTGAAAGAGGATGTTAAGGAACTTAAACAGGAAAACAAAAGACTGAAAGAAGAAAACGAGAAACTGTGTGAAAAAGTGGGAAGGCTGGAGCAAAAGGCTGACGACTTGGAGGGGCATTCCAAACGAAATAACATCATTTTCTATGGCATACCAAGACCGGACAACGAAACTCGTGACGACTGTGAAGGACTGATAAAAGACTTACTGACTGACAAACTAGGACTGAGTAGAGACATGGCATTTGACAGGATTCACCGGCTTAACAGGAACCCTAACTCACCTATCATGGGGAGATGTGCGTTCCACAGGGATAAAGATATGATTCTAAAAGCTAAACGCAAACTCCGTGGAAGCAATGTCATCATTGGAGAAGATTTTACCCCACGTGTCCGAGATGTTAGGAGGAAAACTGATTCCTCATTTAAAGGATGCCAGGAAAGCTGGCAAACGTGCGTTTATGATATATGATCATTTGATCATTGATGGTGAAAAGATGTATCTGGACGAAAGTCCAGATCTAGGTACGACTTAGCAATGTGGCTGACCTCTACAGAGCAAAGCCCATGCTGCACTACCAGCCTGTCTTGTATAAAATTTCTGCCTGGTAGTTAAAGGGAACAAATTTAAAACAGTCACCGCCTATATTAAATTTGCCCCCTCTCCTTCACGTGCAAACTGCACTGAATTTTGTCCTGGCTTGTCACACAGGCTGCAGTGCTGACACGGTAACTGTGTCAACGTTGCCAACTGGTTAAGGTTCACGTATATATACTGTGTGAATCAGCTTCTGTTTTCTGATTTTCAAATTCAAATGCACTATTTTAAATAGAAATTGATTTATGTACCATAAAGTTTTTGATCATGTCAGCGCTTATGTTAAAGTTCATTTAACGTGTTTTTTCCCCCACACAAGTTGTGATATTAGACGGAACAATTTGTGTGTGGGTGTGTGTGTGTGAATGTGTGTGTGTGTGTGTGTGTGTGTGTGTGTGTGTGTGTGTGTGAGAGAGAGAGAGAGAGAGAGAGAGAGGAGAGAGGGGAGAGAGAGAGAGAGAGAGAGAGAGAGAGAGAGAGAGAGAGAGAAGAGAACATAATGAAATTTGTGTTGGATTTACTTTCGGCATTAAAATGCTAATGAATTGGTGTCAAAAAATAAAAATGATAAAATAGAAATTTAAAAAGCCTTCATATATCAGGATGTTGTTTCCAGAAACTGTATGGAAACTTTTTTGGAAAATTTACTGTTGGATAATTATGTTTTTGCTGTTTTTGCCATTTTGTCTTTCTACGATGCAGTGTATTATAAATCATTATCTCTTCGATTCATAAGCAAGGGTCTAGGGAAGATTTGTTTTGGATCAAGAAGAAACATTCCAATGTATTCCAATGAGTAAAACATTACTGAAGTAATGTTATTGTCTTGTGTTTAAAGTACATTTGCAGATCAGATTTATGAATTTTTAGATGTTTATGTATTGAGAATTGGAGTTTCCGATAAGTAGACAGTAAATAATGTCCCAGACATCATATATAAAGACATTGATTGTTTGAGTTCTACGTCATGCGTTGCTTATAGATTCTCTGAGGATTATGTGCTATACAAGTAGGGCAAATATAATTATGACAGTTATGTACATCAATCTGAATTTGTGTATTCTAACTTGGTAAATTGAAATGTGCTGGTGATGGATGATCATGGTTGTTTTATGTATATCAGATGCAGATCAAAGTGTAATGATTATATTTTGCTATCTGCTGATTTGTATAAGATTCATAGACGACGCAACTAAAATGAACATAATCCAAACAGCGAAGATTTTCTTTTTTTCAGGTAACTTAACCCATTTGCTGTCAAAAGTCTTGTGCTTGTGTTGATATTTAGTCAACATTTCATGTTTACAGGTTAAGAGTTGAAACACCTGGCCACTGTTTGGCTTTGAAACTGGTGTATTGTACCCCCTTCAGTAAGGGGCCATGGCCTATACTGAATAAACCATTTCGAGTTCGAGTTCGAGTTCGAGTTCTCTCTCTCTCTCTCTCTCTCTCTCTTCTCTCTCTCTCTCTCTCTCTCTCTCTCTCTCTCTCTCTCTCTCTCTCTCTCTCTCTCTCTCTCCTCTCCTCTCTCCTCTCTCTCTCTCTCTCTCTCTCTTCTCAATCGGAGCCTTCTTTACCAATAGGTGGGTAGTTGTTTGACAGATCTGTCCGAAAGCAGAGTATGTGACGATTGTTCCGATGTGGGTGGTCTCCTTCCACCTACCTTGTCTGTCAGTTGTAGAGACCCCCTCCTGCTCACATAAGGAGTCACGCCCCACACCTGGACAATGACCTCTCTCTGTTATGTATTCAAATAAAAAAAAGAGAAGTCTTAAAGTAATCAGAAAAAAAGCACCGAGCAATAAAAAAAAAAAAAAGAGAGAGAGATAAAGTAGTAATCTTCTTGAATGAGAAGAAGAAAGAAAATGGGTGTGCTTAAGGCAATCAAAATGAAAAGATCCACCATTATGACAACAATCATAAAATTCATGTTACAAGAGAAAAAGGTAATATTGTGTATCAATCGGATGAACTGTGCAGCTGACATCAACAGTCTTTGTAACTTCGCTTCTCTTCTCCTCTCCTTCTCTTCCCTTCTTCTTCTCTTCTCTTCTCTTCTCTTCTCTTCTCTTCTCTTCTCTTCTCTTCTCTTCTCTTCCTTCTCTTCCCTTCTCTTCTCTTCTCTTCTCTTCTCTTCTCTTCTTCTCTTCCCTTCCCTTCCCTTCCCTTCCTCTCTCTCTTCTCTTCTCTTCTCTTCCCTTCCTTCCCTTCTCTTCCCTTCTCTTCCTCTTCCTTCCCTTCCTTCCTCTCTTCTCTTCTCTCCCTTCTCTTCCCTTCTCTTCTCTTCCCTTCTCTTCCCTTCTCTTCCCTTCTCTTCCCTTCCCTTCTCTTCCCTTCCCTTCTCTTCCCTTCCCTTCCCTTCCTTTCCTTTCTCTTCTCTTCCCTTCCCTTCCTTTCTCTTCTCTTCTCTTCCCTTCTCTTTCTTCTCTTCTCTTTTCTCTTTCCTCTCTTTTCTTTTCTCTTCTCTTTTCTGCCTTCCCTTACTAGGCGGGTTGTGTAGCGTCTGGACTTCTGTGCTTGCCATTTTGCAGGTCTGCCTGCTGGCCTCAGCCAATACATGTGGACTTCAGAGCAGCTCAATTTGTTGTACAGGTTGCATGCTGGGTATGTTTGTGTTTCCGTAACCCACCAAAGGTTGGCATGGATTACGAAATCTTTAACGTGCATCTCCTGCATACGTATACATACACGTAGGGAATGAAGGCACTAGTAGGTGTGTCCTTTTCCAGTTTCCAGGAAGGACTTGAATGATGAAGGCTTTGATAAAAAAAATGTCAAGGCGTCAATGATGCTCCTAGTACTCAAAGTTCAAAAAGGCTGATTTTGCTGATTTACGGATAATGTATACTCCGTTATCCACTTAGTACGTACATACGCGCATCCATCCATCCATCCATCCATCCATCCATCCATCCATCATCCATCCATCCATCCATCCATCCAATCTGTCCGTCCGTCCGTCCGTCCGTCCGTCCGTCCGTCCGTCCATCCATCCATTCATCCATCCATTCATCCATCCATCCATCCATCCATCCATCCATCCATCCATCCATCCATCCATCCAACCATCCATCCATGCATACATACATAATATACTCACATGCCTACTTACTTACTTAGGCCCATCACTCCCCCTGGAGCATAGGCCGCCGACAACAGTCCGCCAGAGTCCTCTGTCCTGGGCTGCTCTCTCCAGCTGTCTCCAGGTGTATCCCATCTTCTAGGTTTCTACCATTCTTCCTGCCTGCCAACCTACTAATCTACCAGCTTACTAATCAACTTAGAAACTAAAATAACGTATCTTTCGTACCTACCTCCAGACAGAGAGACAGAGAGACAGCCAACACAACACAGACAAGACAACGTGCATAGTAGTAGGCACTCATCAGTCTCGGAAGACTATGAAGTTGCGCTCTAGTCTTTAGAGCGCAAAGCCTGGGCAAGTATGTATGGAGGGCAAGCTGTTACCCATGCAGCAGACCCCCCCTCTCCACGGCACTGGAATGATCCATTGGAAGGGCATTGACCGATACGAATGGTTCCAGTACCGTCGCAGGAGCCACCAGAACGTTGCCATATACCTACAGCCCCGAGCCGCTCTGGGTTTCCAACTCCCTGATTTTTCCTCAGGGATGGTGTCTAAACAGGTGGCAGGATGGTTAAGACGTTCGCCTGCCAATATGTAAATCGTGCGTTTCTGGGTTCGTACCCAGCCTCGCCCTTTCTTCCCAGTTTGACGAAAAAATCGAACTGAATGTCAAAGTCATTCGGATGAGACTATAAACCGAGGCTCCGTGTGCGAATGCACGCAGAACATCTTGCGCACACGTTAAAACCCCGTTCCACCTTTCGGAAGAGTAGGCCATCGTGTGCCGGTAGGAGCGGATGACAAAATTATAACAAACCAGCATGCACAACGTGCATACGTACACACACACACACACACACACACACACACACACACAACATATATATATATATATATATTATATTATATATATATATATATATATATATATATTTATATACAAACTCTTGAACAATCATCCAACATAGGGCCTTTCTTTTGTGCATCAGCAAACTGTCTGCACAACCAGCTGTTATGTATAGAGACAAATGTCTGCTTTATCTCATGCTGTCAAATGAAATAGTACCCCAGGTAAGGAAAACTTTTTGGCTTTGCCAGTAAAATATCGACTCCCTCTTTCCAACGTCTGTGAGGCGAGGTACTGATGAAATGTGTGTTAACCTTTCTTCACGACTCTTCTGAAACTATTTCTTTCATTGATTCACGAATACCCAGATAATAATACAGTGCATGTGAATCTGGTGAAATATCTGTCTTTACTTGAATAATGCTTTGAAGCATGCTGGGTATTTTTGTTTTGTTCATACCACCCAGCCACAGTGAGTTGTCTTTCATGAACATTGGATGGTTTTTTAACGTGTCCCTAAGCTGCGTGTGTGTCCCCCCAACACATACACACACACGTGCGCGCGCGTGGACGCGCACACACGCGAACACACATATACAACGGTTTATAATGTAAAAAGGTAAAGGTGTTCCCATAACCTATGCTGTCGTGGGGGAGAGATATATCAGATACCTCAGGTTCTCCAGGGTCCAGCATATTGATGACTACATTTATAAAGATGAATTTTGTTTTCATGTACGTGAAATGAACTCTCTCTCTCTCTCTCTCTCTCTCCTCTCTTCTCTCTCTCTCTCTCCTCTCTCTCCTCTCTCTCTCTCTCTCTCTCTCTCTCTTCTCTCTCTCTCTCTCTCTCTCTCTCTCTCCATCTCTCTCTGTCCATTCCCTGAAGAATTGTTGGGGTATGGCACTGAATTGTTCAGGCTGTGCTTCCTAAGCAAGCTGAACGCGGCAGAGCCTTGACTATCCCACTGCAGCTACAGGTTGCAGGATGGATAACACGTGAATGCTGACATGAATTAGGGGATCTTCAACAGATAATTATATCCGACCTTTTGCTGGTGTATAATTATAGTAGTAGGCACCCATCAGTCTCGGAAGACTATGGAGTTGCGCTCTAAAGCGCAAAACCTGGGTAAGTAAGTATGGAGGGTAAGCTGTTACCCATGCAGCAGACCCCCCCCCCTCTCCACGCCACTGGAATGGTCCATTGGAAAGGCAGTCGCCGATTCGAATGGTTCCATTACCGTCGCCGGAGCTGCCAGAACGTTGCCATATACAGCCCCGAACTATAATTATATACATGGTGAAAATTGAGCACTGGTAGGCCTTTTTCTCTAATTGAATTTAATCAATTTTTCAAAAATTCTTTTATATCGAGGATATTGGAAATAAACACTCATGTGCTTTTTTACCTCCAGCCCCCATGTGATGCGGCTTTGTAAATTATGTCATCTGTTCCCACTTGCACACAATGGCCCACTCTTTCGAAAAAGGGGAACAGGCTTTAACTTGTGCGCAAGATGTTCTGCGTGCGTTCGTACACGGGACCTCGGCTTACAGCCTCATCCAAAGGATTTTGGGGAGAGTGGAGTCTGCACTGATGTCTGCACTTTATGTTGACCCAGGAGATCGTAAAAATCCCTAACTTCAATTCACCAGACGCCGCTACCGAGATTCAAAACCAACGACTTCAGGGAGACAGGAGGAAAGTTAAGGCTTTAATCCAGTCCGCTACAGCATTAGTCAGTTGTGCAGCATCTTTCTTTGATGTAAGCCGGGCTGTATGAAAAGCAAAAGGGGGTGGGTGGGGAGTCACTATCAGCAAAGCCCCCCATGTCCATAGTGGGGAAAACAGACCGACTTCTGTATTACAAGAAGATGAAACACTCAGTGGAGTGTTTGTTTTCATGTACTGAAATGGACTCTTCTCTCTCTTCTCTCTCTCTACTCTCCTCTCATCTCTCTCTCATCTCTCTCTCTACTCTCTCATCTCTCTCTCTCTCTTTCTCTCCATTCCCTGAAGAATTGTTGGGGCATGGCACTGAATTGTTCAGGCTGTGCTTCCTAAGCAAGCTGAACTTGGCAGAGCCTTGACTATCCCACTGCAGCTACAGGTTGCAGACCCTCCTCTTCACTTCATCACAATTCTGTCCACTTCAGTCCAGTCTGATAAGACCTACAGCATAACGAGTAACCGTGAGGGACAGCTTAGTGGAGGAAGAAGAAAAGAAGCGCGGACGCCGTATGTATGTATACTATTTATGTGTCTGTATGTCTGTCTTTTGTGTATTAATTTTGTGTATGCTGTGTGGACTGACAATAAGGAGCTGGTTGCAAAATATCTAGTGTTGCCCCAACGGTCACCCAGGCTGACTTTGAGGTACGTACGTGAAGCTGATGGGTGAAGCATGTCCTCTGGTGTGTTGTGTGTGTGTGTGTGTGTGTGTGTGTGTGTGTGTGTTGTGTGTGTTGTGTGTGTGTGTGTGTGTGTTTGTGCGCGCACGCACGCACGCTCGAGCGCCCGCGCGTACATACGTATCCTGATTGTATGCCACTGTGCACGTAAGACGAATAACAGAAACTACCTCTGTAGCCAAGTCAAATCAAAATACAAAAAAGTGAGGAGGGGAAAAAAGCCAACACAATGAAGAAGAAAAGAAAAACAACCGTGACGTACGAACTCAGTCCCCTAACAGCTAAATCCCGAACTGAAGGACAAACGGCTGCATGATGAATGAAGGGAGGGGAGGAGGAGGAGGGGAGGAGGGGAGGAGGAGGGAGAGACAAACCTCTAGGATTCCATTGAATGGTGGAAACGCTTCAAGCAAAAAGAAGGGCGACAACACAAAGCAGACAATCGGACAAAGATGGAAAGAAAACAGTGGCCCATTCTGCACACGACCAACACGTGCGTGACACGAGACGAAAGCGTTTCCCTTTGACCCCTGACACACACCGCGAGGTCCTTCCTGACCCCTGTCAAACTAAGGGACATCACTGACGGAGGGGGGGGGGGACAAAGACACGCGTGGTCTCCCTTTGAAGTGACCCTTTCAAAAGAGCCCGTATGCAAGAAAATGTCAGAAGGGGATAAAGTATTTGACAGGAAATTAGTGGGTGGTAAGAGGGGCAGTATTGTACATGGATGCACAGGGTCCACACCCCATGTTATGGTCGTGTTTTTTTTTCTCTTCTTCCTTTTTCAGGGGCCATTTCTTTGGCTGGGTAGGAGCTGACCACAAAGAAATCGTTGATGTGATGGCAGCAAGCCTTTTTTTTGCTCTGCAGCAGTTAGTGCTGTGCCTCCTTCATTTGCGGCAATTAGTGTCAGGAATATTATTCATAACGCTGTGGTGGAATTGTTGTGCTACAAGATGAACAGAAAAAGATGTGTCTGTCTACATTATGTCTGTGTCTGCTTGTCTGTTTGTATCTGCCTACCTGTCTGTCTGTATCTGTCTACCTGTCTGTGTCTTTATATGTCTACCTGTCTGTGTCTGTCTGTACCTGTCTACCTGTCTGTGTCTGTCTGTATCTACCTGTCTGTACCTGTCTGTATCTGTCTACTTGTTTGTGTCTGTATCTGTCTACCTGTCTGTGTCTGTCTGCATCTGTCTACCTGTCTGTGTCTGTATCTGTCTACCTGTCTGTGTCTGTCTGTACCTGTCTACCTGTCTGTGTCTGTATCTACCTGTCTGTGCCTGTCTGCATCTGTCTACCTGTCTGTGTCTGTACCTGTTTGTGTCTGTCTGTGTCTGTATATGTCTACGTGTCTGTGTCTGTCTGTTTGTATCTGTCTACCTGTTTGTGTATGTCTGTCTGCAAGCATATCAAATTTGTGCGCTTCATGTATGCTGTTGAAATCTAGAACACTGTATCTAAGGTCAATTTTATGAAAAACATGCTTATACTTACATATTCATCCTCATACAAATATGTCTAAGCAACTAAAAGTACTTTGGCTCAGGCCAAAAGCTGTGTCAGTTATTGATGTCAGCTCATTGCCAAGGCCTACACTAAAATGTGATGTTGTAAAATGTTGTGTTGAGATTGCCTTCAGCCATGACAAGCTCTTAACAAAACAACTTGCACTCTCCTTTAAAGGAGAAAAATCCTCTGAAGTCGGAGTATGGCGAGGTACTTGAAAATAGTCATACACGCAAACTTCTCATTCAGTGTGTGCAATTTCAATCTCACAGGGATTCCCAGGTGGGATTAGTGAGTCAGAGAACACATTCTGGGTGACACCCCCTCCCCCCCCCCCCCCCCCCCCCCCCAGTGTTAAGCTGTGGAACAACAGCAACTAAAAGTACTACAACAGTAATGTGTCATCATTAGCCCTTTGTCCATTCACTATTTTCAAGGATAACTTTGGAGGATTAAAAAAAATGATGATAAAAAATATATGGTGTCAAATGACAGCGATACAAGTCTGCTTTTTTGTAAGCTGTGATTTATTCAGAAACAACCTATGGGAGTATGTAAGAAGATGGGATAGATAGATAGATAGATAGATAGATAGATAGATAATAGATAGATAGATAGATAGATAGAATAGATAGATAGATAGATAGATAGATAGATAGAGACAGAGTATGCTTTTTTGTAAGCTGTGATTTATTTAAAAAAACAACAAAACAGCGTATACATGTGTGTGTATGCAAGGGGAGAGAGAGAGAGAGAGAGAGAGAGAGAGAGAGAGAGAGAGAGAGAGAGAGGAGAGAGAGAGAGAGAGAGAGAGAGAGAGAAGAGACAGACAGACAGACAGACAGACAGACAGACAGACAGACAGACAGACAGACAGACAGAGACAGACAGACAGACCGACAGACAGACCGACTAAGACACAGAAACAAACTTAGAGACACAGAGGGAGGACAGCAGTACTATTTCCACAAAAAAAGAAAAGAAGAAGAAGAAAACAAAAAGCAGGACAGGATATGATGTGAGTACCACGTTGAAACAGCTCTCGAGCCGACGACAAGTGGACGGACGGGACAGACTGAAGTCTGCAGGCTAGCCCAGTAGCTAGCCATCATACAGGTCTGTGTAGTGGCCCCCTGCTCGCTAGGCTACTTACTATACCACTGACTTCGTATAAAGGTGGGTGGTCCTCATGTCCTGTCCTGTCCAGTCCTGCCCGTTTGTCAAAGAGCAAGTGGACGTGATAGCCACAGAAACAAACGGACCGCGGCACTAGGCCATCAAGCTGATTATGTCTAGTCTGCTTCACGGCTAGTATGCTCCTGTCTCCAGTGTGCCCCCACCCCCTACCCCCTGCCCCTCTCCCTCTCCCAACAAGCATACGTGTGTGGTTTGTTTGTACACCTCTCACGCTCCGCTGCTCGGATGGAAGATTAAAGCCACAACAAAACACACACACATACACGTATACACACCCAGACATACACACACAGAGAAAACGTTCAGGCCAACACACAGAGACACATGCACACACGCGCGCGCGCGTACACACACACAAACACACACACACACATACAAGCTCACACACAAACACACACACAGAAAAGACCAACCAACACACACGCACACGCGCGCACACACGCACACGCGCGCACACACGCACACACAATCACGCGCACACACACAGAAACACGCACACATTTGCGCGTGCGTGCGCGCATACACACACAAAAAAAACCAACAACAAAACGCTAACACTCTCTGTATCTGACTGTCATTTTATGTGTCTGTATGTGTATGTCTTTCTGTCGGTCTGTCTGTCGTGCACACACACTACACACACACACACACACACACACAACACGACACACCACACACACACACACACACACACACACACACACACACACACACACACACACACACACACACACCAACAAACCCCCCCCACACACACACACACAATCAAACAGCGAACGATCACACCCCTTACTTACCATCACCACTTACCATCACCACTTCACAATGGCAATCACCTTCAGCACAATGGCAAAGGAATGCAAACATCCTCTGCAAAACTTCTCTTTTATCTTTAAGTTAGCCTGAGTCAGGAGCCTAGGAGCTGGACGTTTTGCTGTTGTTGTTGCTGCTGCTGCTGTATTTTTCTCAAGCTGGTCACCCAGTAACCCACTCTGTCCACAGTGTGCAACACGCATTTAATGCAAGTAAGCGAACCCATGGCAACAAGAGAGTTATCCTTGGCAACATTTTCGTACAAGAAGCTACTGTTAAAAGGCAAATAAATAAGTTGTATATAGGAAATGATATAATGTGTGGCACTGTTCTTGTGGCAACTCGCTCTCTCTGGTAGAGCAACCCCCATTTCCACGAATCTGCTTCCGACTGAAAGTGGTGTTCAATAATGGTAGACTGGATCAACGGGGCAGGATAGCTCAGTGGTGAGAGCACTCGCTTTCCCCAAGTCAAAGTTAATTTAAACAGCAAGAGCGTAGTTACCAATAATGGATGGTGAAGTTTGGCGCCTTGGCTTCAGAACAGTCTCCCAAGTTCACCCAACTGTCAATGGGTACCTACCCTTTTAGGGTCTTTTCTTTATTCTTTGTTCTTTAAATCGAGGATAATGGAATAAGCACTCTTGTGCTTTTTTTTTTTAATCTAGTACAGCTGTGTATGCAGTTTTGTAAATGTCATCTGTTCCCACCGGCAAACGATGGCCTACTCTTACTAAAAGCAGAACAGGATTTAACGTGTGCGCAAGATGTTCTGCGTGCGTTCGCACACAGGGCCTCGGTTTAAAGTCTTATCCAAAGGACTTTTGGGGAGAGTAGAGTCAGCAGTGATGTTAACTCCTTGAGAAAAATCTCCTCGACCGGAATCGAACCCAGGTCGTCAAATTGCCAGCGCACTGTTCTGACCACTAGGCTACCCGTCCCCCCATGGGTCAGGGAAGGTAAAGCAGCGAGGGAGAGGTGATGGGCCCGCCCTCAATATGCTGGTCCCCTAGAGAAGCCGAGGTCTGATGATGCCTCGCTCCCCTGTGACCACATAGGTTATGAGACACCTTTACCTTTTCTATATGGGATCAACAGGATCGTTCCTTCGTTTTGATATGCAAAGGACTGATGACAGTCAATGGTATTTTATTAAAACAAAATTTTATTGTGAATTTCAAAATACTTGAAAAAGACTAGCTTCCGAGATGCAAATGAGGGATTTAGTTTTTGAAAGCATGGAGATTTTCGTTTTCATTTCATGTTGATTATATTCCTAACCCAACAAGTATGTCTTAACAGGGCTATCAGCCACTTTATAAGAAACCTTTATCCTGAAAATCACTTACATGCATGCATGCATACCCCCCTCTCTCTCTCTCTCTCTCTCTCTCTCTCTCTCTCTCTCTCTCTCTCTCTCTCTCTCTCTCTCTCTCTCTCTCCTTCTTCTTCTTCTTCTTTTGCTTTTGTTTGCTATTATTTTTTGTTGTTGAGAGATTGATTAGAAAACGTCTCTGCACCTAACTTTCCTGGTTAAATAAAATTCGTTGTGTGTGTATGTATATGTTCGTGGGTGCGATTGTGTGTGTACGCGCGCCGTGTGCGTGCGTGCGTGTGAGTGTGAGTGCGAGTGCCCGCGCGTGTGTATATTGGCGTGTGTGCGCGTGTGTGTATGTATGTGCATGCGTGCATTTTGTGTGTGTGGTTGTGATTATGTGTGTGCGTGCATGCATGCGAGTGTATGTGTGTGTGTGTAGAGTGTGTGTGTTTTCTTTTCTTGTTATTTTTAGTGTGTGTATTATTCTTTTTGTCTGTCAGTCTGTCTAACACACACACACACACACACACACACACACACACACACACACACACACACACACACACACACACACACACACACACACACACACACTACAAAACACACACATGCTCTGAAAGAATCCATTTTTATCGCACAGGTGGGGACAGGGGGAGACAGTTTAATGATCCCTCCCAAGCCCTTTGTCGCTCTCTACAAACATTCCGTCTTGTGTGGAGCATGTGCGTGCATGTTTCCTCCGTGTCCACGTGTGGGTAGCGTGTGTGATGGGGGGGGGGGGGGAGGGGGGCGGAAAGGGGGGGGTTGTAAGGGGGTGGGGAGGAGGAGTGGGAGTATTGTCGTTCTGTAGTCTCCAATGGTGGGTGCCCTTGCTAAGTCATTGTGTAGCCCTGTTGTCTCTACAGTGAAATAGAAACCTAAAAAAAATCAACTTTGGCTGCTTCCCCTCCCTTCCCCTCGCTATTTGTCTGGTTGTCTGTATGTCTGTCTGTCAGTGTTTCTCTCTCTCTCTCTCTCTCTCTCTCTCTCTCTCTCTCTCTCTCTCTCTCTCTCTCTCTCTCTCTCTCTCTCTCTCTCTCTCTCTCTCTCTCTTCTCTCTCTCTCTCTCTCTGAATTAAAGAAATAAATAACTGAAGATATAAATAAATGATGAA
Organism: Stramonita haemastoma; assembly: GCA_030674155.1. Taxonomy (NCBI): domain Eukaryota; kingdom Metazoa; phylum Mollusca; class Gastropoda; order Neogastropoda; family Muricidae; genus Stramonita; species Stramonita haemastoma. The sequence continues at coordinate 38,998,165 of CM060331.1, forward strand.
ATAAAAGAATAAATAAAATCTCTCTCCTCTCTCTCTCTCTCTCTCTCTCTCCTCTCTCTCTCTCTCTCTCTCCTCTCTCTCTCTCTCTCTCTCTCTCTCTCTCTCTCATAAATACTTGAGTATAATAATTGATGATACTAAAAGATAAATAAAATCTTCTCCTCTCTCTCTCTCTCCCCTCTCTCTCTCTCTCTCTCTCTCTCTCCTCTCTCTCCTCTCTCTCCTCTCTCTCTCTCTCTCTCTCCTCTCTCTCTCTCTCTCTCTCTCTCTCTCTCTCTCAATTAAAGAAATAAGATAATGAAGATATAAATAAATCCCTATGTCAAAGAATACAATCTCTCTCGTCTCTCTCACTCTCTCTCTCTCTCCTCTCCTCTCTCCTCTCTCTCTCCTCCTCTCTCTCTCTCTCTCTCTCTCTCTCTCTCTGCGTTTGTTGAATGTACACCTATCTCCTTGTCTAAAATTATAGGTTAAATTTATTGTCTTGTATGGTGCTTCGTTTTTCTTTCTGTTTATTTTTGTTGTCTGGTTTTTATGGTTTTGTTTTGTTTTGTTGCTGCTTTCTTGTTGTTGTTTATTTTTATATTAAATTTTGCTATTCCTATCAGGACAAGGCGGATGAAAAAAGTATGTGAATACTTACTCTGTTACCCTTGAATTGTAAATGATTATTTATCCATTCATTCATTCATCTCTCTCTCTTCTCTCTCTCTCTCATCTCTCTCTCTCTCTCTTCTCTCTTGTATAAGAGTGGGGTTGGGTTGTTTTTTTTTTGCAATTCCCTAATCATATCAGGGCAAGGGCCGGATAAAAAAAAAGTATCTGAATACTTACTGTTACCCTTGAAAAATAAACATTATTTTCAATCATTCATTCATTCATTCATTCATTCATTCTCTCTCTCTCTCTCTCTCCTCTCTCTCTCTCTCTCTCCTCCTCTCTCTCTCTCTCTCTCTCTCTCTCTCTCTCTCTGTATGTCCAGACTAAGTCAAGTGGTAGACTGGCTGTCTGCCAGCACTAAAATTGCTTTGGCCAAGGTCCAAACTCAATGGTCAGGTGTGATTCATTGCGTTTCCATTCTTTACTTTGCCTTGGCTACCCCACCTCCCTCCCTCCCCTCACACAAAGTTCCTAATATCGTGTGTGTGTGTGTGTGGTGTGTGGTGTGTGTGTGTGTGGTAGTGGTGTGATGTGTGTGTGTGTGTGTGTGTTGTGGTGTGTGTGTGTGTGTGTGTGTTTGTGCCGAGCGCGCGCGTGTTGTGTGTGTTGGGGTGTGTCTGTGGTTTTTTCCAGGTCCATGCAGTGTTGTCGTGGAACACAAATCTGTTGTGCATGTGTGTGTGTGTGTGTGTGTGTGTGTGTGTGTGGCGTGCGTGCACGCGTGCGAGTGGTTGCGAACGCGCGTGCATGCGTCAGTGCGTGTGTGCTCACATGTACGTGTGTCCATGCATTGACAAATTTTACTGAAGTTCAAATATTTTCTTTTTTGCAAGCATAAGAAACGGTTTACCTGAGATAGTAATGATGAATTACGCTATTTTGTGTGATAAATGTTTATCTGTTAATAAGTTAAATTGAATAAAAAATAATAAAAAGTAATTATATCAATTAGCAGTATCACTCCACCACATGATGAGTTTCATTGCATCGGAGGTAAATTTTTAATTGTTGACATGTTTGAATGCAATTGATAAGCTATTCAACTCAGAAAACGGACTGTAAATCGGACAATTCTATGAAAAGTTATTACAAATCGAAATGGTAGACTACAGACAGAGAAAATAAAAATTGACCATACAGTTTTTTTTTATCATTATAGGTGGTCAAAAATAGGGCTTGGATGTTTTTAAAATCATTTTAAAGCAAAGAGAAACACAATTCACCCTTAATACTTCATAAACGTTAAAACATCGATACATATAGTTTTTATAATCAAGCAAAATCTCAAAATCCACATTATACAACACAATTCACCCATACAACCACCAAACCACCACAACCACCACCACCAACCACCAACCACAAACATCCTTCTTCGTCACCACACACGCCTATACCTATAATACTACAGGGAACACAAGACATCAGAGGAGTGGCGTTTGGATGGATTGGTATGCAGAAGCAGAATTATTCTTATACTATTATCGCTCTCTACATCTCCCTTCGCGGCAAAACAAAACAACGAAGCCCCTAGGGGCTGAAAGGGCTGTGCCGTTGGCTTTGATCTTCTCTTGCCTGCCTCCCTGCCTGCCTGTCTTGCCTGTTTGTCTTCTCCTGCACGTGTCTTGCTGGTGACGTGTGTATGTATGTGTGCGTGTGTGTTGTGTGTGTGTGTGTGTGTGTGTGTGTGTGTGTGTGTGTGTGTGTGTGTGGTGTGGTGTGTGTGTGTGTGTGTGTGTGTGTGTGTGTGTGAGAGAGAGAGAGAGAGAGAGAGAGAGAGAGAGAGAGAGAGAGAGAGACAGACAGACAGACAGACAGACAGACAGACAGACAGACAGACAGACAGACATTTCTTGTAGTGTCGTGACTTGTACCCCTTCATCACCCTCCACCCCCACCCCCTAGCTATTCTCAAAAGGTAAATGGTGGTCTATAGGTAACGCACCTGCTTAGAATGCAAAAAGTCCAGGTTGGAAGTGTGTGGTGGTTCAAATCCCGTTTGGGTCAGAAGCTTTCCCCTCATTTTGTGGTTTGTTTCTCTCTGTCTGTCTGTCTGTCTGTCTGTCTGTCTGTCTGTCTGCTTCTTTAGTCACTTCTGTTTTGTTTGTGTCTGTCTTCTGTCGCCTGTCTGTTGTCTCTCTTCTTTAGGCACTTCTGTTTGTTTTTATGTCTGTCTGTCCTGTCTGTCTGTTCCTTTAGCTGTTTTGTTTTGTCTGCTCTTCTGCCTGTTGTCTGTCCTTCTGTCTTGTTTCTCGTCGCAATCTACTGTATGTCTCTCTTCTTCTAGGCCTTTCTGTCTCTGTTTTTTATGTCTCTGTCTGTCGTTGTCTTTCTGTTTCTGTCTTTCTTCTCCTTTGTCTGTCTGTCTGTCCTGTCTTGTCTGTCTGTCTGTCTGTCTTCTCTCTCTCTCTCTCTCTCCTCTCTCTCTCATCTCACACCTCTCCTCTCCATCTCTCTCTTCATCTCACTCTCCACTCACACACACACCACAACACACACACACACACACACATACACAACACACACACACAACACACACACACACATGTATGCTACATATTACTGTTTTTGTGAAAACCTTTTGAAGGTCATGACCAAGGTATTTGGGGCCAAAGTAAAGCTGGTAAAAGTAAATACATGTACATTGGTGGGGGATGGGGTGGAGGTAGCAAGTGTTTGATGGATAGGGGGGGGGAGGAGGAGGAGAAGGGAACTGACCTAGTGGAACTTAAGATCTGCATCCATGGTATCAGAGCAATAATTTCAACAGCAACAAAAAATTACTCTGTATTCACTTCATTTTCCTCCTTTCATATTCTTTCCTTTCAACCCAGTACAATCTTTTTTCTTTGCCTTTTTAAGACCTGCTTCAGAAAGAAGAAATCATGAGCGTAGAGCACGTGCCGTTCCAGTCGAAGCACAGCAAAAGACACATCTCTCTCTCTCTCTCTCTCTCTCTCTCTTCTCTCTCTCTCTCTCTCTCTCTCTCTCTCTCTCTCTCTCTCTCTCTCTCTCTCTCTCTCTCTCTCTTCAGTAAGCAGCAAACGGCTTTATTAATACAGGTTTTTAATTCCCAGTATGTCTGTCTCAAAGGCCGTGGCAAAATGGTCACGCCTTTGATGTCGCCTGGTATTCATGTGGAGCGAAACTAAAAATAATAAAAAAAATAAAAAAATAAAAAAAATTAGGGAGGGATGGAGTGTACAGTCTGCTTTGGGATGAAGGGGAAAAAAGTACTGGTTTGCCCTATCTTGAAAGAATTTGACGATGTAAGATCAGAGATAGCTGTTTCGTTTTTTTCAGTCCTTAGGGGATGGCTACTACATTAAAAGAGAGATACTTTGCTTGTGTTGAGTATTCATGTAGTTTTAATAACTGTAACCCTACTGTCGAAAGAACAAAGTGTGTGTGTGTGTGTGTGTGTGTGTGTGTGTGTGTGTGTGTGTGTGTGTGTGTGTGTGTGTGTGTGTGTGTGTGTTAGTAGTAGTAGTTCTTCAGTTTAACGTCCTTCCACTAAATAGTGATATCAGACGGGAAGGTGTATGTATGTGTGGATGTGTGTGTGTGGGGGGGGGGGGGGGGGGGAGGGGGGTGCACATAGCTAAACATCGGCAATAAACTAAGATAAGTCTGATTAAGCATAAACAAGAAACTTAGAAAAGGAGGAAATAACAATTCAAACACTAACTTTGCAATTTCTACAACTAATAAACTTCAAAGTACTACAAGTATCTGATAATAGGACTGTGAGTTAAAGACAAAACAATATCTTTCATCAAAGAGGCATCTTTAAGAATTTGGTCTAAGCGGAGGGCTGGGAAGGTAGGTAAAAATGATTTTAGATCTCGACATTGTAAAAGAATATGAGCATTGGTAATTGTTTCACCACAGATACATGTTGCTGTTTTTGAAAATTTAGATCTAAAAGCATTAAGCTTAAACCTGTAAATAAGGGATACAACATTTCTATATTCATGTGAATTACGAAATTTAGTATTACCGAAAGATAATAAATGAGTTATGTCATCACTCCAGGAAAACCCAGTATCCTCTAGTTTCTTTTTGAAGTGTTTCCAGCATGCATTTTGCAACATTTTCCTCCTTTCATGTTCTTCATAACTGAGATTTGTCATCTGGTTCATTTTTTGATGTTACGGGGTACTAGTATTACTTTCTGCTGGATTCCTTCTCATTGTGGTATTTACTTTAATGAAAAAGTTGACAGAATGGCAAAATGCGGAGCAAAGCATGTAAATGGGTCTTACAGCATAGATGTTCCTTTTTCTGCCCGGGAGTGCTATAGCGTGTGTGTGTGTGTGCGTGTGTTGTGTGTGTGTGTGTTGGTGTGTGTGTGCGTGTGTGTGCGTGTGTACGTGTGAGTGCACGTGTGAGTGTGTGTGTTTTGTGGGTGGGTAGTGCGCGTGTGTGCATGTGGATGTGTGTGCGTGTGCGCGCGCGCGCGTGTGTGTGTGCGCGTGCGTGTGTGTGTGCATGTGTGTTTGTTCTTGTGCGCATATGCATGTGTGTGCACGTGCGCGTGTGCGTGTGTGTGTGAAAGCGATATATATATATATATATATACACACACACAATATTGACCCAGGAATTAAATAAAACCTCTGAGATAATTAAAACAACAACAAAAAGGCGTAATTGTACAGTAACGTGGTTACCAGCGATGACTCAGCCTCATGTAAACAAACCACCGGTCACCCAACTCACACATACTTGACTGCCGGCGAAATACTATGATAATTATGGTCAGCCAAGAACTGACTAGACACCAAGGACACACACAGTCTGGGCCCACCCGGCCAAAGACCAGCAGCGGACAGAGATAACGGAGAGAGAGAGAGAGAGAGAGAGAGAGAGAGAGAGCCCTAACGGTGAGTGTGGGGTGTGACTGGGGACAAAGTGCTAGGTCAGACCGGGCAATACCACAGATATGGAGATAGAGCTCCACATTTCTGAATTTTCTGTATACTCTACCTGAGTCCAGGTTCGTGCACTTGCTTGCTTATAACATAGGACCACGAACGGGGACTATTTTATCTATTCTTTTCCTTTATTTCGAGGATAATGGAATAAGCACACATGTGCTTTTGTTTTACATCTTTTTTTGTGGGGAGGTCCACAAACACAAAGCCCTGCCCTGTCTTCCATGAGTCAGCTTGCCAGCTACTCTGTCTCTTTCTTCAATAATGTTGGAGGGCAGTTTTGTCAGTTTTTCAATGGCACACTGATTGTCCTTGTTGTTGAAAGACAACGGCACATTGCTAATTATGACCTTAAGGGAAGGTGTTTCCCTTTTAAAACCATTGTCTTCCCTAACAATGTAGGGGTTTTTTGTCTTCAGGTTGTATATTTATGCCCCTCAACACTACACCAAGTGTTAGGAGGGCTATAAGTTAAGTTAAAGTCTGTCCCGAGCCATAAGGCTCATCAGGCCGGTGCTTATCCCGGTTTCTGTGGTGTTAAGCGACTGAGAGTCATAGACTCCCCCCTGGATAGGACGCCAGTCTATCGCAGGGTTAACCCCCAACACAAGGTTGGTACCCCTTTTACACCTGGGTGGGGCGAGAAAATAGCCGTAAAGTGCCTTTTCCAAGGGCACAACGCCATAGCCGAAAGCTGGGATCAACCAGCAACCTTTAGATTACGAGTACAACGCCCTAACCACTAGGCCACAGCGGCGGCTATATGTATGCCATAGATTTCCAATTCTTTAGGCACCTTCCACAGTTTCAAAGCCCCTTGTTTTTTCGGAAGAAGAACAAATTTTTGCCACAGAGTACCTGACTTCTTCTGCTGCTGGCAATTGTTTGTTGAGCAGAAACACTGGCTCTACTAGGCCTATGGTGTTCAGCCTTTCCGCCATATTGCCTCGCGTATGACACACGCCGGGAATATGTAACCTTTCACATCACATGTTTACACTGAGTGTCAGCCAGAGCGAGGAAAACAGAGATAAAAAAGAGAAATTAAAAAAGGCACCACAATTAGCGAAAATACTTTCCTGATCACTTGCTGTATCTCAATCCTGGCTGATGATCAGTGGTAGACACTCACACACACACAGCTCCCTGATCATTCAAAAAAAAATAAAGGAAAGATTCAAAAGGAGCTTAGGGACAATAAATGTCCCCAATTGTTGCACCAATTGAAACAAATACCCTCTCTTAATCCCTCCTTGTAGACATTTACAACTGGATGGTGACAGAACGTTGAGATTAATTTGGATTTTCCTCAGACGAAATTCCACACTGACCTGTCCCCTATGAACAGAACCGAAAGTCCAACTCTGCCAGATCTAAGTACATGCTGGATGAGATGCTTGCATGCCTGCCTGTTTTCAAGTATCTATCTATCTATCTATCTATCTATCTATCTATCTATCTATCTATCTATCTATCTATCTATCTATCTATCTATCTATCTATCTATCTGGGTGCTAGTCTTTCGCTCATATTCAGACTTAATAGGACTTTTCCCCTCTAAAGGAGAGAACAAGTTGGTCCTAAAGATCATCAACAGAAAATGGAAGTATATCAGGTGCATGCATACACCGAAACACAATCACCGACTTAGTAACCTCAGTTCTGCAGAGGAAAGTGACGATAAAGAGAAAGCAAGGAAGAAAGAAAGGCCAGCAACATCCTTCATGGACAACATCACCCATACCAGTACACTGAGGGAGGCTGCAAGTGGATGGGTGGTCTAGAGGTAATGTGCCTGCCTAGAAAGCCTCAAGTCCTGGTCGGGAGTGTGTGGTGGTTTGAACTCTGTTTGGGCCCGAAACTTTTCCCCCATCCATTAGACCATTTATTTTTTTTATATTTATTTATTCTTTTATATCGAGGATAACAGAATAAGAACTCATATGCTTTTTTTCTTCCGGTCTCCGTGTGTATGCAGTTTTGTAAATATTGTCATCTGTTCCCACCGGCACACGATGGCCTACTCTTACGAAAAGCGGAACAGGATTTAACGTGTGCGCAAGATGTTCTGCGTGCGTTCGCACACAGGGCCTCGGTTTAAAGTCTCATCCGAATGACTTTTGGGGAGAGTGGAGTCAGCACTGATGTTAACTCCAGGGAAAAATTTCCTCGACACCCGGGTCGTCAAATTGCCAGCGCAATGTTCTGACCACTAGGCTATCCGTCCCCCATGAGTGATGGTCTAGGTGCGAGCTACTCTTTCGGATGAGATGATAAACCAAGGTCCCGTGTACTACACACAATTATTTAGTGCACGTAAAAGAACTCACGGCAACAAGAGTGTCGTCCCTGGTAAAACTCTGTTTAAAAAAAGCCACACTTGATAGGGAAACAAACACAGTTTCAGACAGGAAAAGAAACAAAATAATGGGTGGCGCTAGCGCTGCTATTGTGGCAATGAGCTTTCCCCTGGGGAGAACACCCAAATTTCACGTAGAGAAATCTGCCGTGACTTATAGTGGTGTAAAAATGTAAAAACAAGAAAACGTAAAATGTAAAAGACATCATAAACACAGGAGGAGGAGAGGCAGACCGTGTGGCCTGACCATCCCTCACGGCAAAGAGTGGACACCACCACCGACACCCATGGAGAAAAAGACAGGTAGAGGTGATAGGCTGTTATGTTAAACAGCTTTTCATGGCTAAAGACAATCACAACTCATTTTACATTATAACATTTTAATGTAGGCCTTAACATTTAACTTACTTCACCTTCCTTCACCTTCAACTTCACCTATCCCATAGTCTTGTAGACAGTGGGGAGGCACCACTGAAGATTTTGCAACCAGCTTCCTCCACTCTTTGCGGTCTTCTCCGTCAATAACTGACAAACTGTTGGCCTATGTTAAGAATTTTGTTTTTCTTTTTCTTTTTAATCAACACTGATGTACATGTGACATTTATAAAGGAAACACATAGAACAGTTATTTAATAAAACACGAAAAACTAAACAAATACTCGGATATGAAGAAAATAAGACGTGCAGTGATTCTATTTCAGAGCGTTTTGTTGGGTTGATTCTGTTTTGGGATGGAATAATTATTCTTTTCAGTTTAAGGTAAAAGCGAGTTCCTTGGGTGCCAGAGTTGTGAAGTGGAGCGTTTCCTATCTGTAAGAGTAGTCCCCGTTAGTGACACCAGCCGTATCTGTTAGGGACACGAAGGACTCCTCGTTATTGACACCACATAGTGGGCAGACGACTAGACAGGCCCACACATGACGGAGACCTGTAGTAGATTACATCATGTGCCTCAATATCACCTTACTCATCATCGTCATGACTTTCGCTTCTTCATTACTTCGTCGAAATCTTTGGAATGTAGTATTTCCTTCTCAAAATGGTGACATTCGTCATATTCTC
>CM060331.1:39012182-39014682 GCA_030674155.1 Stramonita haemastoma
ACTGGTGGCTGTTTCTCCCAGGGCTGCGTTTCCCATGCACCCCGTGACATCATATTGTTTCGTTTTGGAGGAGGGGGGTGCAGCGAGGTTCAAAGTTATTCCCCCTCGTTGTCTCGCTCCCATGGTAAAGTTTCGGTGGTATGCTTCGCTTGTTTTATGTAAGATTGTTAAGTCCTTTGCATTTTTTATGACTGGAAAAATCCCACCCCCATCCCCCACCTCCCCTCTTCTTTCATCTCTCCTCCCCCATTGCCCATGCTTCTTCTTCACCTACTTTTTTCTCGCATGGGATTTTTTATGTTTAATTCTGTTTAGTTTGCTTTTGTGGAAGTTGTTACAGTGTGTGTGTGTGTGTGCGTGTGCGTGTGTGTGTACGTGTGTGCGTGCGTGCGTGCGTGCATGCGTGGTGTGTGTGTGTGTGTGTGTGTGTGTGTGTGTGTGTGTGTGTGTGTGTGTGTGTGTGTGTGTGTGTGTGTGCTTGCCTGTGTCTGCCTGCGTCTGCATTTGTGCAAGTGTTTGCTGTTGCGCCCAATCTGATTAAAACCTGGTGATTCATACTGAGCAAAACCATAGCAATTACATTTATAATTATGCTAAAAATCTGCAGGACACAACCTACATTCTATATCATACAGTCAATAGAAAACAAAATGTACAATATAGAAACGTTGCGTGCGTCTACTTGCATTTGAATTACTCCGTGAAACTGATTTTTATGTCGCGTGGTTATAATCTCAATTGACATGCAGAAGAAACTTTTATCCCTGTTATCTTGTCGCTAGATCATAATCTTACAAACATCAAGATCTGTTATGTTACAAGTTAGTTTCTGTTACTACTTTGGACTAATACAACACGAGTAACAATTAATTAAGAAGAAGAGAAAACACAAGCATCAGTGAAGGATTTTAGATAGTACAATCATTTTTTTTAATGGCTTATAAGTAAACCCAGCATATTTCAGACATGTATGTTCTACACACGTAACACATACACACTAGCCTGCCCACATGCGCACACGCCCTGCACACACACACGCACGCACACACACACACACACACACACACACACACACACACGCACGCACACACGCACGCACGCACACACACACATACACACACGTACGCGCGGTGCAGGAGACGTTTGTATAGAACAGATATTGTGAGAGTGGGAATTGTAAGAAATAAGTGTAGCGATGAATCTCATTCTCATTTCTTGGACAGTTTTCTTTTGTTTGTGCATTAACTTAGGTAGCCGTTGATTTGTTTGTATCCACTTTTTTCTCTGTTCACCATTCTTTAGCAATACCTTATGCCTTCGCTTCAACAGTTATTCACACACTTGCTTGATGAAAAACCAAGTGATTTACATATTCGAAGCAAAAATCTGGAAATGAAATCCTTAAAACAAACAACAACAACAGCAACAAAAATTGACAAATGTTTTCTGATCTTGGAATACTCTAAACTTGTATCATATTCTTTCCACACTTCTTCAGTCACACATTTCTCTTCTTGGTGTAGGTTCTTTAACGAGCAGTAAAACACATAGATCTACAGTTTTATCGAACCTCCAGTTCACCATTCATACCAGCCCAAAATACCAACATTCAGACTACCACCCATGGACAAATGATCCCCCTCTCCCTCCCCCACCCCCCGCCATTGTCCTATCTGGAACCTTAGACGTTTCTCGTTTTTAAAACAGAAGCGTTGGGTATGGATCAGGGAACGCACCCTCACACACTTTTGTCCACAACAGAGCGTGGAGATAGGAGGTGTTATTGGACCCCCCCTGGTGGTGACACTGACATGACATGACATGGCATGACAGTATCTCTGTCTGTCACCGGAGCTGGTGTCAGCCCCATTTGTCTTGCCCTGCTGTCGGGTCTATCTGCTGACACTGACAGACATCTTTGTGGGAATGAGAAGATTCGCCACAGGAGGGCGGGATGGGGTGGGGTGGGGGTTGGCGGGGCGGGCGACTAGTGTGGCATGGTCAGCTCTCACTGCCCAGATAGGTGTGTGTATGTGTGTGTGTTTGCACGCGCGTAAATATTTATACACACACACACACACACACACACACACACACACACACACATATCTCTCTCTCTCTCTCTCCTCTCTCTTCTCTCTTCCTCTCTCTCTCTCTCTCTCTCTCTCTTCTCTCTCATCTCTCTCTCTCATCTCATCTCTCTCTCTCTCTCTTTAAGGTGTGTGCATGTATGTGTGTGTATGAAACAGAAAGACAGACATAGCGACAGACAGACAGAGAAAGAGATAGAAAGAGAGTCACAGACAGCTAAAACTCAAGGTTCAAGACACACTCAAAGTAGCAAAGTAAAAATCCCCCCCCCCCCCCCGCCACAAAATAAATTCCTGCACTAATTGTAGTATAATCATGATGTCATAGAGACTAGACCTGACTCCAAAACAAACTTTCAAAAAAAAAAAGAAAATTACAGAACAGTTATGTGATGAGAGCATGATAAAGA
>CM060331.1:39019682-39059682 GCA_030674155.1 Stramonita haemastoma
TACCAAGCACCACATATAAACAGCGACACACTGGAAGCTGAACAGAGCAGGAAAACTGGGGCCACAGGTCTAAGCTGACCTTGAGCGTATAAGCTGACCTTGAGAGTATAAGCTGACCTTGAGAGTATTTCTCAATTGACTTGACCAACAGCCTACACACGTGTGTGTGTAAATGATGGTAGTGTCATAAATCCTCAAAAAGCCGGTTGGCTATATGTTCATGGCTGTGGCCATTATCACAGCCTTATGAACTGTCAGGAGGTACAGAAGATAGTCACCCCCAGCTTTAAAGCCATTCAGTGCCTGCTCCCAAGTGACCTCAGTGTTCATTGCCCCACCATTCCCAGACATATCAGCACTTCACGCCCGTCTCCCACATCACAAGATGGGGAGAGGGAAGGTGGCAGGATGGTTTTGACATTCACCTGCCTAACAAGTAAACCCTGATGTTCTGGGTTCGATTCCCAGACTTGCCTCTTTCTTCCAAGTTTGACGGGAAAATTGAACGGAGTATCAAAGTCTTTTAGAAGAGACTCGAAACCAGGAGGACCCGTTTGCTTACGGGCTTGTGCTTGTTAAAAGAACTCACAACAGTTGCAAATCTGTCCTGGAAAAACTGGCAGGTTCAATTCCCAAATGTATTCCCAAAGTGGGAATACAGCTAACTTGATTCGTTCCGATGAGCGTGTCATAGCATCGTCACTTCCCTGCTCTCCCTGCTCGGAAAGTGTTTACATTCGTAGCCGACGTGCTAGTTTTGCACTATTTGATTTCGTTTTACGCCTGTTTAAAAAAAAAAGCAATTGCAACAGCCAAGTGTTATAAATCAACAGAAAGAAGGAAATGCAAAGTTTCAAATGAGCATTCTACCAAACGTCGTATTGCTTCTCTAAGAAAGTTGTTGAGAGGAAACAACATAAGCCAAATAAGGGTGGAACAGGTAACTCTAAGTGTGGGTAGCAATGCTTGTAAGGGAGGGGGAGGGGTGTGGAGAAAGAAGACAAAGGGAGAGACATGTAGTCAGGCACCACACCACACACACACACACACACACACACACACACATATTGATTGATACCATTCTTTTCCTCTCCATTCTCACCCACATGAAGAAACTCACACAAATATGTCAGCTCATTCACAAACGAGTACAAACTTGTTGGCGACCAGGAAATTCCATATGTGTCACTCTACTCATCAGCACTCCCTTGTCAGAGGGTAGGGCGGATAATAATGATGTTCATTAACTTACTGTTGGGCCAGTAATTGTACCCCAAACATACTGATTCTTTCCATTAACTAAGGCATCACACCAAGTATTCAGGCTGATAGCATCCTTCAACCGTTAACTATAGAACGGGGGATTTCTTTGTATTGTTGCAATCGTGTAATGGTTACAGAATGTCTTCGAGCTACTCTAGCCAGTACTGTAACCAGTACACAGCTGCTAGCAAAAGGAAATATTTTTCCTCAGTAACCAAAGCGAGGATCCCGAGAAAATGTAAATGGTGGATAAAAAGATAAGGGTCGAATACCCTAACAAATCTCACCATTAGTGAACCTCGGAACTCTAGCCCAGAAACAGACAAAAAAAAAGATGGACAGTGACTGTTTATGGAAAAAAGATGGACAGTGACTGTTTATGGAAAAAAGATGGACAGTGACTGTTTATGGAAAAAAGATGGACAGTGACTGTTTATGGAAAAAAGATGGACAGTGACTGTTTATGGAAAAAAGATGGACAGTGACTGTTAATAGAATGACAACAGGTTGTTTTTACACCACAGAGCTGACTGCCGCTGTAGTGTTCATTGTTCTCAGCAAAGGTCTTGTCAGACCTGACCAATAGACCTGAACAGAGCGCAGACAGAATGAATGCATGTGCTATTTTGATGCTGTTTGCCCCCAATAATCAATCATTCTTTCATTGATGGGCTGAGTAAAGATTTCTGGTGCCGACACTTACATATAATTATGTACAGCCTGAACTTTTTAAGAACTGACAAAGACCAACATCTATCAACAGCAGATGAGTGCTTATTCCATTATCCTCGATATGACAGAATAAATAAATAAATAAATAATAAATAAATAAATAAATAAATAATAAATACATAAAGTGGCCAGAAGTTGAGTGGACCAAAAGAAAACGATGTTGAAGGTGTTTTAACCCAAAAAAGCAGCAACAGTTATCTAAAGTCTGATCAAACACTAAATGTTGTCACTGAGAGTCATGTCAAATGACTCGAGATTGCTGAAGGATAAAACAGTAGTAGGACGATCTTTAATAGTGTGCTACAATATAGCAGGTCATGGGAAAGGGGGCGGTGAGGGTGGGTATGGGGGTAATGATTTTCACAAACAGATCCAGTATCTACTTTACTGAACACAAGAATATACCTTTGTGTTCAGGTGCTATTGCGTCCAGGTGTTATTGTATCCAGGTGCTATTGTATCCAGGTGCTCTTGTGTCCAGGTGCTATTGTATGCACGTGCCATTGTGTCCAGGTGCTATTGCATCCTGGTGCTATGCATTCAGGTGCTATTGTATCCAGGTGCTATTGTGTCCAGATGCTATTGCATCTAGGTGCTATTATATGCACATGCCATTGTGTCTAGGTGCTACTGCATCCTGGTGCTATTGCATTCAGGTGCTATTGTATCTAGGTGCTTCTTTGTCCAGATGCTGTTGCATCTTGGTGCTATTGTATGCACATGCCATTGTGTTCAGGTGCTATTGCATCCAGAAGCTCTTGCATCCAGGTGCTGTTGCATCCATGGTGCTAGTGCATCCAGGTGCTATTGTGTTCAGGTGCTGTTTCCATCATGCACGTGCAAGCATAGATCTAGGAGGGAAATGTGAAAACTTCTACCAAGACACATCAAGGTATCGTAGTCTCTATGTAGCAGATTTTCTGTGACTCTCCCACCTTCCACACTTGATTTATTACAAGCCAGCACAACCTTAGTACAGTGCTCCTGCAACCCAAAACTCACGTGAACCAACGCTATAATAAGCCCAAGGCATACTTAAATAAGCAATATACTCTCCTGGTCGCGAATGTATCTTTTAGCAACAGGAACTAATCTCATCTTAAATTTTCCATCACACGAGGTAAAAAACTCTAAACCAGCAACAGTCACACCTACCCAACAGCCCAATCCCCAAACCTTGACCAATACTTTTCTCACAAAGCTGAAATGAACTCCAGTAAAAGGAAATCAGAACTGCACATCTTTGCTTCCCAAGAGCTTATCACGAGGTGTTTTTATTCCGACATAAAGCAAGAAAACTGTTGTTTGTTTGTTTGTTTGTTTTTTTAAGGGGGGACAAGGCTGGTATTGTGGGTAATACAATTAGCACGCAGCCTGGAGGTTGAATTTCCTTTCACCAACGCGTCCACAGACATAAACAAGCTGAGATTTAAGCGGTTGAGGAGCTATGAAAACCAACCCCGGTCCACAGAAACATTAAAAGTATCAGATTCAGGCGATAACTTGGAAGGCAATCCTCGCCAAGACAGCAGTGGCAGAGTTAAGCGTTCCTTCGCACGCCTATCGGGATAATCTGCAGACGACAGGGACAAGGGTGGGCAAGCTCCCAGATGAAACATCTTCTATCGCATGTCAGAGTGGAATACAAGGTCCTCGGGGCTGCTGTGAAGTGACATTTATGACATTGTATAAGACGTGAACTTGGGGGACACGATATGTACTCAAGTCAGATTTTGAGTTTCCTTCCTGTGAATAAAAAATCATGTCAGAAGAAAGTGTAGCTGTTTGAATGGATCAGGTAACTCGGTGTCCACATCATAAACAACCTCCTATGAGAAGACCACGGTTCTCATTTCTTTGTAGGAGTCTGTTTTCTGCTGCCCTGTCAGCCTTTTCCCCCCCATGTCTGGAGATATTTCTTATCTATGCCTTTCCACTGATGGTATAAAGAAAAAAAGCAAGACTCAACGTTGCTGCCAGCAGACTTCAAGTTTCCCCTTGATGTATCCTTGTATCATTCAAAAGGCAATCACTGTTCTCCTCACACATGCCGTTTCTCTACAGAACATGTCTTTTGACATGCAGCCCTCCTTCTCCTCACATATGCGATTTCTCCTCAGAGCATGCCAGTCACAAACAACCGTCACCCGTAAAGGTAAAAATTAGGTAATGGTATCCCATAACCTGTGTGGTCGTAGGGAAGAGGCGTCAGAGACCTCAGCTTCTCTAGGGGCCAGCATATTGAGTGCGGCGCCCATTTCCCTCCCTCGCTGATTTACCTTCCCTGTCCTAAAGAAGACAGGTACCATTTACAGCTGGATGAACTGGGAGACTGTACTAAAGCCAAAGCGCGCAAACGGTCACCCATCCGATTGGTAACCACGCTCGATGCTGCTTAACCTTAGCTTTGGGAAAGCGAGTGCTCTGACCACTCAGCTATCCCGCCTCCATCATCCATACAACAGACATATCCATTCATTGCAGTCTGGGTTGTGTGAAGGTGTGCAAGCAGAGAAAAACCAGCACAAGACACCTGTTTAACACTAGACGCAGCATAGCCAGAATTAGCATAGCCTATGGTGTGTACTCTTTCAGACCATGGCAAGTTTGTTTGTTTGTTATTGTCTGCTTACATGCATGCTTGCTCGTGTCTTGATCCCATAGGTAGATATGCTTGAAATCGAATAATAACCATGTTGTGGAGGCCTCATATTGGTGAGGGACCTTAGCGTGAACATATCCCTTATGCAACAAGCCTTGACGATTCCTTATCTAAGCCAGTTACTTGATCTTACATAGTTATACAAATGGACTCGGCTTTTTGGCAGATGTTCACTAGAGGATAACTTGGGAAAGTAGGGGAAAAATTCCCGCCCTTACCATTCCAGCCCAACGTGTGAAGAATGGAATCCAAAACCTTAGGACTACTATGATCAGAAGTCTGACTCTTTCCCCACCTAGCTAGTACACCTGTGGTAAATGTATTGCAAAATGTTGTGTTACCTTGTTTTGTATTGTGTTTTATTGCATTGCTTTGCATTGTAACGCGTTGTGTTGTGCCGTGTTGCGTTTCGATGTATTGTTTTATATGTATTTATGGTCTTGTATAACACATTCAGTGAAAGCACATTTCTCTGCATGAAATACAGGCTGCTCTCCCTGGGGGAGCGCGTCGTTACAGAGATAAAAAAAAAAGGTAAAGGTATTCTATAACCTATGTTGTCGTTGCCTAGAGAAGGAGGTGTCAGAGACCTCAACTTCTCTAGGGGCCAGCATATTGAGGGCGGCGCCCATCTTCTCTCCCTCGCTGCTTTGCCTTCCCTGTCCCTAAAGAGGGCAGGTACCCATTTACAGCTGGGTGAACTGGGAGACTGTACTGAAGCCAAGGCGCGCAAACGGTCACCCATCACTTGGTAACCACATTCGATGCTGCTTAAACCTTAGTTTGGGGAAAGCCAGTGCTCTGACCACTGAGCTAGATTTATCCCGTCCCCTCGTCGCCGTAGAAGATAGCATTAAACACTCTTATCTGCATTCCTCATCCACATCTACAGTACACCTGAAAAACACACTTATATTTCGTACAGGAATAGAACAGTTATGACTGGTGGTATGGATGACATGAACAGACCCAGCCTGCAATCTACCATTTAGAATGGAGTAGGGTCAGCCTCACTCAACCTGCTCAAGGTACTGTTATCAGCTTTCGTAGAGTATTATAGCATGTTATAGATCTAGAACAAGTCTGTGGGAGCAAGAAGAAGAAGAAAAAAAAGAAGAAGATATTTGTTTTGTGGTTGTTTTCTTTAATAGCAAAGATAGTTTTCAAATTCAAACACTTTGTGGCTGTTATCAGATTGTGTGTGTGAGTGTGTGAGTGAGTGTGTGTGTGTGTGTGTGTGTGTGGAGAGAGAGAGAGAGAAGAGAGAGAGAGAGAGAGAGAGAGAGAGAAGAGAGAGAGAGAGAGAGAGAGAGAGATAACTTTTGGGGAGTTATCAGCCCTGATGTCCTCTAGAGTTTGGCTGGATTGTATTAGAATCCCAGAGGATTCAACCTATGTAGGAAATCTACCATCAGCCAACCACCACACCATATGGCCTCTATGATACATTGGCTTATTAACAAATTGACTGAGGAAATGAATGAATAATATTATGGCTGTCTCTCCCTAAAACCATCACGTTTCTCATGTGTGAAACAAAATGGACTCAGGACATCTGGCTTTAAAACGACGCAGGGATTTCAAACAGGCCTTGTCATTTCAGATACCTGTACTTCTGCCTCTCAAGGGGACAGAGAGGACAGGTAAGGAAGGACGAGAGAGGAGAAAGGGGGGGGGGGGGGGTGGACGAGGGAGGGAGGAGGAGGGGGACAGCTCCGCGTGTGATGGAATGCGTCACTGCCCCCAAGGGACACTAGACTATAGCGAGTGAAGGAGCATTGGTCTCAGGGGGCGGAGTTTTCCCACACTTTTAACCCCGCCCGGCGCGTGCCTTGCACTGTCAATTTCAAAGCGTGCCGACAGGGGGACCGGCGCCACGTTGAACGTGACCTGCAGCGGACTGGGAGGGGGGGGGGGGATAGGGGGAGCTGAGGGAGAAGGGGGGCGAGTATAGGAGGTTATGAGGAGAAGAAGGGAGGGGATGGGGGGGGGGGGGATGGGGTGCGAGGGCAGGTTGGGACAGGTAATATCTCAACAGAACTTTCAACAGGTGACTTTAAGATTCGTGGACTTTGTTTGCAAGCTTGTGCTCTTCTGGGCCATTTGTGCGAAGCTGACTACCGATAAATTGTAGAGATTCGGTGTGCAGTTTTTGAGGAGAAAAAAAAAGTGCGGACGTGTGGATGTGCGCGCACGCGCGCACGTGCGTACAGGTGTTACGCACCTGTGATCATTACGTCTGTGATATGGAGTGCTGTTAATACACTGCTCATAGTGCACATTGTGCTCTACCTTTTATTGTTGAAATAGAAGATTTAGTTCATGTTAAGAATAACTTGTGCAAGATTTATTATCCTCACTAGTAAGAATGAATATTTTGAGGTCCAGAATCTGTCGATAATACACCCTCAAGTCCATTCAAAATTCATGTAAAGTTTTAAGGTTATTTAAAGGCCTTTCTCATTTTATATTCTCATTTCCTATCCCAGCCAGATTCTAAACCCAAGAGAGGTTCTTTTCCACAGAGGAAGGTTTAGATTCAAATTATCTTTCATTCCTCAGAATGCTTGAAAGCTTTATATGGTAGACAAATATGATTGCATGATATATTACTGCAACAACTATGGCATGCACAGCAAACATACACAACATGCCAAGTTTACATGAAATACTGAAACGTCTGTAAAAGGCAAAGGTGCGAAGGGATAACCTATGGTTTCGTAGTGGAGCAAGGCCTCAGAGAGCTATGCTTCTCCAGGGGCCAGGGGCTAGGTAATCAGGGCGGTGCCCATCTCCTCTCTCTTGCCGCTTTGCCTTCCCTGACCCTGAAGAGGGCAGGTACCCTTTGACAGCTGGTTGAACTGGGGGACTATACTGAAGCTAAGGTGGGCAAAGGGTCACCCATCCACTTGGTAACCTACGGTTCTTAAATGGATCAATTAAGGACAAAACCTGCGTACAATGTACGTGCAGTTTTTTTAAGGTGACTGTGCACTCTGCACCTCTAATCCATTCTCAAGGCACATACCCCATTTGCACGCTCAAGAATATCATTCTGTAACTTTTTCCAATGGTGGGATTAAACCTGACCCCACAAGCTGCATGACATGTACTGTTTACAGGGACAGACAGCCTTTGGGGATGTTTTGGCCTCAACCTGCTTAACTCTGTGTGTGTGTGTATGTGTGTGTGTGTGTGTGTGTGTGTGTGTGTGTGTGTGTGTGTGTGTGTGTGTGTGTTCATGCAAGGTGTTCTATGTCCGTTGGCACACGCACACGGGGCCTCGGCTTATAGTCTCATCCAAGGACTTTTGGGGAGTGTGGAGTCAGCAGGGATGGTAACTTAACTCCAGGGGAAAATTCCCTCGAACGGGAATCGAACCCAGGTCGTCAAATTACGAGCGAGCGCAATGTTCTGACCACCAGGCTATCCCCATATTTCCGTGCTCTGGTATCATTAGCCACCTCCTCCTCCTGTCCATCCTTCTCTCCCTTCACCTCCTAAGGAGTCATTTTGGGGCAAGGACCTGAAGATTTCTCCCTAGGGACCCATCTCTTTTCAGGTACAGGGTGTTACCTGGGTACGGGTTTGTTTCTCTTCCTATTACCCACCTAACAAGGAGATGAATTACGTGATCTGCAACATCCATACTTGATTTTGGAACATATTCACGACCTCTTTAAGGCACTGGCAGGTTTGCTGCTCTGTAAGTTGAACAGGCAGATTGTAAAGATTCCTACTCTATGAATGTTATCATGTAGTAACTCTAACCTTCTAAACTCGAGCATTTTTGTGCCACAACATAGGCTCTGCGTGGTAACTTCAAAAACTTTAGCTTGCCTGTAAGTAAGCTGCGTGCACGCGCATGCGCGCACTCGGGGTGTGTGTGTGTGTGTGTGTGTGTGTGTGTGTGTGAGAGAGAGAGAGAGAGACAGAGACAGAATGAATGTGGAAGGGGTGAGGGTGAGGATGAAGACCACCAGAGAGTGGGCGGGGAAAAGGAGAGGGCGAAATAGATAGACCATGCTGCATCTAACGTCTCCAAGCTGTGCGTAGGTGTGTGTGTGTGTGTGTATTGTGTGTGTGTGTGATTTGTGTGTGTGTGTGTGTGTGTGTGTGTGTGTGTGTGCGTGCGTGTGAGTGTGCACGTACACGCGCAAGCACACACGTTCATGCACGCACGTACGCACACAAAGAACTAAAAAAAAAAAAAAAAGGTGTGACATCACATTTTCACAACATGAACAACAGAAAAATGTAAAAAAGACTTCTACAACATTCATCTGACAGAAACAAACAGGAAAAACACGTCAAAGAGAAAAAGGCAGACTGTTTATCCCCCAGTCGCCAAACGGGCAAAACGTGTGTGGTCCAAGGGCTGGCTTAGCTAGCTGCCATTCTGTGTCACAGGGCAGTGCAGTTCACACAACAGCTCGGGGGATGCCTGCCTGCTTAGTATAGTAGAGTGTGGTGTAGCCTGCCTGCCTGCCTGCCTGCCTGCCTGCCCGCCCCCAGCTGCACTGATGGATGATCATCCAGCCAACACCACTTGGCCCGGCCTCTCTGCTCTGCTCCTCCACGTCCAACATAGTATCGGCCGCAATCTGAAGATCAACATTTTAGCCCCAATAGATTATTTTCTCTATTAATTGTTGATTTGTTGAAGGGGGAAGGGGATTTGTTTAGGAAGAGGGGGCGAGGGGAGGGTTTTTTCAAGTTTAAAACCTATAGAGCCACATAGAATTGTGTCAAATTATACACTCTGGATGAGACGTTTGCGTGTAAGGTTTTTCAAATGTTTCACCATAATTATAGGCAGCCCTGTTCCAACTTCAGAGGGTTTTTTCCCCCTCCTCTAAAGGCGAATACACAGATTGTGGAGATGGGATAGCTTGTCGGTCAGAGCACTTGCTTTACCCAAACTAAGGTTAATTAAGCAGCGTTGAGCCTGTTTACCTAGCTGATGGGTAGAACGACTGTTCGTGTGCCTAGCTGTAAATGGGTAGCTGCCCTCTTTAGGGTCAGAGACGGCTTAAGCAGTGAGGGATAGCACGTTGTGCTTTTTCCTTGTGGAATTAAAAAAAACAAAGCAAAGCAGACAATTTATTTTTAACATCACAAAAATTCACGTAACTTTCCAATGTATCTTTGGAGAGTAGTCGGAACTTCTGATGGACGAAGGGGGGGGGGGGGGGGGGGGGCATTAGGCTTGCATAGTATTGCGTGTCCAAGTTTAAACCAAGATAGCTCTAACAGTAGCACAATTTATAGCGTCATTGTAATAGTAGTAGCAGCAGCAGCAATTGTAACAGCAGAGGAAGCAGTAGTAGTAATAGGAGGAGGGGAAGGAGGGGCGGCAGCAGTAGAGGAGGTAGTGGCAGTAAGAGTAGTGGCAGTAGTAGTTATAGCGGTAGTAGTAGATGTAGCAGTAGTTGTTGAAGTAGTAGCAGTAGCAAGCAGCAGTAGTAGTAGCAGCAGTAGTAGTAGCAGCAGCAATAGCAGAAATAGTAGCAGCAGTAGAAAGAAATAGCAACAGTAGTAGTGGCAGCAGCAGCTTCAGTAGAAGTAGTAGCAGCAGAAGAAGTAACAGCAGCAGCAGCAGCAACATTAGTAGTAGGAGTAGTAGCTGTATTCGAAGTACTAGTAGGAGAAAGGAGACTGAAGACATGATTTATAAGCAATGTTTAGCTATTGTGTCGGCTTCTGCCCCCCCCCCCCCCCCCCCCCCCCCCCCCCCCCCCTTTCTTGGCTATATCTTCTAACCTATGGTTTCTGAACAAGTCACGCTTAACATCACTGATCGTCCTAAACGTGTACATTAAGTTGCTTACTTGCTCTATACCAGATTTTTTTTCGTTTTTTCGGCAAGTGTTAGCGTTCACCAATGGTGAGATTTGGGGTATACGAAGGTTTTTTGTTTTTGACCACATAGCTATATTCTGACTTGGGGAGGGTGTCTAAAAGCACCTCTGTGAAAAACATTTTGTTTTTGTTTGTTGGTTGGTTGGTCTATTTGCTTATTTGTCTTACTTTTCTACCGGTTTCTACAAGTACAAAATGGCCTACTCTACCGAAAGGCAAAAATGTTTTTTGATAATTATGTGCGCAAGATGTTCTGGTGCCTTCACTCACAAAGCCTGTGTTTATAGCCTCATCCAAAAGACTTTTGGGGGTGTGGAGTCAGTACTAATGTTAACTTCAGGGTAAAATTCCCTGAAACGGGCACATCATTGGTAGCTCCATTCCGGTCCGTTATATCATGAGTGCAATGCTCTATACACTAGGCTATCCTGCTCCCGCTCTTTGGAAGATGATTTCTGCTTTAACTTAGATGTGTATATTCCCATGTAGGTAAAAAATGTAAAGGTGTTCCCATACCCTATGCGGTCGTTAAGGGAGCGAGATGTTAGAGACCTCAGCTTCTTCAGGGGTTAGCACATAGCAAGTGGCGCCCATCTCCTACCCCTCGCTGCTTTATCTTCCCTGGCCCTAAAGAGGGCAAGTACCACTTTAAAGCTGGGTTAACTGGTTGTTAAGTCTCTAGGGAAGCCCCGATGATCGTCAGACTAAGGGATAGATAGATAGATAGATAGATAGATAGATAGATAGATAGATAGATAGATAATTGGGGGAACTGTACTGAAGCCAAGGCGCGCAAACTGTCACCCATCCACTTGGTAACCACTCTCAATGCTGCTTAACTTGGGGAAAGCAACCAACTGTTCTGACCACTGAGCTAGCCCATCTCCTGATTCCCATACACGTAGTTTCTACAGTGCCCCTTGTTTCAAACTCACCCCCAAATAGTCTCGCCAAAGCATGTTTCGTAGTGTCCCTCACAGTCACACTCCCTCAGTGTCAGGCTGCTGTAAAACCACCAGCCAGGGAAGGCCCTTCATTGTTACTTGTTCATGTCAGGGTGTTCTGTGTTACCTGCTCTGATCTATCTATCTATCTATCTATCTATCTATCTATCTATCTATCTATCTATCTATCTATCTATCTATCTATCTATCTATCTATCTATCCTTTAGTCTGGCGACCGTGGGGGCACCCATGAAGACTTGACAACCAGTTCCCTCCATTCTCTCTCTTTTCTGCCTTTCTCAAATTTTTGTTGTGAGTTCTAGGCCTGTCCATTCGCTGAGCCCACATAAAATCCTGTAAGACGCCTTCTGCTAACCCACCAACTGATGACAAAGACAGGATGAAGCCAAGCTGTGATGCCCAGCAATTGGGGTGGAAATGGGGGGAGGGGGGGATGAAAGGGGAAGGAAGGTTTGACTGCCAACTCATAAATCCCTGAGGAGCACTGAAGTTTTTTTTCCAAAACACCTCATTTTTGTATTGGCACAGGTTTGTTCTAAACAAATTCTTGTAATTTTAGTAAAGTAACTCAGCTGATGCAATTTCGAAAACAAAAATCCTTTTTGTAAAAGAAATTGCCCTCAAAGCTTACTCACTACATCTCCCATCTTTTCCAGCTTCAGAATAGGTAGCACTACACTATTCACTACCTCTCTTTTGAGCTGTCTGTCAACACAGTGTATGTTGCGAGCCCACTTGAGGTACGTTTGAATGGCTTTAGCCCAGAAAGGGAAAGGAATCATCTTGATCTTGTTTATTATGGGGCACAGAAAAAAGATGTTGGGGAGGAAAACTAGGTTTCTAGGGCAAGGCAGATCAAACAAGCTTCTACCGTTTGACCTCCATAGAAAAACAGACTTGACCTACTTTCAGTGTTCCCTATGGCTTTGCTTGCTCCTACTTTATGCCCTGGCAATCCTGTTCCCATCCCCTGTGTACGTGCTTCTGCTATTCTGAGTGTGGGTACTGTTTGGAAGTTTTACCATGAGAGGGTTGGTGGGGGTATTTGGAGAGGGAGGGGGGAAGGATGAGCGGTGCATGTGTAAAAATTTATATATAGGCCATTTGTGTATAGGTGGATAGTTCTGCCATCATCTGCAAATGGGAAAGTGAGTTTAATCCTGAAACCATCCGTCTTTTTTTCCAAAGAATAACCAGCCCTGAGTGACATACACCGCCATAATCCACCAGACCGAGCCAGTCACACATCATGTCATGTGTACCCTCCAGCAGCCCATCAGAATTAAAACTGCAGTACTGCCCTCCCCTCCATCCCTCTCTCCTCATCTTCTTTTCCCCCCAACCTATTGACCCCTTTCCTTGTCCTCTTCTCCTTCTTCTGTCCTGAGTCTGTTGGGAAGCCCTGTTCAATTTTTTAAAACTCTTATTATCTTATTTTTTCTTTTGAGGATAACAAAATTTACAACATAAAAAATGATGTGAATTGACAATGGAATATACAATATAAAAATGTACGAATAGATAATGGAATAAGAATACATGTGCTTTTTCTACATCCAGTCCCCATGCCTATGCATTTTTTTTGTAAATTTGGTAATGCCTTCCCACCAGCACACAATATGCCCTACTCCTCTGAAAAACGGAACAAGTTTTAACATGTGGGTAAGATGTTTTGCACACACAAAAAAACCAAACCCTCACCAACCAAACAAACAAAAAAAGATGTTTTGCATGCGTTGGCACACGGGCTTCAGTTTATAATCTCACCCTATGGTCTTTTGGGGGGTGGCGTGGAGTCAGCACTGACATCAACTTCAGGGGAAAATTCCCTTTGAACGTGTGCACT
The DNA here is from genome assembly GCA_030674155.1 of Stramonita haemastoma. Classification (NCBI taxonomy): domain Eukaryota; kingdom Metazoa; phylum Mollusca; class Gastropoda; order Neogastropoda; family Muricidae; genus Stramonita; species Stramonita haemastoma. The sequence continues at coordinate 39,033,014 of CM060331.1, forward strand.
GGTGGTGACGTTCCTGAGATAGACAAGAGACAGGCTGGTTAATTAAATGAAAGGCAGTGACAGAAGTTCAATAACTACTGATTAAGGCACCAAGCTGATTAAGGGACTGAGGGAGTAAAAGTTGATTAACCACACAGCTGTGTTAAATTATACATACATTTCCCGATGTCAGAAGGCGACTTTTGAATGGGTAAAAACGGTCTTGCATATGCTAAATCTCACCATTGGTGAACCTTGGAGCTTTAGTGTAGGAACGATAAAAAGAATATATACATAAAGGTTGAAAGTAGGCTGTTAACAATATTATTTGATAGTATTTTATGTTAAATGAATTACATAGGTGATATGAAAAATAACGTTGTAGGACATTAAATTCATAGATTATTATTACCATTACATACAAAATTACTCTGCCCGCTTGTCAGCCCTATATGAATTTCATATTATTATTATTATTATTATTATTATTATTATTATTATTATTATTATTATTATCATTGTTGTTGTTGTTGTTGTTGTTGTTGTTGTTGTTGTTGTTGTTGCTATCATTATTATAATCATCATCATAATGTAATTACCATTTTTATTACTACAAAAAGACTACTCGCCTGTCTTTCTTTAATGCATTTAAAGCATATCATTGTTATTGTTATTGTTATTATTATTATTATCATCATCATCATCATCATCATCATCATCATCATCATCATCATTATTATTATTATTATTATTATTATTATTATTATTATTATTATTATTATTATTGTTATATTGTAGTTATTACTATTATCATTATATAAAACTACATCCCCGCGTCATTCTCTCATGCAGTGAAAGCAAACTATCCTTGACAAAAGGGTTCACTGGAAGTGACCTAAGAACCTCAGATTGACCTTTGCAGCTTTCGGTATCCCGAGTTTGGGACACGATGTGACTCACACTGAACGCTAATAAATTCTAGTTATCCCACGTGCTGTGACACTCAGCCAACACAACAGGTAACCCAACGGACAGTGATGCCACCGTGCTTTCATTAATACTGGCCCATACCTCCACACCTCAGACCTATCCCTTCTCCCTCCCTCCTCCCTTACATGACCGTGTAACACAGGAGATAAAGAAATTACCTGGAAGAAAGTTGACTGAGATAACTGACAGTCAACCTGATTTACATTAACACTGTCCTATTTCGATTGCCACAATGTCGCCTCTCTCCTCTCCTCTCTCTCCTCTCTCTCTCTCTCTCTCTCTCTCTCTCTCTCTCTCTCTCTCTCTCTCTCTCTCTCTCTCTCTCTCTCTCTGGATGAACAAGACTAGTAAATCAAACAAAGCAGGCGCCCAGCACTGCATCATACCACACAAACCTTCCTTTGACAGCCTTGCATTTGCACCTTGTTGTAAGCCCAATCCAAAAAGCGAAACAGTTTCCACAAGGCGAATGGATTCCTTTCAGAAGCGTTGGAGGTTTGAAGAGCGTTAGATGAGTCTGTTTGAAGCAGTCACGTACTGCATTGTTCGCCTTGTGAAAGGCAGTCGTGGAAGGGTGGGTGCTGCTTTTGTTCAGCCTTCATCCTTTCATTTTCAGGGAGGGTGGGTTTTTTTCTGAACTAACAAGTTTAAGCATAGAGTCCACTGTTGATGTGTCCCGCATCCACCTTCCACACCATACTCATACCTACCTCCTTCCCCGTTTCGTCTCATAAGAGAGTGTTTAACTTACTGATGCAGATGCAGAAGTAAGCAGCAGCATCACCCTACAGCTGGATTGTCCTCAGTAAGGCTGGCAACCCTTCTGAAATGGCAAAAGCCATGGAAGCAGACTTTTCACGAATAAGAACAATTCAGAATTTTCTGTAAGCTTATTTTAAACTCGGTACATTTCGATAGCTGTACATTCAAGAATCATCATTTTACAAATAAAAGCTACACTACACTACATTTCACTACACTACACTACACTACACTACACTACACTACACTACACTACACTACACTACACTACACTACACTACACTGCCGAGAATGCTTGTAGGGAGAGGAAGGGTGCAGTGACAAAACCACCCACCTCATCCTCTGTGAAAGTCGTGTGCCTACAAATGCACGACTCTGGGCAAAGCTTGTAAGGGTCCTCCATTCAATGCAGCCATGCTGTCCACCCATTCCTCTTTTTCCCTCAGTTCCCTGACCTGTAAAAGTAATGGGTACCTGCCCTCTTTAGGGTCAGGGAAGGTAAAGCAGCGAGGGAGAGGAGATGGGCGCCGCCTTCAACATGCTGGCCCTTAGAGAAACTGAGGTCTCTGATGCCTTGCTCCCCTACGACTGCCTAGATTATGGGACACCTTTACCTTTTTTTTCTTTTTAACCTTTTTTCCCTGTACTGTGCCCCCATGTTGGTCCTCTGCCTCTTGTCCTTCTGCCTTCAGCCTTACCTTGGAGAAGTGTGGTCACAAGATTTGCCTGCATGTTTCTGTTGGCATGACCAATGTAGACGATCTATGCACCTCAAAGAATAACAACCCTGATGGTAAAAAAAAACAAAAAACAAAACAAAACTACAAAGAAAATAAGCGACACAATGGCAGCCAAATGAACTTGCCATCGTTTTGATTCAAAGTCCAAACTTTTTATTTTGGGGGGCTCTCAACTTCTGTGACATTGCTGCCTTGCTGTTTCTGCACCAGTCATCTCTCAAGCTCACCGCTCCCCACCCCAGCCATACCCAAGCTCATCATGTAGCATCCTCACAGAAGTGAACAGGGATGTGATCAGCAAGAGTCATGACATTTTACCTTCAACAGAAATTTGGCCAGCTTTCTGCATCAGTCTTGTCATTCTCTAGGTTTATATTTTTTTTAACTGTTAAGAAAGTAAACTTTTGACAGAACAATCACAAGAAGCTAGCTTTATGTTGACTTTGTTTATTGTGAAGGAGAAATAGATTGGATGTTGTAGTTCATGACCAGCCAGTTGACGAAAGTGCCGAACAATTTTTAGATATACTTAGTGGGTAGATAGTATTGCCTGTTACACAGACTGCAATGAGTCACAAAGGCACAGAGAACCTCGGTAAAAGAAGAATATAAACATTCACCCCAAAATTTAAAATGTTAAAAAAGAAACGTAAAGTAGCAAAACAAAACACAACAACATATTATATATATATATATATATATGACTTTGTATTGAATCAAGAAAAAAGGTGGGGAGGGGCAGTTTGAACTAGGTCGGGGGGAGGGTACCAATCCTGACCAATGGTTATACATCCACAGACTAATTGTCACAGATACACAGCAGGTGCGTGCCAGAAGCAATACAAGGGTGAAAATAAAAACTTATCCCACAACATGTAACAAGCAATACTATCTACCCAGTGCTTGTGATCTCTCCTTCGCCTGCACAGAGAGAGAGAGAGAGAGAGAGAGAGAGAGAGAGAGAGAGAGAGAGAGAGAGAGAGAGAGAGAGAGAGAGGAGAGGAGAGAGAGAGCACATACACACACACCAACCCATACACAGAGAGAGAGAGAGAGAGAGAGAGAGAGAGAGAGAGAGAGAGAGAGAGAGAGAGAGAGAGAGAGAGAGAGAGGAGCACATACACACACACACCAACCCATACACACGCCAACCTCCCCCCCCCCCCCCCCCCCCCCACACAACACACACTTTTGTCTTCAAGCACGGAACAGGGAAATGAAACCCCCCTCCTAGGGTAGGGAAGAATGTTCCCCTGACTAGCGAAGTGCACTGACTGGGCCTAACACCTCGGGTATCAGTTGTCCCCCTGTAGACGCGGTGACCCTCTGAGGTGTTTAATTAAACCTAAGTTGTGACTTGCCCACACCAGGCAGCAAGGGGGGGGGGGGGGGGGGGGGGGTTGAGAGCGGGGGTAGGGGCGCCCAGAAGATGTCACCCAGGAGATGTCTACAGACCTATCTTCCCCTCCCCTCCCCTCACATCAACACAGACCAGCCTGCCTCATCATCATGACAATAATAACCAGGCTTTTGGAAAAGTGGTCAAGACATAAAAAAGCTCGTCAAAATGCTTTGTGGTTTGTTTTTTTTACTGTCCTAAGTTGCCTTACACACACCAGACTACCAGCAATACACCAACAGTACAGAGCAACTAAGACCGTCAACGATAATACATTCAACTAAAACACACACACACACACACACACACACACACACACACACACACACACACACACACACACACACACACGCAAACATACCAGTGTCATTCTATCCCAGACACATTTACATAAGGTCACTGAGTTCTGATCTGTCTAAGATGTCTCAGCACTCAACCAGACGAGAGAGGCAGTAAGTACAACAGCAAAGAGGCACTGACAGTTAGTTATTATATCTGGACACTTGTTTCCCCCCCAAATCCGCAGTAGAGAGCAGCAGCAACAAGAAAGCTAACTCTTCAGGCCTGCCCCTTTCACGGTGAGTCAAGGTGAGAGCGCAGTGGGTGCAGGGGGTGTGAGGAGGTATGTGATACCTCCCCTCCCCCCCCCTCCCCCACCTCCTGACTCCTGATGCCACCCTCACCTCTGACATAGCAGACGACACTCCTCTGGCTCCAACGGTCTGAGGTCAAAGCGGTACGGATGTCCCGTGCTGTAAGCCTACACTGAACCCAGCATAACGACTTTTCCGCTCGTATCTCTACCTGGCTCTATCTGTCACCTCCAGTTTGGTTGTTGCATTTAAATGTATCATGAGTGAGAAGAAGAAGCTTCTTCTTTTGTTGTTGTTGTTGAGTTTGTTCATTATCTATACATTGTAATGTAGTACTTATTGTGGGTTCAACTTGTGTATAAAACCAAGAAAGAAAAAAGCATGAAAATGTTAATGTTGAATGTTCTTGATATGCAGTGAGAAGAAAACATTATAATTAGGTTGTATATTTGTTGAGTTTTTTTATATAATATATTTGTTGAGTTCTTAAACCTTTCTTTTTCCTTTTGTGTATGGTGAAGATGATGATGATGTGTGTGTGTTATTGTTGTTATTGTTGATGATGATGATCAGGTGTGTGTTTGTGAGAGTAAGTGCGTGTGTGTATATGAGAGAGACAGACAGACAGACAGACAGACAGACAGACAGAATAGTTTGTTGCCGTAAGCCTTCAAATCCATATATAAGGCGGCAATGGGAGGGGGACTGGGAATTTTTTAATCTCAACTTGTTGCTTCATAAATTTCAACATTTTTTAGGTGGCCCGAAGTGCTGAGGTGGGAGAGCTTGCGGGAGCGTGGGACCTCCGACTTTCTGGCTCACGGCTGCAAGTCCTGATATCAGCTTCTGCTGGAAAGGACTATAATTCTACTGAAAGAAAAAAAAGGGACTGGGAACAAAGCATATTCATCATGACATGGGATCCATATGATGCTTGAACAGCTGTCACAAACAGGGATAGTGTAATCTAGGATAACTGAGGGTTGGTTTGTTTTTATTCATTAGCATAGAGAGAACAATGAACAATGAACAAAATGCTTTGCTGTTTAAGTTGTGTAAGTCATTCAACAGCCGTTGTGTGATTCATTTGGACATGTGGGTTTTTATTATTATCATCATTGTTATTTACATCACGTACACAACCAACTAGGTAAAAGGTAAAGGTCTCCCATAACCTATGTGGTCATAAGGGAGCAAGGTATCAGAGACCTCAGCTTCTCTAGGGGCCAGCATATTGAGGGCGGCGCCCATCTCCTCTTCTTGACTGCTTTACCTTCCCTGACCCTAGAGAGGGCAGGTACCCATTTACAGCTGGGTGAACTGGGGGACAGTACTGAAGCCAAGGCGCGCAAACGGTCACCCATCCAGTTAGTAACCACGCTGGATGCTGCTTAACCTTAGCGAAAGCGAGCACTCTGACCACTGAGCAATCCCGTCCCCACACAACCAAGTGTGACGCGAAAAACTTGGCAAGGAACCCATGTCCGTTCAATTTCTGTTTAATGCTGTATGCTTTGTGCCCTTTCACAAGGAGACAGACGGTCATGGACAAAACAAACAATCCAGACACTTTGAAACAACACTGCAATATAACTGATCATCATGACATGGTTACCACATCATGCAGAGAGAGAGAGAGAGAGAGAGAGAGAGAGAGAGAGAGAGAGAGAGAGAGAGAGAGAGAGAGAGAGAGAGAGAGAGAGAGAGAGAGAAGAATTGAATTGAATTGAATTGAATGAATTTTATTTTAAAAGGGCATAACCAAACATGCTTCTTTACAACCAACCCTCTGAGAGAGAGAGAGAGAGAGAGAGAGAGAGAGAGAGAGAGAGAGAGAGAGAGAGAGAGAGAGAGAGAGAGAGAGAGTCCTTGACTCCAAAGATATTTGGCTGATGAAGCTTAATTGAAACTATAAGTACAGTTTGCTTTGTAAACCGATAAAGCAGAAAAGGGGGAGTACACACACATACCACAAGTGACATGTTTACGTTGCCATTTTCAGCTAGCTCCGTCTATTTTTGCCTCAACGACCAGTTTGCCTCTGCACACACACACACACAGAGCGAGCGAGCGAGCGAGAGAGAGAGAGAGAGAGAACTTTGAAACTGTTTAATGCACATCTACCTTTGGCCACAATACATGTCAAGGTATAAGGATGGGAAAAGAAAAAAAAGGAAAACCTAATCAAACAGGACTTCTCACATGCTTTGCTTAGACCTTAGCAAAACAATAGTGTACATCCATACATGCATATTTTAAAAACAGGCATAAAGGGCTGACTGAGACCAAAAACGGGTATAACAACACATCATATGTCTTCATCAGAGAGAGAGAGAGAGAGAGAGAGAGAGAGAGATTGTGGTAAGCTTCTGCCCATCTAGCCATAGAGCAGAAAAATAAACTTCCATCTTTTTTTTTCAAGTCAAGTCACTGCATTTTGTTATGCCTACAATTATCCAATTCTAGTTTTTCTTGATCAGACAATGCAGTTTCTTTTTCTAGTGACACCCACACACACCCATGTATCATTTTCCAAGTTCTTTCTGGCTTTTTCGTTCATTTTCTCTGTGTTTTTATTGTTGCACATGAAATAGTTTTTGGCTCTTATCTTTTTTCTTTTTAATCAACAATGTATCCACAAATAAGTGGTCAGAGATAACAAACCGTTTCTTTTTTGTTTAGTTGTTTGGTGTTGTTTTTTTTAGATAACAACCTGTTTCTGACTTTGGAACTTGCTCCAACCCAGAGCAACAGTATGACAATGCTGCATATTCTTCAACAAGGGTATCAATCACCTCTTTTACCTCTTTTACGACAGTCCCCCAGTTCACTCAGCTGTAAATGGTTACCTGCCCTCTTTTGGGGACAAAAAAATGAAGCTACGAGGTAGAGGAGATGGCGCTGCCCTCAATATGCTGGCCCCTAGAGAAGCTGAGGTTTCTGATGCCTCGCTCCCCTACGACCACATAGGGGACACCTTTACCTGTTACCTTTTGAATGAAGTTTCTATCCTTTCATATTAAACAATTGTATTTCCGCAGACAATGTCTTGTGGGGGTGTGATCCCTTGTTCTAGTGTAATCAAAATTAAGAAACGATCAGAGTGATACCTAGGATATCAGCCTGAGTTATGTAGCCTCACCCCTGTGTTCAGAAATTGGGACAAGTCTGTTGACAAGGCCTACTCCTCCAAGTGTATCTTGTAACTTCTGGATAAAACCCAGGCCAGCCAAATATCTACGAAATGTAAATTATCCATACTATTTTCGCCTTGTTCTTGTGCTTTTATATTAACATAATGTTTACAGTTATAGTAATCTAAGTGATAATCACGAACTAGGTTCCAGTCTCCCTTCCTAGGGTATGTGTCCTGTAGGCTTATTGGGAACTGGGTTTACCATGTCGGGCGTCATCTACTTTAAGGATGCAATTTCAGCCGTGTGTCTCCATCTTGTTATGATAGAAAGTGTGGAGTACAGCCCTGCCAAGTAGTCTCAAAGCTGGTGCACTTCAGTGGTTATCTTCTCATCACCATTTGGCCTTTCTTGTACAATCAAATAAGATTGTCTCAGATTTTATCTTCTTCTTCCCAGCTCCAACAGCAACTACTCTGTTTCAGATTTGATGGCCTGTTTTGGGCTGACTCCATTCATGGTGACATCAGATTTGGTTTCCCATACATTTCTGTGCCTATGGTGACTTCGTCTCAAAGCCTTCAGTATTTAGAGATTCACAGGAGATGGTTTTTGGAGGGACCTTGTGATAAGTGGAAGAGTGTCTCACTCAATGTGGCTCGTAGCTGATCATCATTAAAAAAAATAAAACAATCTCTACTTCGGTACCTGCTGTTGCTTGGCCACATGATGGGTCTCTGACTTGGGTTTCCCGAACACTTCTGTGTCTGTGATGAGACAGTGTCAAAGGCTTTGGGGTTGAAGGCCTGTGATGAGACAGTGTCCACATCTTTGGGGTTGACCATCCATAGAAGTTGCTGGAGGGACGTCATGGTGGCCATCACTCCAGAAGGGCGTATCATTCAGTCTGGCTCGTGATAATGTTATCATTATTGTCATTACGGGGTTTAGTAGGTGATATACTGGGTACGCAGACCCAGAACAAGCACCAGTGAACACTGCCATGCAAAGCTAAGTGACCCAGCAGCAAACCAGGATTCTTCTGGCTGGATAGTATTCTCATAATGGCCTAACGTTGACAAGCCGTCTGTGAACTTCAAGAATAAAGGATTATTATGACATGGCAAACCTTGGTAGGCTGTGTGTGTTAAGATATAGTGCTTCAGACACATTACTGGCCTAGACCAAAACCTCTGACGGTTATTGATGTAATCTAAGTTCCAAGACCTAAAGCTCACATCAATAACTGACAGAGGTTTTGGCCGGGGCCAGTAATGTGCCGCCATATCTTAACTCTCTCTCTCTCTCTTGCCTGTCTCTGTCTCTCTCTCTGTGTGTCTCTCTCTCATAGCTTTACATTTAATTTAAAGATTGGTTGATTAATTCACTCGTTTTAGACATGTCATAGCTTTATGTTTAATAATACAATTGGTTGATTGATTCACTTGTTTTTTGGACAGAGGGCAGGCTTTATGTTTAATAATACGATTGGTTGATTGATTCACTTGTTTTTGGACAGAGGGCAGGACGAAAACAAGCCACCATTGTGCTTATTCTTTTCCCTCAATAAAAATGTTCCTTCATTCATTCATTCATTCACTCTCTCTCTCTCTCTCTCTCTCTCTCTCTCTCTCTCTCTCTCTCTCTCTCTCTCTCTCTCTTGTATTGTGCTTTTCTTTCACAAAGCTGCACGTGCACAGAACAGACAATAGAATGAAAACAAAAGGAGCACAATGAATTTATGGACTTGGCCTGCACTACATCTGCAGGTTGGCTTTCCCCCTTAATATTCTCAGACAGTCAAGATGTTGGCGTTGACTGTGTTATTTACACAGCCCATGACAAATGTAGAAAGCTCCCATACTAGGCTACCACTACTACCTAGAGGCTGGAGTCCTGTCGTGAGTAGAGGTGGTTACCGTGGGCTGCACAGTCACCAGTCCTAATTACAGCGAACAAAATTAATGGAGAGTAGAGTCTAGGGACATGCCCCTTCTTCTTTTTCTTCTTCTTCTTCTCTGTCTCTGTCTGTCTGTCTGCCTGTTTGTCTGTCTGTCTGTCTGTCTCTGTCTGTCTGTCTGGCTGGCTGGCTGGCTGTCTCTGTCTGTCTGTCTATCTGTCTGTCTCTCTCTCTCTCTCTCGCTCTCTCTCTGTCTCATCCACAACTTCATGAGGAATGAGTGGTTACAGGTAGTTGGGCACAGTACTAATAAATCTTTCTGGCTGCTTGTATCTCAAGGGGTAAGCTGAACATGTTGAAGCCCATCCCTCTTCAAGAACAGGGTGCATGCTGGGTATGTGTATGTTTCTAGTTTCGAGTTGCAGGGTATTCGTTTATGTGAAGAAGTTTTCATCAGTGTCCTTGCACAGTGATGTATGGTATTGTTTCTTATTGGATGGCATTGTATTGTATACCAGTTTCAGTCACTGCAGATTTCTCTGCGTGAAACTCGGGCTGCTCATCCCCGGGGAAAGTGCGTAGCCACAAGTGCATCGTCATCCCTTAACAAAACAAAATCCTCTCTGCTTATGACTTTGCTAATGAGAGTCCGTGTTTTTTGTATACATTTTGCCATAAGCCATTTTCTTGTTGTCGTGGGTTCTTTAACGTGTGATAAATGTGTTACACACGAGGACCTCCATTTATCACTCCTTCCAAAAGACTAGCACCCGGACAACTCACTCAAGATCAAATGGATTTGGGGAACAAATTTAAAGTCAAGCAGGAGTAGGGTGAGTCAAGCGTAATTTCTTGCTGTTTAGACAGGGGCTTTACCTCGAGACCACCTATCCACAGTCCAGTTAGGTAAGATTTTGTCCAGTTTCGGGACGAGATAGCTCAGTGGTCAGAGCACTTGCTTTCCCCAAGCTGAAGTAGCATCAAGCGTGGTTGCAAATTAGATAGGTGACCTTTAGCGCGCCTTGGTTTCAGTACAGTCCCCCAGTTCACCCAGCTGTAAATAAGTACCTTTTCTCATTAGGGTCACGGAAGGTAAAGCAGTGAGGGAGAGGAGATGGGCGCCGCCCTCAACATGCTGACCCTTAGAGAAGCTGAGGTCTCTGACGCCTCGCTCCTCTACGACCACGTATTAGGTTATGGGACACTTTTACCTTTACTTTTTTTTTTATTAGCTTCACCTTCACCTATCCCATGGTCTAGTATACCACAGAAGATTTTGCAGCCAGCTTCCTTCGGTTTAAAAGCTTAAAATTTCCATTTTGGGGTTTTTTTCTAAGAATTTTTTTTTTTTTTATTGATACTGGCTTTGTCCTAGTCACCCTTATAAGTCCTTCGGATGAGACTAAGTCCTTCGGATGAGACTTTAAACCGAGGCCCCGTGTGCGAACGCACGCAGAACATCTTGCGCACACGTTAAATCCTGTTCCGCTTTTCCTAAGAGTAGGCCATCGTGTGCCGGTGGGAACAGATGACAAGATTTACAAAACTGCATACACACGGGGACCGGATGAAAAAAAAGCACATGATTGCTTATTCTGTTATCCTCGATATAAAAGAATAAATGAATAAAATAAATAAAATAAATATAACGTATATCAAGTTATTCCCGGGGAATGGCCATAAGCAAAATTGACCTACCCCCCTCACACACACACAGAGTTCTCCTTCCTACTCTCCCCCCCCCCCCCCTCCCCTTCTTTCTTCAAGCAGAAAGGATTTCTTGGCTCCTTCACTGACAGTCCTGGGTTCACCACCGCTAGGCTCAGTGAATAAGTTATTCCGCTCATTAAAACCTGGCAGCAATTAACACCACAAGTACGCTGTAAAGACACAGAGAGAGAGGGGGAGACAGAGAAAGAGAAGAAAATTACAGCTCTAACTTTGCAAAACCGGAACACTAAAACCAAGAACGCTGACGTGTGCAACCAGTACACACACACACACATACCCACACACACACACACACACACACACACACACACACACACACACACACACACACACACATGTGCAGTGCGCGAGCGCGCGCGCACACATACACACACACACACACACACACACAATTTGCGGTGAACACACACACACACACACACTCATAGAGAAAATGAGAGAACACACGCACACACACATACATACACACAGAGAAATGAGATAACACACGCACATGTGCGGCAAACACACACACACACACACACACACACACACACACACACACACACATACGCACGCGCGGGCGCGCCACACTCACACACACACATACACACATGCACAAACGCACTCTCCCCACCTCCTCCTCCCCTCTCAACACACACACACACACACACACACACACACACACACACACACTCTCCCCTCTACCCCCACTCCTCCCCCCCCCCACCCCCACACACTCACGAACACCTGTTGACGGTAAATTGCCCACTACCTGCCCAAACCTGCAACGGCACCTGTGTCGTGGGGCCCAAGCCAGTTAGGCCTACCTGTACTGTGTCTCCCTTTCTCAAGCAGTGTTGGCCTTTCGCCAAACCCATCGGCACGCTTTGAAATTGACGAGGCCGGCACACGACAGGGCGGGGCTTCTACTGTGGGAAAACCCCGCCCCTTCGTGTGCTATGCAAGGCTAGGATGGTGACGTTGGTATTTTTTATTTTTATCTTTCTTTTTTTTTTTTTTTTTTTTAGTTTTTAGTTTTATTAATAAATTGCCGTGGGTGGGTGCGCGACACATACTTTTCTGCTTGCTCTCTCCACGTTATCTGTTTTGTGTTATAGTGTGTTGTTGTTGTGTTGTGTTGTGTGTGTTGTGTTGTGTGTGTGTGTGTTTGTTGTTATTGTGCGTTGTTTTGTGTGTGTGTTGCTGTGTGTGTTGTTGCTGTTGTTCTCTCTCTCTCTCTCTCTCTCTCTCTCTCTCTCTCTCTCTCTCTCTCTCTCTCTCTCTCTGGACATATGGGTCTCTGTGCATAAGTGCAAGCCATTATGAGATAGAGGTCATAATCAAACATATTTTCTCACGAAAATATGCACCCATTGAAATGTGTGTGTGGTGTGTGTGTGTGTGTGTGTGTGTGTGTGTGTGTGTGTGTGTGTGTGTGTGTGTGTGTGTGTGCATGTGTGTGTGCGATTGTGATATCACCCTCGATAAGATGCATTTAAACAGCAGGACACTATAGGTCCTGTTTTAAGAAGGAAGTTGGCAGGACAGTTTTGACGTTCACCTAACCCGTCAAAGGCAATTCCCAGCTTTCCCCTTTCTTCCCAGTTTGACGGGAAAATCGAACGGAATGTCACACACAAAAAAAACTATATTGGAGAAAAATAAGCAGAAAAAGATGAAGATGAATAAAAGTCAGAAAGAAATGAAGACAAAACTTTAAACTTAAAGAGACAACAGATAAATGAACTAAGGAAAGAACCAAAGAAAAGACAACCAAAAAAAGACAGAGCAGATTGCAGGAGAAAGAGAGACAGAGACAGACAGACACAGACACACAAACAGACAGGGAGAAAGAGAGACAGAGACAGACAGACAGACACAGACACACAAACAGACAGGGAGAAAGAGAGACAGAAACAGACAGACAGATAGACAGAAACACACAAACAAACAGAGAGACAGAGCGCGGAACCTCAGGAAGAAGAGGCGACAGGAGGGGGGCAATAATCTGCACATTCCACATTCCTAGCGCCGTCCTATGCAGATTGCACTGTGTCCCAGGATCAACCTGGAATGCAATGAGACACACTGCTATCAACAACTCTTTGTCACGGGGCGGGTGAGGGCATCGCAGGAGGGGGGGGGAGGGGGTGGAGGAGGAATAGGGGGTGGGGGTGGAGGGAGGGGCGGCTGCTGAAAGGACATAGCATGGAAGGGGACCTAGCGTAGATGGCGGTTGGAAGTTGATGGGAGGAGGGGGGGAGGGGGAACAACCTATGGAGGTGAAGATGAGGTGGGTTCGGTAGAAAAACAATGTAGAGAGGTGTGTTGAATATTTCAGCTGATTAGTGTCGTATTTGTTTTTTGTTTTTTTTACAGCCAGTGTGACAGAAAAAAGGAAAAATAACATACTTGAGATGGATTACGGCCTGCACAGTGATGACATGTAATAATTGAATCTTTTATTCCTATTTTTATCATTTTTTTGAAGGGTGTTTTAATTTGTTTTTGCAGACTTATCATCTGTTGTATTCATGTACTGGAAGCTGCTCTTAAGCTTTTCATCTCGATCTCTCCTGCTTCAGCCGTGCGTAGGTTTGTCATGTGGCATCCTTAAGGTAAGAAGTCCACAGGGAGCTTTTCGATATTAGGCCACCCTGGGGAAACCAGCCAAAGCGGCCCTGCACTGCTGCTGGGTCACTTTGGTGGTGTTCAGTGGTAATTTTTCTGAGCTATCATGCCCAGGACACCAAACAATAAACTCCTTGCTGACAATAATAACGGCTTTCTTGAAGAGCTGGACTCTGTGAGATGCACACCAAAGGAAGTGATCACCACAACGACCTGCCAACGACTTTTTTCTGTGGACCATTAACCCTGAAGGCTTTGGTACAAACTCACCACAAGCACGGAAGTGTACGGTAAACCAAAGCTGAGATCATCATGATATCAGAGCAAGCAGGATCGCGGAATCAGGTGGGTTTAAAAAAAAAACATGATCAATAAGACGATGAAACGATGATGCTATAAAAGTGCGTGTTCTTTACGACTTTGCTGTATTCTACACCTCCTATCATAATTTTTCCTGGCGTCAGCTAGGCCCAAGATATACAGACACCTGCGGTGTTGATCACATAGAAGTCAGTTGTTTCCTGCTAATTGATTGGTGTGAATTGTTTGATGTGACGATAGTAGCTGACGAGCTCTCTTTAGAGTAATCTTTAATTGAATCTAAAGAATACTCCATTCTGTACAGGTGGCCTTCTGGTAACGTCCTTCAGAACATAAAGTGATGTGATGTGTGGGTCGAATGCAAGCGCTTTGGTTTGTTTTTACAAGATATAGCGCTATATAAGTTCCATGTATTATTATAATTATAACATAAAGTGTACGTTGAGCTGAAACCTATGATCAGTTTGTAAGTTTTTCTTATAAAATGTGTGTGTATTAAAACTCCTAAAAGAATATTTTTTCGTTTTATCATCTATATTTCCTTTTTCCAACAAAGAAGAGCTGTTCTATAAACTTCTTTTCTGTCAATAGGTCTGCAAATGTGTTTATGTGTGTGTGTGTGTGTGTGTGTGTGTGTGTGTGTGTGTGTGTGTGAGAGAGAGAGAGACAGAGAGAGAGAGAGAGACAGAGAGACAGAGACAGAGACAGAGAGACAGAGAGAGAGAGACATAGAGACAGAGAGACAGAGAAACATAGAGAGAGAGAAGAGACAGAGACAGAGACAAACAGACAGACAAACAGACAGACCGACAGACAGAAAAAGATACATATAGAATGATTCACAAGACACAATGAAGACGGAGAGGTGGCACAATCATTTTTACGCCTGCGATTCTACCTGCTCCAAGTCATGTACATATCAATCAATTCAAATTATTGAAAGGTGGAAAATCACTAGATCTAGATATGGAAATAAGCATAAATGAACTGCCCCAAGGCCAAACGCATGATCTTCATTAACGATGTGTTCAGCAAACGGCTAACGTTATTACTGTATATCATATTTAGTACAAGCTGTTCTGTTGGTTCTTTCTTGTAACAGAACTAGCTAGACTAAGCTACTTTTCTTTTTGTTCCTGGGCTATAGGTCCGAGGTTCACTTTTGGTGACATTTTGCGTATGGGACGGTTTTTGCCCACCAAAAAGGTATTTTTAGAGTATATAAAAGCCTATGGGATTTTGCTAATTTACATAAGAATGTTGTTCTATTTTTTGTGAGACCAAAAAAATGTTGTTTTAGCTCAGACGTAGTTTACAATTCCCAGGTGAAAATGACTAAAATTCTGTTGGGTAAGAATTTTGGAATTTTTTTTACATTTCTTTTAGTATCTGGTGAGTGTTTTGTTATCAAGAAACACAACATCCTGAACTATCTCGAAAACATTAAAATAATTATATCGCCTTCAGTAGGAATGACAAAGGAAATGAAACAAGCTGCACACCTGTGTAATTCATTTTGTGATCACCATGGTCCTGTTTCGTCACCTGTCACCAGTCTCCATCGCTGTGGACAACCGTGAGAGCTCCACTTTTTGTTATGAAGGATGGCCTGGCCACACGGTCTCTGTTTCTGTATCTATGTGTGTGTGTCTGCCTGTGGTCCCTTCTGGGGCATAGGCCGCCAACTAGCTGTCTCCAGGCATCTCGGCTCTGGGCTAGGCGTTCCAGCTGTCCCCACGTCTTGCCCATCTTTTTCGCATCTGCATCCAGGTCCCGGCGCCAGGTATTTCTAGGCCGCCCTCTCTTTCTTTTCCCTTGTGGATTCCAGGTGAGAGCTTGTCTTGTGATGCTGGATACAGGTTTCCGTAGGGTGTGTCCTATCCATCGCCAACGTCTCTGTAGGATTTCTTTCTCAACAGGCTGTTGTCTGGTTCTTTGCCATAATTCTTCATTACTGATAATCTGTTATAAAAGTCGTCCTTCTCCTCCTCCTCGCTGTCGTTCGTTGGGGCGTAGCACTGGATAATGTCCATGTTGATCCTCTTCTTCTTTGTACGGAAAGAAGCTGTCATGATCCTTGGTCCGTGTGCCTCCCACCCGATGAGCGCTCCCTGTGCTGGCTTGGAAAGCATCAGGGCGACTCCCTGGGTGTGTGCAGCATCTTCCTGCTCGTGCCCCGAGAACAGCAGCAGCTCCCCGGAAGTCAGTCGCTTCTGCCCGGAACCAGTCCATCTGACTTCGCTGATTCCTAGGATGGTGAGGTTGAATTTCCTCATCTCTGCGGCTACTTGCGCTGTCTTCCCCGTCTCGTACATGGTCCTGACGTTCCATGTACCGATGGATGTGGTGGTCCTGGTGGAGATGATGGTCTTCGGTCTGACGGCTTCCAGATGATTCTGGCTTTCACCGCCCGACTTCATACTCCTTCCAGCTGGAGGTCCATCCCTCCCCAGGTCCGCGATGTCTGTTAAATTGCTATTTGGCGTTTCTGTAGCTAGAGTTTTTTTCACAGGGTGGGGTAGCTAACCCTACGCCAAACCCTCCTCCTTTTTCAGCCGGGCTTGGGACCGTCCTAGGCAGAGTTTTCTGTATCTATACTGTCGTGAAAAGCTTTACCCATCTTCAGTAGGGGACTGGATTGCTCAGTGGTCAGAGCACTCGCTCTCCCCCAGCCAAGGTTAAACAGCATCGAGCGTGGTTACCGACTGTATGGGTGACCGTTTGCGCGCCTTGTTTTCATTACAGTCCCCCAGTGCAACCAGATGTAAATGGGTACCTGCCCTCTTTAGGGTCAGGGAAGGTAAAGCAGCGAGGGAGAAGAGATGGGCGCCGCCCTCAATACGCTGGCCCCTAGAGAAGCTGAGGTCTATGATGCCTTGCTCCCCTACGACCACATAGGTTATGGGGTTTTTTGTTCATGTGCACAAGTAGTCTACACAGATTCAGATTTTTTTTAAAGACGTATCAATAAGTATTGGGAGTCAGGTCATTGAGGCCTTTTGTAGGTTCATATAAGTAGTTTCCCTTTTTCTGAGCGATGTAGGCATTCATCAGTCTGGAATACTTCGGAGTGGTGCTCTAGGCTGTAGAGGGCAAACCCTGGGTAGGTAAGTATGGCGGGCAAGCTGTTACCCATGCAGCAGACACCCTCCGCCCACTCTCCACCTCACTGGAATAGTCTACTGGAAAGGCAATCTCCTATACGAATGGTTCCAGACCCGTCGCAGGAGCCGCCAGAACGTTGCCATATACAGCCCAAGTTGCTGAGAATAAACCACACATTATCAGCAGTAGAAAAAGGCACAGAAATATTTTCAACACATACACACATACACGCGCGCGCGCGCGCGCGCGCGCGTGCGCAACCACACACATGACGAGGAAAAGGAGCAACAGCAGTAGGCTATCCCACCAAAAGCGTCTCTAGCTCAACACGTCTCGCCAATCGCCCGAGGATACGACAAAATGGTAATCTTGTCACTGTCCGTTGGTCCATTTCAACAATTTAGCCCGTCCTCTCCCGTACCAGGCGGCTAGCCAAATTGTTGGCCCATTGTAAATGGATGGATGGTGGGTACGGTCAGCGATGAATGAATAGATCTGTGTAATTGTCCTTCTCCTTCCCTCTTTCCTTCCTTCATTCATTCAGACTTAGCGTCAACATCACTTCAGTGGGTTTGCCAATGGGGTAAAAAACTAAATCAGATTTTCTTTTAGGGGGTTCTGAGTTTTTTAGATGGACATGATAGCTTAGTGGGTAACGTGTTTGACTGCCATCATGTGTGCCCATGAAATCGTGGGTTCGAATCTTTGGCAGCAACGTCAAAAAAGGTTAAGAGTGGGGACTTTTGTGATATCCCAGATTACCTTAAAGCGCAGACCTGCCAGTGCCTTGGTTTTCAATGTGTATACACACGTAGAGAAAATGAGATATGCACATTCAACAGCCAGCATTTAATGCCACTGTTCGGTAGGTAAAGGGAACACGAGAGAGAGAGAGAGAGAGAGAGAGAGAGAGAGAGAGAGAGAGAGAGAGAGAGAGAGAGAGAGAGAGAGAGAGAGAGAGAGTGTGTGTGTGTGTGTGTGTGTGTGAGAGAGAGAGAGAGAGAGGGGGGGGGAGATGGAGACAGACAGACAGGAGACAAAGACGGACAGAGACAAAGAGAGGGACAATAACCAACAAAACTGACTGATAAAAAAACCTGATTCACCACCAAGCAAGCGATTTCTTTCTAAAGTAACAGCAATGAGAGAGAGGGAGACAGACAGAGACAGAGACAGAGAGACAGAGACAGACAGACAGAGACAGACAGAGACAGAGAGACAGAGACAGAGACAGACAGACAGACAGAAGGACAGAGACACCAGTGGACAGATGTAGATACGATCTTCCCCCTTAATAAAATAAAAAGGTCCTCTCACCCAATTTTACGTTGAAAGCTTCTCCACGGTCCAAGACCATGCGGAAAATTAAACCTGGTTGTCAAAAGGACTTCCAGAACAGACTCTGGCCGATAACTCACAGGAACAAGAGAGTCGGTCCGTTGGGTTCTTTGGAAGTCTCCTTCGCGTTTTGAAGAGAAAAGACCCAGGCTTCCTAAGGTGTGAACAATTATCCCCCATCTGTCAACGAGCTGACCCTTAACGGGCAAGTGAATTTCCTGAAAACAGAACAAGAGAAGAAAGAGCAGAAGGAGAAAGAGAAGCAAGCCCACACAGACCAAGGGGAGAAAGACGGTAGTGGTATGAAATCTGTCGACATGGGAAGAGGGTCCTATCGGAAATCTCATTCACGGCGTTGGTCATCTTTTGTCGGCATCTGGTTTGCAGGTATTGTTGTGAACTGCAGTGTGTAGATGAGGAAATCTCGCTCTTATCTTAAGAGAGAGAGAGAGAGAGAGAGAGAGAGAGAGAGAGAGAGAGAGAGAGAGAGAGAGAGAGAGAGAGAGAGAGAGAGTTAGTTTTGGTCTGGCCTCTCTCTCGTTTTATCGAAAGTTTATTCATGTGTAATATGTGTTTTACCACCTACCAATATGTGTGTGTATGTGTGTGTGTACGCGCACGTGTGTGTGTGTCTGTGTGTGAATTATTCTGAAGCCAGGACTATCATCTAGATCAAGCAACAAAGCAAATGGAAGCAACAACACCCTCACTACAGTAGACCCAGACTACAATCACTAGCTGATATGAGGGGAGCAGGTCTGCATTATTCAAACTCATAACAGACTACAACCCCCTAAATCACCATAAGTATTCTTATGTACATGAAACTCGACGGATAACCCACGGAGCACTGCCCTTACAGGACTGGCAGCCAGACAACAGAACGTGTGCTGCAGTCATGCCCAGCTGCATGAGGCACTCCGAAAGAGGATCATGGCCTGACCCATACCACCCCAGTGGCCGAGAAACACTATAGCAACTTGGAGGACCTGCAGGGGACAGCTGCCTTCATTGCAGACACTGAGCTTACCATCTGACGAATTAGAAAAAAAAAATTTACAACATTATTGATTACAAGAAAAATGTTATTCAAAAGCAAAATAACCTTACACAAAACCTTTTCTTCCTACAAACATTGTAGGCATTATGACATTCTAGTGGTAAAAGGTAAAAGTAGTTACCCGTCCCCACATTCTATTGATATTTCTGTTAAATATGGCAGCAGAAAAATGCTTTATAAAAAAATCGTTGTATGCAACTAGATCTAGGCTGTTTTGCGTAAGCAGTATTTTTAAAAATTAATTTTAGACTGATGCTTCTCTTTGTGAATATGGTCTACAGTGCCATAACATTTTCAAAATCTCTCTCTCTCTCTCTCTCTCTCTCTCTCTCTCTCTCTCTCTCTCTCTCTCTCTCACACACACACACACACACACACACACACACACACACACACACACACACAGAAACAAGTCACCAACATTTTCAATTGCAAATCAATCTCCAAAAGCGGGAAACAGCTATCTATTTTGCAGCACATGAAGCCTAAATGGCCGAACTACGTGGCAAAAGCTGCTTGACTAGTCGACGGAAGATTACATGTCGCTAAGCAGCAGCTAACCACAGCGTTATCTGGGGGACTGCAGATAGACTGACTGACTGACTGACTACAGCATTCGCCAGCTCCTGTTGTGTCTCGCTTCTCCCTCACCTCTCTAGGGAGTCGTTTGGGGCACAACACTGCCTTTTTTTCCCAGGATGTTTCGCCCCAGGATATAGCAATAAACCTAGATGCCTGAACACCCTACATCTTTGTTACATCATACATAATGAAAAGACTACAAAGGCGCTTTAGCTTCCCGGAGAAGTTGGGTCTTTTACAAAGAAACTGTTATTCATTTTAAAACGTTTAATGTATGATACATGCACTGTGTCATTCTTGTTTTTTTAAGGGTCGACGACACATACCGAAGTTAGATTGTCTTGAGAAAGTTGGACAGGACGGTGATATGACAACTTGTGTTCCTACACTGACGACCCTGCCAGTGCTGTAGGTGGGAGGGTACTAGACCACAAAAGTATCAAGTGTGTTTGCTGAAAAATTTACGAAATAGAATTGCCAAATTTGTGTAAAAAAAAACAAACAAACACATGAGTTGCCAGTTAGGAGCTTGACCGAGTCTTCCACAAAATGTGCTTTTATTTTTAGGGATGCAGGCAAATGCTTCATTTCCTTCAGACATAAAAGTAGGTTTATGTATTATCAATATGCAAATAATATAAGATTGCAAAGTTTTCACAGGTGTAAAGGCACCAAGTTAAAATAAAGGGATGTATTATCTATTTACTAAACTTGCATGAAAGGTTTGACTTGTGACAATATTGTGGCTTTTATTTCAGCTGCCAAATATAAGAAATAACTGGGTTTTCTCTGCGTGTTGCTGCTCCAAATACATTTGTGTACAATAATTATGTTTCTTTTCTAGATAAACTTTTGTTCAAACCAATGCAAAGTGCTGTATGTGAATTACAGTTTGAAAAACAGAAGGAAATGGGCAAAACCTTAAACCGAGAATGTGACTAAAACAGGAAGGAAACAAAGGTAGCGAAGCGATCCAAACTGATCTTGTTGCTACATGTACAGCGGGCCTTAGACCAGCCAGCACACTGCCAACTTTCAGGCTGAAGTCCGAGTAAGCATGTGGTCCATGGCCTGCTTGTATAATATTCAACAGGGTGGGTGAATAATTGGAGTTTAACATGGCCCAGGTGAGGAGTGGGGTGGTCAGATGGTCATTTGTTGTGGCTGTGGGTTGAGGGGGCTGTCAGCGCTATCGCTGAACTGCCCTGCTGGGTTGTTTGGTGTTTGGATGTCTCTGACAGCTCTGTGATAGCGCTTGTGACGATCTGTAGGTACAACGTCCACAATCTGTCTGTCTGTCTGTCTGTCTGTCTGTCTGTCTGTCTGTCTGTCTCTCTCTCTCTCTCTCTCTCTCTCTCTCTCTCTCTCTCTCTCTCTCTCTCTCTCTCTCTCTCTGTGGAACAAAAGACATTTTGAACATGAACAATCAATGACAGCCCAAGATAAGCAAAATGACTTAGAATGCATATCATGGATTATCTAGCAGTGGACATCAGAATTTGCACCATATGTACTAAGAGCATTATCACTACACAAATTTGTTCATAATAGACTGGGAACCCACCACCAATTAAGTTAGTCACATCACTTCCTACACAAAGATTTTTCTTTTTGTACAACTGTGGCTCTAAGTTCCACGTCTGGTATCTTGCAGTATTAATCTAGCATCTTTGGATTTTTTGAGAATCTTTTGTATGCAGTCCTCGACATCTCTGTAGATCTATGTCATTTCCAGCTCTTGAAATTCTCTGGGATCCACCACATGCTCAAAATATGTGCTGCACTCTCCCAGTTTTTTCTGTGTAATTTTCTGCCCCTTCACAATTACTTTTTTCCACCTTATTCACATAACCACAGGCCTTATCATTCATCTTGATTGCGTCTTCACAATCATAATTTTTCATCACGTCATCCACATCATCCCATTTATTGTATTTTACCTCAATCACAACATCGTACTCCTTCATTCTTTTCACAGTGTTAGTACGTGCATAGCTGCTTCCTTTCGATTTTTCTCATGAAAATGTCTTGTCTTCATCATATTGTTTCATGTCAATTCGTTGACCTTTTTAAAGACTGAAGAAAGATAGCACATGCTGCTATGCACACACATACTCATGACATATTCAGGATCAGCGTGGTCAGATGCTTTGTATAAACTTGGGAGGGGTGGGCCAACACACATCAGGGGGAGATTGAATCTGGTCATCTGCTTTCTCTTCTGATTCCTTCTGTGTGCCTTAGGTCTTCTTTTGTCTCTGTTTACTTAAGAGGAGCACTCACTTAGGCCGAAAAGTCGCATTTTGAATGAATGCATGGCAGGTAATCTCAGTGGTCAGTCTAAGAATTATAACAGTTTGATTACCTTTACACTCTCTGTTTAGAACCAGGACAGTATCCTTTCTGGAAGAACCTAGTTCAACATGCATTCTAACATAGCTGGAAGTCCTTCACCTGGCAGTTTGACAGTTTTGAACTCCAGGCACTTATGCACATCTGGAGAAAAAAGTCTTGTTGGAAGCCAAACAAAGAAAGTTACTCCTGAAGAAGAAGAAAGAAGAAGAAGAAGAGAGAGAGAGAGAGAGAGAGAGAGAGGAGAGAGAGAGAGAGAGAGAGAGAGAGAGAGAGAGAGAGAGAGAGAGAGAGAGGCAGGCAGGCAGGCAGGCAGGCAGGCAGAAACAGACAGGACTATCCAAAAGAAAAAATAAACTTACAGATCTTACTATTTCAAGGGGGCTTGAGCTTTTCTGTAGGTGTCTCTATAGATCTAGTTATATTAATATACACTTATATATATACGTTGAGCCTACATTACCAGCAGTTACACAAACATAATATGGATTCCCTCTTCTTTCCCCCTTTAATTCCGAAGCAATCACTGCACTGAATTTTCCAGGCCTTGTCCCTTGGACAAGTTGAACCTTGCAGAGTTCTATCCGTTTTCAGTTACTGGATGCATGCTATGTCTGTTATCTTTCAGCAGCCCACCAAATTATGGGGATAGTTAACTCCATAATAGATCTGCATGCGTGTTTACTTGGAGAATCAACACACTGGCATGTCTACGTTTTGAGTTGAACTGGGAAGTTATTATAAAAAAAAACAACCCACCCGCCTTTATTTTATGAGATGTCAATGCTGGGATTCGAACCATCCACTTCATGATGCATGGGATGGAAGTTAAACATTCTTCTCCACTCAGCTATAGAATCTAGATAGCATCCAACTTTGGTTCTTATATTGTGCATTACCTCTTGTTAGGCCTACTACATTCTGTAGATATTGTTGACAGAAATTGTTTGACGCCAAGAATAGTTCCCGGTTGTAAGGATTGATACTTATTACAGTCTTATTCTGATCTTGTAAATATCAAGAGTTGAAACCTGCTGAGACTGATGAAATTAGTGTTAATGACTATCAAAAATCAAGGAGGGAGGGGGCTCAATCTGTGGGAATATTCCACCCCTGAATCTCCTGTACTGTAATGACATACCTACACACTTTCCAGCCTTGCGGGATCGATTCACCCGAACACACACACACACACACACTCACTATCGCTGTGTGGCTTGACACACGCCTACCACACACCCTGCACCCCTCTCCCTGGCCAACGATTGGTCCCAACTGGCAGAAACGTGTCTTGATGCAGGCTGTGACAGGCGTCTGGCACGCGACATGACCTTATATGGTATGTGGGAAAACCACGCCCACCGAGCGACAGGCTTGGCACTCCACCCGGAAACTTGTTGGCTCCCCACCCGGTTTTGAGGGATTGCTGAAGTGTACACAAGCAGAGAGGGAGGGAGGAAGGAGAGAGAGGGGGGGAGGAGGGGGAGGAGTGAGGGGAGAGGGAGAGAGAGGGATCAGCATGCTCAGTACGTCGTGTAGGAATCTGTGTGAACTAGGGGTGGCAGGCCTATTGTGGCATGAGCTAGGCTCTAACAATATTGACCAGAGGTAGTTATGCCTTCGCCACCTGTGCCGTTTCTCGCTCGTTAAAAGCACACCGGACTGCCGCCCCCCTCACGACACCGCGGCATGGACACAGCATCAAAGCGGCCGTTGCATGCACATCAAACCACACTTGTTTGTGAGAGCAACAAAACACTTGGAAGGAAGTGAGGAAAACAACGACCCTAACAAGCAAAAGCCTGCATTGCTTGATCACTTACCTACTGCTGTAAGGGGGAAGGTGGGAAGAGGAGGTGTGTGTGTGTGGTTGGGGGGGGGGGGGGTGGAGGTTGTGACAGTGAAGAAGGTTTAGGGGGAGCTCAAGAGGAAAGTAGACTCCCCTTGGGCGCTTTCCATGACCTTAAGAAAACCCTCTGTTTGGTTCTTAAAGCAAACACAGCATTTTGGCTTTAAATCAAGAAAAGCATTACATAGAATACAAGCACGACGTTGACAGGACTTGATCTGTCATGATGATAATTATACACATTGTGGTGGGTGACTTTACAGAACTAACAGCCCTTGACTAATAATTCATGCACCATTCGTGACTAGATTTACTGCATATGCTGTTCAGTAATGAAAGAAATGTAACACACCATAATCAGTTCAATAGAACAAGCAGCTTAGAAGGAAGTCAACTGTTCAACTGCAGTTCAAACGGATGTATACATTTGATTGACCAGTACTTTACAATATTCAGCACTATTTAAATTGCATACATTATTATAAAGTGGGGGCGAGGTAGCTAAGTGGCTAGAGCACTGGCTTTCCCCAAGTCAAAGTTAAGCAGCATCCAGGTGATTACCGGTTGGATGGGTGACCGTTTGCGTGCCTTGGTTTCAGTACAGTCCCCCAGTTCACCCAGCTGTAAATGGGTACCTGCCCTCTTTAGGGTCAGGTAAGGTAAAGCAGTGAGGGAGAGGAGATGGGCGCTGCCCTAGAGAAGATGCCTCGCTCCCCTATGACCACATAGGTTATGGGACACCTTTACCTTTTTTCATCATTAAAGTGGGTTGAAGTAAACAAACGATTGTGTTTTCAATATTGTATCACTAATATCATCATTATTATTATCATTATCATCATCATTTTTGAAAACTGCATTTTTCATAGGTGAATCAGTGGTCTAAAAGTAATACATCTGTCTAATAAGCTATAAGTCGCAAGTTCGATTCTGGTTTGAACCCGAAATTTTCCCCTATCCCCTAGACCTTGAGTGGTCATCTGGGAGCTCGCATTTTGGGTGAGATGACAGATGGGGGTCTCCTGTGCAGAGCAACTTCAGTGCATATAGCAGCCTGCACACAATTTGCCCCTTCAGATGGAAGCTGTAAAGACAATATGTAGCCAGATAAGCATAAACCCTTTAGAAAACAAAACAGCCACCCCCCCCCCCCCCCCATCCCCCCCCACCCCCAAATACCCATCTTATTAACAACCAAGCAGGTGATAGCACTCATCATCCATCATTACGTGCTTACACGCCATTTGCCTGACCTATCTTCTTCAGCAGTCCTTTTCCCATAACAAGTCTGTCAGAACTGACTATACTTAACCTCTGATGCAGAAAAACCATTTTGTCATTGGCTCCCTGCTCCTGTATTCTCTGTCTATGGTGCATGGCGGATAGTTTTCTAGTGTCAGGTTTTAATGTATGGGAAAGAAGAAGAGAAAGGAAAAACTAGCGAGTCATTGATACAATATATGATCTCTGTTCAAGATGAGGTAGCAGGTTTTGTATCATGTGGATTTCAAAGCCACAGGGTATCATGGGTTCAATGGTTGTGCTATGGGAAGTGAAGTCTTTGACTGGGTGTGTGTGTGATGTTATCACACTGGGTTGCTTCTTATTCAGCACTGGATTTTTTTTTCACAGGTTGCCTTAAACTGGTGTTGAACTATTTTCACACTTTTAGTTCTGTTTAGTTCAGACACATCCATGGCAGTGTGTGTGATTACACACACGCACACACACACACACACACACACACACACACACACACACACACACACACACACACACACACACACATGTACTTGGGTATCACAGATTGATATGAATGGAAGACTGATATGAAGAGTGTTCTTCCGTTGAAAAGGCAAGTTAATTACTGTACCTTTTGATACTTTTCTCTAGGTATGCCTCTACAAAGCTTCTTTTGCTGCTGGCACACACACACACACACACACATACACACACACACACACAACACACACAACACACACACACACACACACGCACATGCACAACACAACACACACACACACACACACAGTGCCCGACACACACATCACACACACACACACACACACACACACACTACACACACACACACACACCACGATCTAGATCTAGAAAATAACTATCTTTTCCTCAGCCCTTCCACACTGTCATTCACACATCCACCCCAAAAGAGAAAAAGTTAGTAACAAACTGAAAGCCACAGATCATAAGGCAGATGAAC
>CM060331.1:39064682-39087182 GCA_030674155.1 Stramonita haemastoma
GGAGAGAGAGAGAGAGAGAGAGAGGAGAGAGAGAGAGAGAGAGAGAGAGAGAGAGAGAGAGAGAGAGAGAGAGACAGACAGACAGACAGACAGACAGACAGACAGACAGAGAGAACAGAGACAGACAGACAGACACAGACAGAGACAGTCAGAGTCAGACAGACAGACAGACAGACAGAGAGAGAGACAGAGAGAGTATCCACTATTTTAGAGTTTCTTTTTGGATTAGACAGTGTTGAGCAACAATCTGTTCAAATGTGGAAAAAATATCTCAAAAGCAAAGCATAGCCACAGGGAAAATCCAGTCTGTGTCTATCACACAAGGCATCCCCAGCCTCAGCTCTGTAACCTTGGACACAGATTCCCACACCTCACGGGAGCCACCATCTGTGACCTGGGGGGGTCTGTCAAGTTCCTGAACTCGGGGAAAAACAAAGGGAAGAAAATGGTGGCGATTACCTCTCCCATCTCGATGTGCAGAAGCGTCTCTTGACATTTCTGCACACTGCTCCCACCAGGCCTGAAGGGGAGGAGAGAAGAGTCACTCCCGATAACTACAGATTGTACACTCCTCTCACAGCCCATGAGAGCAGCTAGAGTGCTTCACCTTGGTCGAAACTGGCTGCCATTTTGAATGACAAGATCCAAGATGAGAAGCTTCACTAATCTTCTATCTGCTGTCTGCTAAAAAGAAAAAAAGAGTCCTTCATTTCTGATTTGTTGTTTTTGTTTTCCCCTTTAGCAGATGTGTTGTCAGTTAAAATGAGCAGTTCAACTGGGTTATTTTACAATGGGAAAAGTAATTTATTTGACAAACTAGGACTGTTGCATGTAAAGTTTTTCTTTTGTTTTTGTTTAAGGAGAACCACTCCATGTTGGGTGTTCTATATGTTCACTTATCCCCACCTTGTGTTTGTAATTAGCCCCATTGTAGTCTAGTGGTTAGGGCATTGGACTTAGATTGCCCGTTGGATCCCAGCTTTGGGCTATGGCATTATGCCCTTGGAAAAGGCACTTTATGGCTATTTTCTCACCCCACCCAGGTGTAAAAGGGGTACCAACCTTGTGTTGGGGTTAACCCTGCATAGACTGGCATCCTATCCAGGGGGAGTCTATGACTCTCAGTGGCTTAACGCCACAGAAACCGGGATAATCACCGGCCTGATGAGCCTTAGGCTTGGACAGACTTTAACTTGAACTGTGTTTGTAATTGATCCTTCAAGATGAATTTCAGTGTGTTCATACTGTCTTAGAAAGTTGAAAATTGGGGCACACTGAATGAGAATGGGGTCACTGATAAATCATCACTATTGTGGTAGACAACACTACATGCCCACTCAAACCACCAGACAATGCTGAGATGGAATTTTGCTGCTACCCCTGGATATTCAAGAAAACTAAGGAATGTGTATAACCACTGCTGTAAAGTCTGTATTACAGGTGGTGTGGGGATTTAACTGGTATGAAGCAGTGCAAATGGAGTGGGAATTTTAACAAAAAAACAGCTGTCTCTTTCATGGTTTATGCTGTTATAAGTGATAAAAAGCTGCTGGTCCACCTACCTAGAAAATAGATACTGTTGATGGATATAAAAAGCAAGGAATACAAAAATGATAACTAAATTAAAATATATATATATATCAACAAATTGGTTGGGTTTTCTGTTCAGACAGCATCTTCAATTCATTCATTTATTTCACCCCCTCCTCCACCCCACCCCCCTCCCAGGAAACATCATCTTTGGTACACATAGGTTTGATGATGGACATAGGTGACAGTTTTTTAATACAAATATCTTAACATGATAAAGCACGAAAGAAGTGAGACAAGAGGACCAATCAGGAAAAAGGTGTCACTTCTGAAGAATTTGCCTTTGTCTGTGTTTAAATCCAAGGAAAGGTTTATCCCATACAATCAACTACTTTTTTTTAACAAGGACCAAGGACGTTATGGAGATAGTGACTTGTCAAAACAAACCAGGAATTAATCTGCAAGCTTAAGAGGTTCACTTGAGCGCCTTTAGGGGTCCACTTTTCTCTGTTCAAGATAACAACTTGGCTCTTTTCGCTTGTTTATAGCTATTTGTGTGAACTTTGGAATCATTATTCTCTTTATATTTATTACCTTAGTTTTTATATGTACAAAATGTTATGTATTTCACTTTTTGTAGATTCATGTAGGTGTGAGAAGGAAGGTGGCAGGACACGATCACAATGACGTGGAATCTAGGGCAGTGTTTTTAACTTTACATACAGAATCCACTGTAAAACATTTGCTATTTGGATAGTTAAACTGTCACAGAAAACAATGTTTTTGTGTGCCACAGTGATGACATCATCAGCCAAGGTAGAGGTGGATCATGCCCCAAAGAGCTTCCAATTCTTCTACACTGCCCTGGTCTCCCTGTGGTATTTAGCCAGCATGCACTTTCCCCTTTGGGGGATGAAAAGCAGTTTGAGGATTCCTAGGGTGTATACTGTTTTGCAATGTGCTTTTGTTTGATACACCAGCAGGCACATCCCCTACTGTCCTATATATTTCAGAACAACGTCATTAGACTCAGGTAACAAGACTTCTCTCTCTCTCTCTCTCTCTCTCTCTCTCTCTCTCTCTCTCTCTCTCTCTCTCTCTCTCTCTCTCTCTCTCTCTCTCTCTCTCTAAGAGACTGAGTTCTTTCCCCGAATTTTATTTTAAAATGACAATACCCAAAACTGCACAGCAGGGCATGGGTGTCCTAAAACAAAGCATAGCCAAAGAAGTCCATTCCCTACCTATCACATAAGCAGACGTCAGCGCAGCTCTGTAACCTAGCCCTCCTTGGCCCCAGGTTCCCACACACCTCACAATCATAGTGGCCTCCTGTGACCCCCAGTCTGTCAAGTCCCTGAACTCGAGAACAAAAAACCCAAAGGGAACAAGATGGCAGTGATCAACTCTCCCATCTCGATGGGCAGAAGCGTCTCTTGACATTTCTGCACACTGCTCCCACCAGGCCTGAAGGGGAGGAGAGAAGAGTCACTCCCGATAACTACAGATTGTACTCTCCTCTCACAGCCCTGAGAGCAGTTAGAGTGCTTCGCCTTGGTCGAAACTGGCTGCCATTTTGAATGACAAGATTTGAATGAAATCTGCACTGACACTTTTTTAAAAAAAAGATTATATGACTCATCTGCAAGAATGTGGAAAGTTCTCCAAGTAAGAGGTTTATCTGGCCATTTGTTTGCTCCAATTTCTTTGTTTACTCTCATGGGTGTGTTTACTGAGTTCATACAATTGCTAGCTTATTCCTTTAGGAAGATAAAACCAGGCTATGCTGAGGACGCTAACGATTCTGTTTAATGTACCATATCAAAACAACAAAAATGTACAATATAGATACTTTAAAATAACTGGAATACACAAATGAAATGGCACATGGGTACATTACAACGGTTATAGACATTAGGTGCTTATCCCAGTGTTAAAAATTCCGTTGCATAAGGTAGGCAGAATCTAACAGTCCAAGCAATGGGTTAAATACTATGTAACAGGAGGTTGCCAGAATTAAAAAAGTCGAAGCCAAGTATTAAATACCATGTTACAGGGACAAATTAATGTTGTCAGACTTGTTCCATAAAAGACACGAGAACTGGATTGGCAAGGCAAGCAATAAGGAAAAAGACAAAACCGAAAACAATGAAACAACAGCTAGTATTTCCAGATAATCATGCTGAATCCCAGCATCCTGCGAGATTTTTTTCTTCTTTTCTTTCAAAGACAATGAAGTAAGCACTCGTGTGCTTTTTTTTTTTTAATAAGAAATCTGCTGGCTAAAGTTTTTATTTGGTTTTGTGTTTTTTGATGTATATGAAAAAGCCTCTTTTTCTTTACCTTCGTGAATAGAAGATGGCAGGAGGAAATGACAACAAACATAGCAAACAGAAAAGGTAACTTTTCCCCAAATGCACAAAAGGGTATGAACTCAAGCAACTGATATTAATACAAGCATTTGTTATAAATTTACTTGCTAATGTACGCATCAGGAGAAACAGCAGTTATCTCCCTTGATCATCTTTTCTTTTTGTTGGTTTTCTTTTTTTGGTCTTCGCACAAACTCTGTCAAAACTTTGAAAGCTCAACAATAATCAAAAATACAGGTCGGGAGTTGGGGGGGGGGATATTCTTGACTTACAATAGATCTTTTTGTGTACTTGGTTTTTTGCAAGATGCAGTTCACAATCTTCTAGATTTAAAACACCATCAGGCACTGCAAAAAAAAAAGTTCTACTACAACAAAAAATTTGACCAGATTCGTACCACGAATATGAAACCTAAGCTCTGGAGAAAAGGTCACACCCACTTTGGCCTGTGGTGGGGGGGAGGGGGGGAACTGAACCTCTCCAATCCGGATTTGTCCCCCCCCCCCCCCCCTCTTCCGGGTTAGATCTCTTGTGTGAGAAACAGAAGTCTCGGACATGCCATTATCTCCCCTTGTTGACCAGAAGGTCATGCCTTGCAAATCCCTCTCCTTGTCAGACTTCTGTTCCTCTGCCTAAGCGCTAAGCCAACAGAGCTAACGGTCATTAAGTCTTCTTCACTTTCATTCCTTAGAAAAAGGCAAGCCGGTGTGCGTGTCTGGAATAACAGCGGTAGGATAAAGCTGTGGAGCACGCATGGTCAAATAAGGGGTGGTAAGGGAAGGGGGTGGTGGGGGCGGTTTGATCAGTTATAAGATTCCTGTTAGCCTACTACTGACTTGTTCAAATGTGTTGGAGAGGGAAAGGGTTTGGTTTTGTAGTAGGGATGCCATGTTGTGTATGATTTGGGAATTCTTTTTCTAAAACAAAAAAAGGGGGGGGAGATAGTTATGGAGATATGATATATTCCTAGAGATCGGATTCACACACATAAGTGTGTCGTTCCTGCGCACAGATAGACATCCCACACAACACATACATACTACATATACATAATACATACATACATACATACATACATACATCACATACAATACATACATACATACATACATACATACACACACACACATATAATACAACAACACAATATATATATATATATATATATATATATATATATATATATATATATATATATATATATATGTGTGTGTGTGTGTGTGTGTGTGTGGTGTGTGTCTGTATGTGTGTGCATGTATGTATGTATGTATGTGTATATATATATATATATTATATTATTATATATATATATATATATATATATATATGTGTGTGTGTGTGTGTGTGTATTTATATACTCACATATTTATATGTTTGTATTCATATATTCCCAAGCAGGTGTTCAGATCACACCACACACACACACACACACACCACACACACACACACACCTCACCACACACACACACACCTACTTCCTCTACACACAGACAGTCTTTTGATTCTCTACTGATTGCGACAACAAGCAACAACAAAAAAAATAAAAGATCAAAGACATTCTCCTAGCACCTAGAGCCAGAGTCCCGGGCACACATCAACAGACCAGTGACAAATGAGGCGGTAATGGAAGCAAATGACTGCATTATCTTTTTCCGCCTCCTTGCGAACTGCAAACACAAGCTGGTGGCCCAAAGCAACATTAGCAACAATCAGTAGACGCGGTTATAAAACGCTAACGTGCAAAAACCAGCCCTAACACACACATTAAAGACTTTCAAACATTACACACACTCACTACTTCCAAGCTTACTTCTTGGCAGATCATTCCCTCCTCACTTTGCCAGTTGTTTGGCTAGCAACAACAAAAAAAACCCTACACCACACACTGTGGACCAACAGTGGCAAGTTGTACAATTCTTTTAAGATGTTCCCTGAGGTTTTTTTTGGAGACAAAAGATTATCAGAAGCCAGGAAACATAGACCAGACCAGGTAGACCAGACCAGACCAGACCAGGTAGGCTTATTGAAAGATGTTTCCAAATGAAAGGAAAGATGTATAAATTATAGCGTTACAATGTTGTCTTGTAGGCCTTTTGAAATAATTATGTTCCAAAATGAAAGGAACAGTGTTATAATTTAGCGTTACAATGTTTACAAGATGAAATCACTGTGTTGAAATGATTTTAAGAAAAAATAAAGTGTAAGACTAGTTTGCTGGAAGCCAATAGAACGTCTCTCTCTCTCTCTCTCTCTCTCTCTCTCTCTCTCTCTCTCTCTCTCTCTCTCTCTCTCTCTCTCAGAAAATATTGCACACACGTTAAATCCTGTTCCGCTTTTCATAAGAGTAGGCCATCGTGTGCCGGTGGGAACAGATGACATTTACAAAACTGCATACACACGGGGACTGGATGAAAAAAAGCACAAGAGTGCTTATTCCATTATCCTCGATATAAAGAATAAATCAAATCAAATCTCTCTCTCATCTATTTTTATACAAAGCCAGAACTAAAGATTTTTCAAACTCCTGCGATAATGCTGTAAGTGAGTGTGTATACCTGCAGTCTTGCAGAAAAAGGTTATCAGCTACAGGTTAACATTAATGTATTTCAATTTACAAGCACTCTCTCTCTCTCTCTCTCTCTCTCTCTCTCTCTCTCTCTCTCTCTCTCTCTCTCTCTCTCTCTCTCTCTCTCTCTCTCTCTCTCTCACACACACACACACACACACACACACACACACACACGCGCGCGCACGCGCACACACACGCACACACACATACATACACACAAATGTATGTAATTAAAATGTATTGAAGCTTTTGCTGAGCATGGCCTCTCATGGAAAAAACAAACTACACAAAGATGAAGTTGTAGTTTATGTCAAACAGAGAAGAATATGAATAGGAAAAAAGTAAGCATTTTGTTGAAGTGTGTATGTGAGTGTGTGTGTTCGTGCCTGCGCGCGCGCGTGTGTGTGTGTGTGTATTGCCTTCCGATAAAAGTAGCTAATTATTTCTTGGTTAACAAAAAGTAACTGAGAAAGAAAGAGAGAGAGAGTGCGCGCGCACACACGCACACACTCGATGACAAGCATACCCATTGTCCCCAAACCTAGTCTTCTCTTCAGTGACCTACACACACACACACACACACACACACACACACACATTCCCCTTTATTCCACCGATGCTGCCACCTTCATTTCTCGCTCACCCTCCTGTCAAAACGTCAACATCCCATTCTCCCTGCACATCATCCTATCAGCAGGGCGGCTGTTTGTTTTTCATCAAGATTCTCCAGCTTGAACAAAGACAACGCTTAATTCATGGCACGAGTCGAGTCCTCAGCCCATTGCTCGTCTCTGTCGGTCGCATTGTTGGCGAGGAAACACACCGCCCAACCTGTGACTAGACTGTTTCCAACACTGCTGGACTTCCAGAGAGGAGCATTGTGAAGGTGATCCAGTGCTGCCTTCTGATGAATCCGACTCCTGGAGTCGAAACCAGAGTCGGGGACCCTGTCTGAAGAAATGGGCTTAGTTAATGCGGCGGCACAGGGGCAGTCCTGTGGAGAGAGTGTCTGTCGTGAGAATGCCCTGCTGTGAACGTTCTTAAAACTTGAAGATGGAAATAGGGTCTGACTCCCTAAATCGGAAGTCTCCGCTGGGACGTTAATCTAATCACAACAAGAACAACAACAACGAAATCAACAACAACAACAACATATGGGGTCTAGCTAAGCTTGACTGAAGTGAATTCGTGAGATTTTCTGATTGTTTTGGAGTTTGTTTGGGTTTTTTTTTCCTGAAACGATGCTTGTGCTGGTGGTATATGCATATTCATGAGGACATTTACGTTTGTAAACACATGCACTCATGTATGCGCATGCGGGGAACGCGCGGCGCGCGCACACACACACACACACACACACACACACACACACACACACACACACACACACACACACACGGCTGCCTCTACCATGGCTTCATTGTTGGTTAAACTTTAAATGGCGGCGTTATTGGAATTTATACATTAATTACTTCAATCTTTTACCTTGCTTGCATTTCTTCTATTAGTGAGATTTTTTGCCTGCACTTTCTCTTTGTTGAATGTTTATGCCTGTATTTTGTCTATAGTGCAATGTTTTTGTGCCTGTGTTCTTCTATATTCAGATGTTTTGTATAGGAATGTTTCATGCCTGCACTTGTACATTGAGATGCTTTGTGCCTGTATTTCTTCCATACTGAGATTTTCTTTTCATTGCTGCGCATTTCTTGTACATTTACGATGTTTAATGCCTGCATTTCTTCTGAATTTGATATGCTATTGTTCTTCAGGTTAAAAAAAGTAAACCACAGTTATTGTGCCATTGGTTGGTAAGCGAAACTTTAAATGTATTGATTGCTAAATATGTCCAAAAACTTCAAATATTGGAGGATTCCACAGGCATTTAGTAAAGTCAGGTGTTAACGACCAAGAGCACTGTCTAGACTGGAGTTTTTTCTCTGATGACTTCGTGTTCAAATCTCCATGTGTCTTTCCTCTGATAACTTCTATGTGTGGTGAGGCTGGATTACTGTCGTTTGGGGAAGCAGCATTAGGATAAATTGTACGCGTAACTCACAGTTGTCTGTACTCTCTGGGTAAAGGGTCTGCACAGGCGAACACGAGGTGGATGCCAGTTAGTTCTTACCTACGATGATGCCTACGTTTAATATTGGAGTGTACCTCGAACCAAGGGAAAATTAATTGGTCATTTAACCGACAGTTGTCTGTACCCTCTAAGCAAAGGGTCTGCACTGGCGAACACAAAGTGGATGCCAGTTAGTTCTTACTACGATGATGCCTACGTTTAATATTGGAGTGTACCTCGAACCAAGGGAAATTATATTGGTCATTTAACCTGACAGTTGTCTGTACCCTTAAGCAAAGGGTCTGCACTGGAGAACACAAAGTGGATGCCAGTTAGTTCTTACCTACGATGATGCCTATTTTAAAGTCGGAGTGTGCCGAACCAGGGGAAAGGGTTTTCTTTGTTTTTGTCTTTTAGAGATTACATACGGGATTAAATGAAGCTGAAATCTAGTGTATAGTGCTAAAGATTGCCTTGTGTCTATGCGACATTTTAAAGGGGGTAAATGGAAAGAACTTTGGTATGTAAATCGAATCTATTAAAAGCGAAATATTTGTTATCATTCTCTTTTCCTTCCTGAGCTAAAGCTCCGAGGTTTGCCAATGGTGAGATTTTACTTATGTGAATGTTTTTACTCTACTCACTATTAAGGTAGCCGTATTTCGACTTCGGGGATGTTATCAATTTGATATTTGAAAATCAAAGCTTTGGTGACCATGTTAGATTTTCATGGCAACAGTGCGTGAAAAATTGAAAATAAGAAATTAACTTGGTTTTAGGTTGAGGATGTTTCGGAAGTGGTGGTAAAACTATAAACATAAATTTTGTGATCAATTTTGATCAGTTTTTTTTTTATAATCCCACATCCTATCGTACATTCCTATACAGGCGTTTAAAACAAAAACTTTGGATAACACCTCTCTCTCTCTCTCTCTCTCTCTCTCTCTCTCTCTCTCTCCTCTCTCTCTCTCTCTCTCTCTCTCTGTGGAAAACTCTTCAGGGTGAGATAACAGTGAAAACACTTCATCCCGCTTAACGACAAACGGGTAACCAGGAACAAGACATTACGAGTGGTTACACGCCACCAGGCAAATCTGAAGTACCGGTTTAGCTGCGTCCACACATTCTCACACCTTGCAGTTGGTGTCAACAGCGTGAGTTATTCCCCTGCCTTTTCTGGGCGTTATCTCCTCTTTCCCCCAAATGATTGGTGGACATGTCTTTTTCTTGACATTTTTAAAGATGCGGGGAGATAGTGAGTGTTCCCAAGACCGCTATGTGATTAGGAGAAGTAAAAAGGTAAAAAAAAAACCAAGAGGTAACTGTGACAAGTGTGAGATTTCTTCGTGAGGGGTTCTCCCAAAAAAGAATTGTTTTATCTTCCACCTCGTTGTCTCCCCTCCTCCTCCTCCTCCTCCTCCTCCTCCTCCTTCTTCTTCTTCTTCTTCTTCTTCTTCTTCTTCTTCTTCTTCTTCTTTTCGTCTCTGCCGTCCCCTTCTCCTTTTCATCTTGTTCTCTTCTCTCTTAAATCTCCTATGACTTCTATAATTATTCTGCCCTTTGTAAGAGTTTTTTTGTCTTTGTTGTCTCTGTTTCCCTGTTCTTTGCCTTCTTTCTGTTCTTCCTTTTCCCTTCCTTGTTTTCTTCCTCCCTACTTTCCTTCCTGTCTTTATTCCTTCCTTCCTTCCTTCCTTCCTTCCTTCGTTCATTCCTTTCCTTCCTTCTTTCCTTTCTTCCTTTTTTCATTCTTTTCTCCTTCTCATTTTTTCCCTACTAGTTTCCTTTTTTTCTTATTTTCATAGGGATAAAAAGCCCCCTTGAGACAATTTCAAAACTGTTATTTCGATTATGATTTGTTGGCATAAAGACGAAAAGCAACAACACTAACGAAAACCTGAAGGAGAACCCCATTTTTAATGCTGTAAACATCAGCACGATTTATAACAGTACCTAAACACTTGTTTGTTCTGAATGTTGTAATCTTCTATAGCAATGAATTCCCTTTTACAAATACATAAAGAGCAGAGGTAGATAAAGCATCGTGTGCAGAACAGAGGTAGATAGTGCATCATGTGCAGAACAGGTAGATAGTGCATCATGTGCAGAACAGAGGTAGATAGTGCATCATGTGCAGAACAGAGTTAGATAGTGCATCATGTGCAGAACAGAGGTAGATAGTGCATTATGTGCAGAACAGAGTTAGATAGTGCATCATGTGCAGAACAGAGTTAGATAGTGCATCATGTGCAGAACAGAGGTAGATAGTGCATCATGTGCAGAACAGAGGTAAATAGTGCATCATGTGAAGAACAGAGGTAAATAGTGCATCATGTGCAGAACAGAGGTAGATAGTGCATTATGTGCAGAACAGAGGTAGATAGTGCATCATGTGCAGAACAGAGGTAGATAGTGCATTATGTGCAGAACAGAGGTAGATAGTGCATCATGTGCAGAACAGAGGTAGATAGTGCATCATGTGCAGAACAGAGGTAGATAGTGCATCATGTGCAGAACAGAGGTAGATAGTGCATTATGTGCAGAACAGAGTTAGATAGTGCATCATGTGCAGAACAGAGTTAGATAGTGCATCATGTGCAGAACAGAGGTAGATAGTGCATCATGTGCAGAACAGAGGTAAATAGTGCATCATGTGAAGAACAGAGGTAAATAGTGCATCATGTGCAGAACAGAGGTAGATAGTGCATTATGTGCAGAACAGAGGTAGATAGTGCATCATGTGCAGAACAGAGGTAGATAGTGCATTATGTGCAGAACAGAGGTAAATAGTGCATCATGTGAAGAACAGAGGTAAATAGTGCATCATGTGCAGAACAGAGGTAGATAGTATAAACATGCAGGTAGGGAGGGGAGGCGGGGTAGGAGATACTGCCCCCCCCTCCCCCCTCTTCTATACATCCTGCATGACAACCTGTGGAGAGGGGAGGTGGGGTGGAAACAAAGTTCTGTAGCAGAAAAAAGGCAAGTTCATTGTGAAACGGATGTACCTAAGGGCCAGAGAAAAATGGGTGGAATTGCTCTTGAGACGAAGTGCTATCCCTGGGGACAGCAGCCCAAATTTCAGGCAGAGAAATCTGCTGTGACTAAAAGAGGAGTACAATACAGAATAAAAGACAAGGCAGCACAGCACACAGCAGTACAGTGCAGTACAATACAATATCATCATCATCATGGCTTGGCTTCGCGAACGAAGATTAAGGGCACTGTCCACGTCTGGTGCAGGCTCGCTGGTGGCTGTTCAGTCCAATGCGTGACAAACAAACCCGGCCGCAGCGGCTGCAGGGGAAAGTCGATTCTGGGGTTGATGTAGAGGGGACGCGGTTCTTCCTCCTCATTCGCCTCACCTCAAGGGCCGCTCTGCGATTGTCCTCAAAGGAGGAGACCGACTGATGCACAGTGTGTCGCCAGGCCTGCCGGTCAGCAGCAAGGACTGACCACTGGTTATGGTCTATGAGGCAGGCTGACAGAGATTTCTTCAGAGAGTCTTTAAATCTCTTCTTTGGTGCGCCTCTGTGGCGGTGTCCGGTGGAAAGTTCACCGTAGAGAACCATCTTCGGTAGGCGATGGTCCTCCATTCTAAAGACATGCCCTGCCCAGCGTAGCTGCGTTTTCAGCAACATGGCCTCAATGCTGGTGATCCCTGCTTGCTCCAGCACCTCAGCATTCGTGGTGAAGTCGCTCCAGTGGATGTCGAGGATGGAGCGGAGACAGCGCTGGTGGAAGCGTTCCAGAATTCGCAGGTGGTGTCTGTATGTGACCCATGACTCAGAGCCATACAGGAGGGTGGTCAGTACCACGGCTCTGTAGACACTGATCTTGGTGTCTTTCTTCAGGTGTTTGTTTTTCCAGACACGGTGGTAGAGTCTGCCAAAAGCACTGTTTGCCTTTGCCAGTCTGTTGTCTACATCTTTATCAATCTTTGCGTCAGAGGAGATTGTGCATCCCAGGTAGGTAAACTGCTGGACTGTCTTCAGTTCTGTCTCACCAATTGTAATGTGAGGTGGGTGGTACGCTACCTGAGGTGCGGGCTGGTAGAGAACCTCTGTCTTCTTCAGGCTGACTTCGAGTCCGAAGAGCTGGGCTGCCTCTGCAAAACAGGATGTTACATGCTGCAGGGCGGTTTCTGAGTGGGCTACAAGGGCAGCATCATCAGCAAAAAGTAGTTCTCGAATTTGTTGCTCCAGGGTTTTGGTGTGGGCCTGAAGACGCCGCAGGTTGAATAGGCTGCCATCTGTGCGGTAGCGTATGAAAACTCCGTCTTCGTCATCAAGATCTTCTGTGGCCCGCTGCAATACAACGAACTACAATGTAGTACTCTTTTCTATAGTTAGTCTTCTGGCTTGCATCTTGCAAACATCCCATCCCACCCTACCCTACTCTCAGTCTGGCTTGAAATGTCTCTGTACCATCAGAATATCAGTTGATCACTCTCATGAGATAATTTGCTTTCACATCAGTGTGAAATGCCAACCATACCATCAAGCCAGCTGGGGATCTTTTTCAATTAAAAACGTGCACTCTGAATGAACATAGATATATATTCAAATTCATACTGGAAGATCTCACCTGATATAAATCATCATATTATTTTTGTATATTGTGATTTTCAGAAAAAAAAAAAGCTTTTTGCTACTAAGCACAGATGAAAAATATTTCGTTTTGGTACAGCTGTGAACATTTTTGGTGGCCATATGATTAGTGTCAACATAGTTGAAATTTTCGTCATACCAACGCACATTTGTGACTTGTGTTGGGATCTCTTGTACATGGCAGTGTTTTGAAAGATAAACAGACACATCTGTTCTTGAGTGACAAACGACAGTAAGCACCTAAAACAAAATGTAGAACTACACTCTCTCTCTCTCTCTCTCTCTCTCTCTCTCTCTCTCTCTCTCTCTCTCTCTCTCTCTCTCTCTTCTCTCTCTCTCTCTCTCTCTCTCTCTCTCTCGTCTATAATACCCCTTCTTTGTCCATATTGTAATTTTCGTCCTGATTTTAATCTCCTGATTTTAATCTTCTGATGTTTTTTTCTTCATTGTTCTCTACATCCCCCCCCCTTCCCAACACACACACACAACACACACACACACACACACACACACACACACACACACACACACACACCCAAAAAAAAAAACCAAAAAAAACCCAACAACCTAACACATCAAAAATACAGAAACACACACACACAACCCCCCCCCCTCCCCAATTCCCAGCTTTCCAACAAACAATGCGCACAACGGTCAACGCCAACCAAAAAAAAAAACCACAAAGACTCCACAGGTTGTCTACAGAGGCCGTGATGGAAAGTGTCCTGTGGCCTTCCTCCTCCTTCTATGGCTGACCACAAAGTCACATTCTGCACACAGCAGGACTCCTGTGGCAGCGGCAGCGACAGAAGAAACATGGCATTGTGGCCTTTGATGAACACACCCAAGCTTGTTTTTTGTCTGCAGAACATGACAGCCCATCTAGCGCCACAGAAAGCAATTTGGCCACAGAAAAGAACATGTTGATAAGCTTGGTTTGTGGTTTGTTTGTGGTTGGGTTTGTTTTTTCTTCTTTTCTCTTTTCTTTTCTCCCGCCCCCATGCAGTAGAAATACTCTCTCTCTCTCTCTCTCTCTCTCTCTCTCTCTCTCTCTCTCTCTCTCTCTCTCTCTCTCTCTCTCTCTCTCTCTCTCTCTAGGCCATCGTGTGCTGGTGGGAACAAATGACATTTACAAAACTTATACACATGGGGACTGATTGTAAAAAAGCGCAAGAGTGCTTATTCCATTATCTTCGATATAAAAGAATAAATCAAATCCTCGATATAAAAGAAACAATCAAATCAAATCTCTCTCTGTATTGACTTTTCTCTGTTTGTTTTTGTCATTATTCTACTACTCACACGCCACCCTACACACACACACACACACACACACACACACACACACACCACACACACACACACACACACACACACACACACCCACACCACACACACACACAACACAACACAACACACACACACACACACAACACAACACAACACACACAACACACACACACCACACCACACCACACCACACCACACACACCACACCACACACAACACCACACACCACAAACACAACACAACACAACACAACACATCACAACACAACACAACACAACACAACACACACACATATCAACAAACAAGATCAAAACACAATGTTGTTGGGCGATGTAGCAAGGTAAAGCACCCTGGGGAGTCACACAGTATATGCTCTGTCTCACTAAAGCACCCTGGGGAGTCACACAGTATAAGCTCTGTCTCACTAAAGTACCCTGGGGAGTCACACAGTATATGCTCTGTCTCACTCATCACACAGAGAAACTGTGTAACCCAGACTCTCCATCCTTCCACCAGGTACATGAAAAAAATTTAGATTTGGACATCTTCCATACAAAAGAATAAAGACAAAATCAGAAATGGCTGTTCCAAAGATTTATTGATGTTAAAATCTCTAGAAATTGTAGGGTGGTAAAACAATAAGACAATGCCCCCAAAATCAAACTAATTCAGTCCCAACGCCATTCCATAAAGGCGTCCTGGTGTTTCGTGCTCTCTAACAAAGGGCACGAACAAAACCCCAAACCATTTGGGTGGACAGCACATGCTGCCTGTAGACCTACTATGAGTGTCTACATCCTTCCATGACCATGCCTTAGTTGGGACTGTCCACTCTCTCCAGGTCTCACAAGAAAGTGACTCTGCAGGAAATGTCTAGATTCCTATGCCTTCCTCCACTATTAAAATTTTCTAAACATTTTCTAAATTTTAATACAAATTAAAAATACCTTATTAACCAAACAAAATATCAACAAAAAAACTAACAATCCAAATTTTTGTTGACTTAAAACAACAAAAACAATTTAGCACTATTTGTTTTGTGGTTACACTCTACAAGAGTACTTGTTTTGGTTTTACAGGTGTCTTTTTTACTGGTGACCCTATAAAATTTTGTCCCTATTTTCCGGGCAAAAATTTGGGGTGGGTTACAACTGTGTTGGCCATGGGATTACATACTGAATGAGAAGTTTTTCTGGCTGTTTTCGAATAGCTCGCCATATAGGTAGCCATTCTCAGACTTCAGAAGAAATATAGGTTGTTATGCTTGAAACTTGGCAAAGATGAAAACAGTGTCCACTAAATATTTCAAATCATTAACAGTGTATTTTGTTTCTCCTCTAAAGCTTTGAAGATCTGTTCACCAATGGTGATATTTTTGCGAATGCCATCGTCTGTCCACCATTAAGGTAGCCGCATTCCGACTTCGGGGATATAACGAGTTTAATGTAGGGCTTGGTACTTTGCTTCCTTTTGGTCTTTGCCAGGACTTTTCTTGTTCTTGTTCTTGTTCTTCTCCTTCTCCTTCTTCTTCTTCTTCTTCTTCTTCTTCTTCTTCTTCTTCGTCGTCGTCGTCGTTGTCATCAAACGCTCAGACAGCACTTCCAAAAGCCCTGACAAATGCTGTTGTGCGCTGATGACCCTCAAGGGGTTAAAAGAGTTGTCCCTTATTTGCACAGAGAGAGAGACAGAGACAGAGACAGAGACAGAGAGACAGACACAGAGAGTGAGAGAGAGAGAGAGAGAGAGAGAGAGAGAGAGAGAGAGAGAGAGAGAGAGAGAGAGAAGAGAGAGAGAGAGAGAGAGAGAGATTTGTAGACACGATTACCATTCTTTAGAAACACAGGGGGTTGAACCTCAAAGACTTACCTATACATTCCCCTGTACTGCAACAAAAACGACTGAGAAAAAAACAAACAGCACAGGCCCAGCATGAAAACAGCCATACATGCAAGCTGACAAGCACACGAACAGACAGACAGGCAGAGAAAATGAGACAGGACAACAGCAAGTACCAACGAATTTGCTCCCAAAGGTGGACTCCAGAGGAGGGGAGGGGGGGAGGGGGTTGAGGAAGGCGGATAGGAAGGACAGCTGACCTGTCCCTCCCCCCCCTCCCCTCCTTCTCTCTTGTCCACCTCAAGCCCGGCTGCCCACACTTATCCCCCTTTACACGCGCCATCTACCACGGCCCCTTGCCATGCTGGGTGGCTGAAAGTGACGTCCCTTTCGCCGCCATCTTCTTTGTCAGGCGGAAGTGGGGTGAAGGAAAAGAGGAGGTGAGGCGTGTGTGCACCGGAAGGGTGTCAGCACCGCAGAGAGAGAGAGAGAGAGAGAGAGAGAGAGAGAGAGAGAGAGAGAGAGAGAGAGAGAGCTCAGCAACCCATCCTCCCACCCTTGAAAGCTTGTCCTCTCGGGTGACTTTTCTGTAAAAGAAAACTAAAACATCACCTTCACAACCACAACCTCAACCAACCAACCAACCAACCAACCAGACACTTTTTTGTTGAAGGTTTTGTCACGTTCATTATTAAAGTTTTTTTTTAAAAACACCTGTTTTACTGCTGTTTCTTTCTCTGAAGTCGGGGTATGGCTGCCTATATGGCGACGTACTTTTAAAAAGTCATACACGCAAACTTCTCATTCAGTGTGCAATTTCAGTCTCACAGTGATTCCCAGATGGGATGAGTGAGTCAGAGTGCATGCACATTCTGGTTGACCCCCAAAGTGTTAAGCTTGGGGACGCACAACAACAACTGTCGTTTTTTTCCGATTTTTGCTTAAGAAGTTGGGTTTTGTTTCATATATATATACATTCTTCAATACAATTTTCTTTTCTTTATATTGTCCACATAGTACTAAACCAGGAATAGCATCAGTTGTTTTTTTTCTGAACCAGTTTCAGTTCCATAAAATGTGCAGTTAGATTTCGTCCAATACCTGCACTGGTTTCCGTACGGTTTTGAAGTTCATCTAGCTTAAATGGTTACTTGCCCTCTCTTATGGCAGGAAAGGCAAAGCAGAGAGACAGACAGACAGACAGAAAGACAGACAGACAGACAGACAGACAGGCAGGCAGGCAGGCAGGCAGGCAGGCAGACAGACAGACAGACAGACAGATAGACAACCAGAAAAACAGAGAGAGAGAGAGAGAGAGAGAGACAGAGAGAAGATGGGTATCATCTTCAAGATGCTGGCCTTTAGAACAAGTTGATGTGTCTGATGCTTCACTCTCCAACAACACAGATGTTGGCCCACCTTCACCATTACCTGTGTTCAGATAAACAGAATCGATGATACCTGTCTGGTCTAGGTATCCTCCACCTTCTGTCATTAATT
This sequence comes from Stramonita haemastoma, assembly GCA_030674155.1. NCBI lineage: Eukaryota > Metazoa > Mollusca > Gastropoda > Neogastropoda > Muricidae > Stramonita > Stramonita haemastoma. The sequence continues at coordinate 39,082,449 of CM060331.1, forward strand.
TTAAGTGGATATGATTTCTGCATCGTTATGACACAACCTATAACGGTATCTCTTTCTATGTGCAACATTGGGACTACAATCCCCAAGAAGAGCACGTATTCATACTTCTTTAGAGTCTATTTTTGGGTTTGTTTTTAACCTGCTTTGTTTGAATATAGACACACGTAGAATGTTCTTCAGATTTTTGCCAAGATTAACACTGTCCTGTCTCGGGTTCGTCTACCTACGCCAAATACGTGTTGTATCCAGGTCTTCGGTTAATGGTCTCATTGACAGGCCTGCTACAGATTATTGATAAAATGAAAGTGGAGAGTGTGGTGCCAGTTGCTGTGGACAATTAAAAGTGGTTTTAACTGAAGAATTGGGGTTTTCTTTTTCTCTCTGCAGAGATGTTTAACTTGTGTGTGTTTGTGTGTGTGTGTGTGTAACACTGTGTGTGTATGTGTGTGTGTGTGTGTGGGGGGGGGGGGGTTGGTGTGTGTGTGTGTGACTGTGTGTGTGACTGTGTGTGTGACTGTGTGTGTGTGTGTGTGTGCATATATGTGTGGGTGTGTTATTCATACCTTGTTCTTGGGTTAACAAGGAAAAGTCCAGCTTGGAAAAGATCTGAACCACGAATCCCTTGTTTTCAAGGGCTGTGTCTCCTGTCGCCTGGAGTAGTAGTCACAGAGAGAGAGAGAGAGAGAGAGAGAGAGAGAGAGAGAGAGAGAGAGAGAGAGAGAGAGAGAAGAGAGAGAGAGAGAGAGAGAGAGAGAGAGAGAGAGAGAGAGAGAGACGCTTTAACGCTTTAACGCTTTAACAATTTTATTGTCATTGCCTAACTAGGCCTTTTGACAAGGGAGGTAACACATTTTTTTTCGAAACAGTAAATAGAAAGTATAATACGTGATCAATACAACTGAATTTGGCAAAAAGAAATGACCATCCACTTGTAACAACCTAATTATAATACTGACGTCTATACAGTTACAAATCACCCCGTACATACAAAGAAAAGAAAAAAGAAAAAGTAAACTGAAATGCAATAACAAACAACCATTTTCGGATCGACCATCCGTTCAAATTACATATGATAGATAACAACCTTTTTGAAATCTACTTACTCGATAATACATTGCTACTAGTACTATATCAATTCATATTAATACAATTGGTGGTGACTTGGCTTTGTCTTAATTTTTGTGCTTCTGCTATAAACTTAGCAACAGATTTAATCACATGTTCATTTTCAGATGACAAAATAGAAACAATATCTTGAATTTCTGCAGATTGTGTAAACTTAGAAAAGTATGTTTAGAACGTATAGTTTCATATGCATTACATTGGAACAGAAAATGAACTTCATCATCAACATTATGACCACATAATGGACATTGTAACTGTATGGATGTCTCAGTCTGGAACCATCTTTTGTTAGCATTAAAACCCAAAGTTCTTAACCTGAATCGAGCATAATTAATCCTGTGCCATTTATCATTTATCACTTTTAGATATTTTTCCGTCTGAAAGACGGATTTGAAAGAAAAGAACCAGCTGTATTTATTTTTACTTTCCATATCTGAGTGCCAGTTTTGTTTAAAAGAGCAAATAAGCCTATCTTTAAATTCCGAAAGAAACTGACGCTCATTACCTACTTCCTGAGACATCCACACAATCCCAAAGCCATGTTCCGACAAAACTCTTTTAACTTGATAAGCCCAGTTCTCTTTACCCAGTTCCATCTGTATGATCAACATTTCATATGACTGTCTGCATAAACGTGTTTGTGGTAGTGTCAACAGTTTTAACCAATATTTAATACCTTTCACAAAAGTTCTTATATATAAAGGATATCTTCCTGTCTCTCCATAAAGTACAGTGTTAGATGAATGTATTGGTACATTTAAAAAACGTTTCATGGCATATGTGTGAACTTTTTCCATTTGTGTATTTACCTTAAATCCCCACATTTCTGAAGCATATGTAAGCAAAGGTTCTATTTGTGTGTCAAACAATTTCCAGAAAAGGGAACAGTCTATCGTATTAAGCTTTCGTAATGTTTTTAAAATTTCTATTACACCTTTTTCCCCCTTCCTACAAGATTCTTCCCATGCAAAATTTAGACTTAGCCTTGTTGAAAATATCATCCCTAAATATTTATAAGTATTGACTATTTTTACTTCAGTATTTCCATAAAACCATTTTTCACGAGCTGATAAATGACCACCCATTCTAAAAACAATAATGTTTGTTTTATCCATATTTACTGATAAATCAAAATGATCTGCTTCCTCTTTTAGGATATTTAACTGATTTTGTAAACCAATAACAGTCTCAGACAAAAGAATAATATCATCAGCAAAAAGTAATAAAAATACCTCGATTGTTCCAGGAATCATTTGAATACCGTGCTTTCCTTTTTTAGATATCTCAATAGCAAGTTCATTTATAAAAAATGAAAACATTTGTGGGCTTAAAATACAACCCTGCTTCACTCCCTTGGGGCATTCAAAAAAATCGGAATATTTGTTACCTGCACGCACACACGCTAAAACTGAATCGTAAATAGCTCTAAGGGCGACATACAGTTTACCATTTACACCGTTTTTTTCGTAGTACATTCCACAATATATTTCTATTCACAGAATCGAAGGCCTTTCTAAAGTCCACAAAAGCAACGTATAATTTTTTACTGGAAAGTAAATGTTTTTGAACAAGAGAGTATAAAGTAAATATATGGTCCACAGTGCTGTATTTTGCTCTAAAGCCTGCTTGCTCTTCAATTAATTTTTCTTCGTTATCCGCCCATTGAGTTAATCTTTTATTCAAAATGTAAGTATAAAGTTTACTTAAAATACTGGTTAGAGCTACTCCACGATAGTTGTCAGGATTATTAATATCTCCTTTTTTATGAATTGGAATTATAACGGACTTGGCCCACTCTAAAGGGAAAGCACCTGTTTCAAACAGATAGTTAAACAGCTGAGCAAGAAAAGTAATTACTGTGGAGTTAGTGTACTTGAGCATTTCTCCTATTATTTGATCTGGACCAGCACTTTTCCCTGTTTTTAAATGTTTAATAGCATCAAAAATCTCATTATGAGATATAGCATTGTTAAACAGTGGTTCAAATATTTCATCATCCTGCAGTACATCCACAGTCTCTTGTGTTTTTGCACAATTAGAATCATTAAAGACCTTCAAAAAGTGATAATACCATTGTTGAATAGTTATATTATTATTTACTAGTGATTTACGGTTAACCGATCTGATAACAGACCAAAACGTTTTGGAGTCCTTAGAAGAAGCCTCAAGTTTCTCTAATCTCTTATCGTTAAAATCTCTTTCTTTCGTTTTTCTTAGATGGATGTATTCTTTTCTGGCATTAGTGTACATTTGTCTTTTTTCTGTTTTATCCTCATTTGTTTTACAACGTTGAAATCTTTTTAATAATCTCTTAACTTCTTGTTTTTTTCTTTCACATTCAGCATCAAACCAGTCATTACATTTTTTTTTACCTTTACTAACTGTTCTAACCATGCATGCAGCAGCTCCACATAACGCTTTAACAAAGTGATCTAAGCTATTATTTATATCTTTGTTCAATAGTTGGGAAGCTACTTCTATTCTTTCTTGAAATTCTGCACTATTAAGCTCTTGTTTATATACTTCTACAAAATCTTCTGACCATATGATTTTTTCTATGCTCTCCTGTTCTCTGCTCTCCATACTAGTGCAGTCATTATTTACTTTCCATGTTGACTCAACAGGGAGGTGCCATGAATAAACACACTCTCCAATACACATATCAAAACCTGATAATATTTCACTAGGAACAAGAAAATAATCAATCACACTGCATCCATTAGGAGACACAAATGTATACTCCCCTTCCCTATCTCCCTCACAACAACCATTCAGAATCCCCATGTCAAACATAAAGCATAAATCTAACAAAGACCTGCCAACATTGTTCATCGTGTCATCTTTAGAAGCACGCACACACAGTTCATCATTCATTCCATCATACTCTACATCATCCAGATAATTTGACATGACTTCAAGGTCGGCTTGTTCTTGACCTGTCCTGGCATTCAAGTCTCCTACAATCATGAAATGAAAATCATCTTTTTGAAAATACTGTAATAATGCTTCCTCTAATAATAAAACACCATCCTTAATTAGTTTTTCATTGTAAATAGGACCACCTTCTGGCACGACATAGCACGCTATCAAAATAACATCTTTTTCTAAATTGAAAATACATTTGTTTACTCTAATAGCAATAGTGTTGTCACACTCTATTTTAATTTCTTCAACATATTTCTCTAAAGTCTTTCTCACTAACAACAGCACTCCTCCAGAATTTCTTCCATGATGGGAAAACTTTTGAGCAGGGACATAAAACTTTAGATAGTCAAGAAAAACACCACTGTAATCAAAATTAGAGTCCAGAAAAGTTTCTGTGAGGCAAACAAAATCGAACTTATTTACATAGTTTACAAAGGATACATCTTTTAATTTATTGTACAAGTTTTCTACGTTATAATTCAAAAATTTGTATTCACATGGATGGCCGGGCCTGTCCTAGCTCTTCCTCAAGCTGCTAGGACGCTGACTCCTGCGACAGTTATTGTTGTCACTGGCTACTTTGCCGCGAGCAGACGTCTTGCGCGACCGGTTAGGCAGGAAATCCCGCATCCCCGTCTGCTGGTAGGATAGCCGCCCGTCACGTGCAGCACGCCCCTCACCGTC
>CM060331.1:39097182-39114682 GCA_030674155.1 Stramonita haemastoma
GGTATACAACATGAGTTGATGGAGATGTGCCCTTCCCAACAGACATTAACGAGCGCAGTGCTGTTACTGTTTTTTACTTTCCTTGAAAAGTTTCTGAGAGAATTATATACATATATATATATATATATATATCTATATATATATATATATATATATATATATATATATATATATATATATATATATATCTGGACACCTGCAGCACCTTTGAATGAGATACATTTCAAATGTTCTTCGTACTAGATCTAGTTTGTTTTAATGGCACTGAACTATCTGAACACAGACAGATTGAAAACACACACACACACACACACACACACACACACACACACACACACACACACACACACACACACACCAAAAATCAACAATGATAGCAACAACAAAATCAGATATAAAAAAAAGAATGGTTAGACTGACATTAATGCAATATGGACATAGGAACATTTGTAAAGGCCTAAGCTATGGCATACAACCGTCATAAATGTCAGAAACTTTCAACTTTACAAGAACTATCCTAGTTAACTTGTTTCGAGGTAATGTCGGCCTGTATAGTTGTGGAATGGGGCATGGAATGGAATGAAAGTTAATTATAGAACAAAAAAAACAGACCCACATGGCTGAATGCGTTGTCTAACCATCTTCTACAAACAGTGTAGTGCAAGGTCATGATGATTGTATGAATATGGTGCATAAACAATACGCCCAGTGCTTATGTTCGGATCTACGTGTGGGTGTCTTTTTATAATTTAGTTCATGTAATTTGGAAATAATTAATAAGCACTCAGATGGGTTTTTTTTGGTTTCGTTTTTGGTTTTTACATCAGTTCCTCTGTGCTTGCAGTTTTGAAAATGTCATCAGTTCCCTATCGTGTGTGTACGTGCGCGCGCCGCGCGCGCGTGCGTGTGTGTGTGTGTGTGTAAAAGGAGTACTTACACACACACACACACGCACGCACACACACACACACACGCACGCACACACGCACACACACGCGCGTGCAGAGAGAGAGAGAGAGAGAGAGAGAGAGAGAGAGAGAGAGAGAGAGAGAGAGAGAGAGCTTCATGAACAAAGACATCCACTCATAATTTTTCAAGCGAGGAAAGGCGATCTGAATCGGTGCACACAAAGACAGCCACATGTTCATTATTTCATTTTCGTTCGTCAGCACTAAGTAGAAAGGGTGATTCATAGCCACACAATCATGATCCTCAATACCTACTTGTTATTCTTTGTGTCTCTTATTTTCAGGGCTGTCGTCTTCTTTTTCTTTTTTTCTTTTTTCTTTTTTATAGCGCCCGTCTTTGTTTTTTGTGTGCAGTCTGTTTATCAACATCCCCCCACCACCACCACCACCACACCACCACAACCACTACCACCCCTTCCCTCCTGGGGGATAAAAAAAAAGAAACCAGAGGACAGAGAACAAACCTCGAGTTGTTTTTCTTACACTTATTTTTACACACACGCGTGGGCACACGCGCCATCACCCCCCCCCCCCAACACACACACACACACACACACACACACCACACACACACACACCCACCACCACCACCACCACCACCACCACTACCACCAGTACTACCACCACCTCCATCACCCACCCTCTCGGAAAAAAAAAAACACATGAGGACAGAAATCATCAACTTTTTTTTTTAACACTGATTTTGTTTACACACACACACACACACACACACACACACACACACACACACACACACACACACACACACACACCATCTGGAAATAAAATTCTGAATTTGACTTTCACACACACACACACACACACACACACACACACACACACACACACACACACACCACACACACACACACACAACACACACACACACACACACACACACACACACACACACCATCTGGAAACAAAAATCTGACTTTGACTTTCACACACACACACACACACACACACACACACACACACACACACACACAATCATCCCCCCCCCCCACCACCACCACCACCATCACCACTACTACCTTGTGGGGGAGAAAAAACAATCTGAAAACAATTTTTTTAATGTCAACTTGTTTTTCTTACACTGACACTGATTTTTCACACACACACACACACACACACACACACACACGTCTCAGTGAAAATCTTCTCCCTCCTTCAGCCCCCCCCCCCCCCCCCCCCCCCCCCCCCGCCCCACCTTCATCTTAGAACCCAAGTTGTTAAGGACAGTCAAAATAGAACGGTAGATTGTTATGCACCTGCAGCACAGATCTATGTGGGGAAGTGTTTTGGTTGGTTGGTGTTTTTAGACCCAGGTCAGAATGACGTGATCAACGTTTATGTCTCCGTCACATGGCGCCTTTATTTTCAGAACTTTTTTTTTTTACTTTTTTTTTCTTTAGTGAATGGTTGTTTCATGGATGGCTGTTTATGTGGTGTTTCTGAAATAGGTTATTGGAATATTAATGTTCTGTCACATTTCTCTTTTTTTAAGAAAGAGGATATTTATTTATTTATTTTTTATTCGCAGGGTAATGGGATAAGCACCCATTTGCTTTCTTACATGCAACTCCCCCGTGTGTATGCGGCTTTGTAAATTTTGTTATCTGTTCCCACTGGCACACAATGGCCTACTCTTTCGAAAAGTGGAACAGATTTTAGTGTGTGCGCAAGATGTTTTTGCGTGTGTTTGCATACAGTGCATCGGTTTATAGTCTCATCCGAAAGACTTTTGGGGAGAGTGGAGTTTGCACTGATGTAAACTGGGTTTCCATATTATATAACCATATGGATTTTTAGTGCTCTGAAAAAATAAGTAACTTTTTTTCCCCACCTCCCTTTTTTGTGAACCAAATGCAAAAGTGGATCAGACAACGTCCTCATATAGCTCAGCCAGAAGAGTGCATGAGTGCAAGAAAGTTCGCATATGTTATTTTTCAGTTACATGCTCCAATCTGATAAGTATTCCGTATTTTGTTTTAACTGTTTAAGCAGTTTTGGGGGGAAAAGATGAGGCGGGTTACCTGTTAAACAGATATACAAGTCTGAAAACAAAGTTTATAGTGGTGAGGACACTGTTACGGTTGCTACCGATGTTGAGAAGAAAGACAAGATGCATTCCCAAACTGCTCACAGTCCATAAAAGCCGAAATAAATACCCTAGTTTCATTGTCTTGTTTTGAGAGGCAGACATCTAACGAGATGACAGCTCTCATTTGTGGACTCTGTGATTGGCAGGGCTGTAAACAATAGGATTGGACTGAACTGGTACACACCTATCATGTCACAACATGGAGTCAGTGTGTCTTCTAACATTTCCCATTGTAACTCCACAGTAGTTAGAACATCCCAGTAGCGGCTAGTCATTATATTTATCTTTCCCACAAGGCCTTGTCATACCACATCTGGCGGTAATTTCTGGCGTCACGGTTTGGGCATGTTGAGCTAAAGAGGGCGAAGAAAAACGGACATTCAGCACACACTCCTGGGTCATTGATACCAGTGCTTCTAGTGAGACTGAATGAAGTCACCCGTTAAAAAGGAAAATGGGTGACCCTGAACTATTACATGGATCTTCTTCCTCTCTCTCTCTCTCTCTCTCTCTCTCTCTCTCTCTCTCTCTCTCTCTCTCTCTCTCTCTCTCTCTCTCTCTCTTTTGTCTGTCTGTCTTGTCTGTCTGTCTGTCTGTCCGTTTTTTCGGTCTGTCTGTCTGTCTGTCTGTCTGTCTGTCTGTCTCTCTCTCTCTCTCTCTCTCTCTTCTCTCTCTCTCTCTCTCTCTCTCTCTCTCTCTCTCTCTCTCTCTCTAATCGGGGTCATATGCTTATGTAATTTGTCTTTGGTAGTACTTCCCCAAAATGAAGATATTTTGATTAAGGTGGGGTTTTCTATTTTGTTTGTTTGTTTTTTCCCCCTCTATTAGCAAAATATTATGATCTCTAGGCCTATGAATAATTTTTTTGACAGATGATGGTTGGATAATGTACCCAGTAGCTAACATGTTTTATTTACTACTTTAGTTCGTCTTTGTTTTAATTACTACTTACTTATTATCCATTTTCTGCTTTCAGTTTGTTTCTGTTTTCTCTCAACCAGTCATTCATTCTTTCAAAATCTATATAAAAAAAACTGTCCTGTTGTCCTCAACAGCATCTGATTTCATCTTTACATTTGCTAATTATTTCTTCCCTCATTCTTTCATTCACTGTTCAGTTTATTCCTTGTTCATTTCATTCATAATTGGTGTCAAAAGGTGTACCGGATAATTAAATTCAACAGCATTTGTTTCCTCGTAAGCGTTACAATGCATTAGTCTCTGACCTAGATCTATACATTGAAAGAGTTGATGACATCCTTGCCTTATTCTCTGAGCTCATTAATGGCCAAGGCTGTATGTGTATCAGCTTCACTGAGAACGAGTTTTGCACTGTCTGTTAGTGAGGTTACTGTGTCTGATGAAAGGAGGATTATTGTTTGTACGCTTTTGCTTACAAAATCGTCATAAGCTTGGAAATCTGCCTGTCTGTCTGTCTGTCTCTGTCTCTGTCTCTGTCTCTCTCTCTGTCTCTCTCTGTCTCTCTGTCTCTCTGTCTCTCTCTCTCTCTCTCTCTCTCTCTCTCTCTCTCTCTCTCTCTCTCTCTCTGTTCTGATGTAGTTCTCTGTTTTTGTCTTCAGTATCAATCATCGGTTTTAGCACCCACATTATTTTGTGCATGTGCTAGTGGTGTCTTCATGAATAAATCATTCCAAGTTTCAAAGATCAACATTTCTTTCCGTCCTAATACTTTTTCTTCTTTCATACAGAGAGAGAGAGAGAGAGAGAGAGAGAGAGAGAGAGAGAGAGAGAGAGAGAGAGAGAGAGAGAGGAGAGAGAGAGAGAGAGAGAGAGAGAGAGACTTCAAGACTTCAAATTATTTGATGTTCATAAGTCATCAGACTCCTAACATTTTCACTCTAACTCATACACTCCACTCTCCCCAAAAGTCCTTCGGATGAGACTTTAAACCGAGGCCCCGTGTGCGAACGCACGCAGAACATCTTGCGCACACGTTAAATCCTGTTCCGCATTTCGTAAGAGTAGGCCATCGTGTGCCGGTGGGAACAGATGACAATATTTACAAAACTGCATACACACGGGGACCGGATGAAAAAAAGCACATGATTGCTTATTCTGTTATCCTCGATATAAAAGAATAAATAAATAGAAAATAAAATACAATGTTCATCGGTATAAAGTTTGCTTGGACTCTGAAGAAGAAAACACAAAAAGAAACATGATGATACTTGCTAGCATATAAGTATAAATAATACTGTAACGCATGTAAGAAAATCATGGATAATCCTCACTTTCCCCCTGTAAGAGAGACAGAGAGAGAGAGAGAAGAGAGAGAGAGAGAGAGAGAGAGAGAGAGAGAGAGAGAGAGAGAGAACACACACACACACACACACACACACACACACACACACACACACACACACAACACACACACACACACAACAACCACACACACACACACACACACAACCACAACACACACAACAGAAAGACAAACAGACACACAAACACACAGACAGAGACACAGGCAGACAAAACAGATAGACACAGACAGGAGAACATGAAAGACAGAAGCACAGGAGCAGAGACAGAAGAGACAGAGACATAACAGACAGACAGACAGAGAGCAGACAGAACAGATAGACAGACAGAGCAGATAAGAAGACAGACAGACAGAGACAGACAGAGCAGAAAACAGACGAGACAGAAAGAGACAGACAACACAGAGAAGGCAGAGAATGAGGAGTAAGATTTCTACTTCGAGACAGCATATTACACATTTCAACAAGGAGCATCGTCTTAATTACGGATGGCTTAGATGTATCTACTTCCACCATTCCTTCTCCCCCCCTACCCCCTTCCCCCTCTCCCCCCCCCCTCCACCCCCCCCTCTCCCCCCCCTCTTCCACCCCCTCCCCCCCCCCCTCCCCCCCTCCCCCCCCTCCCTCCCCCCCCTCCTCCCACCCCCCATCCCCCTCCCCCCTCACCCACCTCCCCCCTCCCCCCTTCCTCCCCCCCCCCTCCCCCTACCCTCCCCCCCCTCCCCCCCCCCCCTCCCCCCTCCCCCTCCCCCTCTCCCCCCCTACCCTCCCCCCCCCCTCCCCCCCCCTCCTAACCCCCCCCCCCCCCCACCTCCCCCACCCTCCCCCATCCCTGGCACAAACACGGAAAGATAGACAACACATCTCCTCCAACTGGGAGGATTAGAAGTTAAGGGCAGATCCCCTTACAGATCTGCAGTTCCTAACTCAAAGCTGAAGTTACCCTCTTCTAAGTTTTAAAACCTATATATTAGACTAACAATTCCACAATTTAAAGGTGTCTTTTTATATCTCTTTACAATTTGAAAATAAAAGCTTACTTTAAAACATTTTGGTCCACCACACCCTCCTTTCAGATAGCTAAACAGCACAGTCTACAATTTTATGTAAAAACTGATGCTTCCTTTCCATTACATGCAGACTTTTCTCTGGAATTCTCAGCAACTTCAAACAATAAAAAAGAATCTCACTCTTTATGATAGCCTTTGAAGGGGAGGTAATATTGCCTTAATAATGTTTTATCAGGCACATTGAATGTGTCAAAAACTCTAAATACAGTTGAGCAACGTTCATCTGTATAACTTAACTTTCTGTCTTCATTCAAATATTAAAATGCCATAAGATTTCCAACCAAGCATTAAGATTTTACACCCATTTCTCAGTAATGGTCAACAGCTTGTTGAAATCCGCCTAGGAGATTGACCCTGAAATATGGAATACCACAGGGATCAATACTAGGACAACTTTTCTCTATCTCTAATGATAACAGCCTACCTCTGCATACTCATTGTTTATGTCAAATATTTGTTGATGATATATCAATTCAATGTAACAGCAGTGGTCCAAACCAGCTTGTGAGTACAGGCAGATATGGATAAACTTATTGAATAGACAGAACTCAATCATAATTATGTCTCTTATTTCAAACAAAACAAAATGTTTGTTCATAACCACTCAGAAAAATAGACAGAAATTGCATCCTCCAATGGCGCCACCACAAAATGAGTTCATCACAAAATAACATACAAATAGCATTGAAACCTCAAGACATTTTAAAGCTATATCAATTTCTTTAAAATACACAGTGTACACATGTGAATGACAACAAATGAATTTTCAAGAAATACCTGCACATCTTATGAATTTTGAGAGACAGCAGATTTTTTCAGGATTTACATTTCATCATCCTTCAAACATTATAACTAGACAAGGGTTGAAGAAAATGCTGAGGGTTAAAATTTTGTTGCAAATGTATAAAGTGGGGCCAATTCATCATAAAATAAAATTCACCCCCTAAAACTGATATATTGTATTTGGAACACACTTCCTTTTTATTACTGTGACACAGTGGTATGTTATGGAAATGTCCATCCTCAATTGGAAGCTTGTGACAACTACAAAGAAATTTTATAAAAGTGTACAAAGTGTACACCTATGTATCTGGTAGACAAATTATATATTTTTCCCTAACAAAATCGATCTTAAAATTTCTATAATAAAGGCATCATCTGTTATCCCAGGGCTCACTGCTCCATTCATTAACAAAATTTTCTATTAAGAAGGCTTTGATATGTGAACTTTTAACTTTGATATGTGAACTTTTAAATGAAGAAAATTAATACTTGAACATAACTGTCTCTCCCACAAAGTCAACTCTGCTTTATACTAAGATATTTTTCAATCATATTTCGCCATGCTGATTGAATCAAGTATTTGTGAAGTAAATCTTTCATCATCTGGTAAACACTTGATGGCAGCTTTTCATACTGGAATTCGAGCAGCTGCATCCAGAAATGCACCATTCCAACAGAGTCCAAACTAGACAAGGGATATCTGCCTCTTTTTCCATATACTAACCACCTTAGTCCAGAATGGAGATTTGCGGGGATTAAATAATTGCCCCCTCTGAATCCGATTTGCCCGAATTTACACACAGTAGATATCCATCACCTGTGACCATCAATATTTTGCTACAACATGTCAAAGCTCTATCAGGCTAGAAGTAGAAGCCCTGCTGAGAGTCTGGAAGTAATAATAGCTGCTGGTCTGTGCTTGGAAGGGGGAAAAGGCTAGCAAGCATATGTGCCTGACCCGATTTCGTAATGGAATGCGAAATCTAGGGGCAGTTTGTGTTCAGAGAATCCCAATGCAAGAAGGGTTACAGGAAAACTTTATTTTAAAACCTTTAACTGAAAACTTATGAAATTACTGCTATATTTTAATATCCCCAAATTTCGCGTCCATACAACAAAACAGGTACACCAATTTTATCAATAAATCAAGTGTTACATGTGTATGTAGTTCTATTTGCCCTGCAATCCTTATCAAGCTAAACATGACTTTAGCAGCTTTATCTTAAGCATTTTACATGCAATACGTTTTCATATGCCCATAATTTCACATCAATACAACAAAACAAATACAACAATTTTATCAAATAAATCAAGTGTCACATGTGTACTAGTTCTTTTTGCCATGCAGTCCTTATCAATTAAACATGACTTAAGTAGTTTATCATAAGCATTTTTCTTGCATTTTGCAAAACTAACACTGCTACTAAAGTTGACTCCTAAATGTTTAAAGCTGTTAAGAACTTCAAGCATTTTTCTGTTATTTGACATAATTATTACGAGATCTATTGTCGCTGAATATCATGCTTTTAGTTTTCACTAGATTCACAACAAGTTTCTAATGAGAACAGTAAGTATCCTAAATGTCTAAAGCATCTTGTAACCCTTCTTTGTAGTGGAGAATAAAATGGTATCATCAGCATAAAGTAAAAGTTTAACATAACTGGTGAACATTTTGCTATGAGATGGAAGCTGAATATGCAGTGTTAAGCAATTTCTGATAAATGTTGTTCCAAATCATTCAGAGAGTCTGTGTGTTGTACTTGATGTCAATATTACTTCCCCTTCACAAGCTACATATCTACATATATATAGGGGGGGAGTGTAGGGGGAGAGGGGGGAGAGGGGGAGGGAGGGGGAGGGAAAGGGGGGTGGGGAGGGAGGAGGTTGAGGAAGTAGTGGGAGGAAGTGTGTAATTTTAAAAGATCTTTACTGAGGGTGAACCATAAAGCTTTTACAACTGGTTTCATTTTGCCTCCACAAAAAAATTCTTTTTTGTCAGAAAACTTTCCTTGACTACAGAGATAGAGAGAAGAAAGAGACAGACACAGACAGACAGACACAAACAGACAGACACAGAAAGACAGACAAAGAGCCGTGCGTGACTATTAAAAAAAGTCTACAGTGTGTGCACGTTCTAGGCTATGCACTAGCGCGACACATTGGTTAAATTTGCACAGAAAATGAAACGAAAAATGATTGCTTGCCCTTCTGACCTGTGTCGTCTTCTGCAGCCTGGTTGTCAGCTGTCGTGTACATGTTAATGGCATCAGGGATAATGGTGATCAAATTAGGCTCCCACCAACCCATCCTTCTGCAAACATTCATTCCATTTCACGTTCCGCCTGCTTTTTTCTTCTCCCCATTCAAAGAGCATGTTTGAGTTTTGACAGTTCATACTTTTTTAGTGTGGGGCTTGTTTGTTGTGGGTTTGTTTTTTTAAATAGATTTTTGGATGGCTTAATTAGACATGTTAGTTTTTTGGTGTGTCAAAGTGTTTTGTAAGATTTTTTTTCTTTAAAAAGAAGATCTTTGACTTGTTTATACAGGGCTGGGCTGGTATAGATAACACTGGTTTCTTGTTGTTCTTCTTCTTGCTCCTGTTCTTCTCGTTCTTCTTGGCCTTCTTCGCAATTCTTCTTGGCAATTTTTTCTTCTTCTTTTCTTCTTCTTCTTCTCTTCTTCTTCTTCTTCTTCTTCTTCTTCTTCTTCTTCTTTCTCCATATTTTTTCTTTTATTTTCCTTCAGATATTTGCTCTTTTTTTTTTTTTACTTATCCTTTAGAATTCTTCTTCTTTGTATTCTTTGTATTCTTCTTTAGACCTTTCTTCTCCTTGTCCCCTTCCACCTTCACAGCCTTCTTCTTCTTCTTCCCAGGATCATCACAGCTTCTTCCCAAGGTCACCACAGCTTCCTCCCTAGGTCACCACTGCGTCTTCCCAAGGTCACCACAGCTTCTCCCAAGGTCACCACAGCTTCTTCCCAAGGTCACCACAGCTTCTTCCCAAGGTCACCACAGCTTCTTCCCAAGGTCACCACAGCTTCTTCCCAAGGTCACCACAGCTTCTTCCCAGACCCTTCGCGAGAAGAGCAGAACCATCTTTTTAATGTTTTGTTTAGTTTCCTCTTTAAAAATGTGTTTGTTTCCCGATCAGAGTGGCTCTTTTCCTACATAATTTTGCCGGAGACAACTCCTTTATTGCCCTGGACTCTTTCATATGCGCTGAATGCGTTGCACACGCGAACCTCGGTTTTTATCCTCTCATCCGAAGGACCAGCACCCAGACCACCAGTCACAGTCTAGCACATGTGGTAATTTTTTTTTTGATCACAAACTGGGATAGAACCTGGACTTGTTGCTTTCTAGGTAGTGTGTTACCTCTAGACCACTGATCTAATAATAATAATAATACATGGAATTTGTATAGCGCTATATCTTGCAAAAACAAATCAAAGCGCTTGCATTCAACCTACACGACGCACAATCAGCAACTATTTACAGTTTTGACAAATTCGAATGTACAACACACACACACACACACACACACACACACGCTCGCACGCACGCAGCACGCGCGCGCACGCACACACACCACAAACGTTATGCACTTTGGCAGGTGGATGTTGAAGGCAGGGACAGGTAAGAGATGGAAGCGGAAGGAGAAAAACTTAGGTTTGAAATAAGTGTGTCTTGAGGTTGGATTTAAAAGTGTGGCTTTTGTCGGAGGGAGAGAGGAAGGTCGTTCCACATCGATGGACCGGAAACAGAGAAAGAGCGGCGGCCAACGGTAGATAGGTTGAATCTACCATGTAATATCCGTCCATCCCCAACACTTCGACTGTTTGAATTTATTGTATGAACTCTCCCCCCCCCCCCCCCCCCCCCCCCCCCAATCAGTCAAGACATCCAGTCAGCCGCTGTGCACAGGCTGATCCTAAGCATCGGAACAGCTCAATTGTATAGCACGTGCAGACCTTTAATTTATTGTCTCATCCGAAAGACTAGCACCCGTGCCACCACGCAGTCTTAGTGGTTGGGGTGCTGTTTTGCATGCAACTCACCAAACGCTGACATAGAGTGCAAGATCTTTAGCGGGAAATGTTTGACTTTCTGCACGAGTGTATGTTAAAGGACGAGAAAACTAAGGAACCCAGAGACTTCAGCATGCATAATTTTGATCTGAGATTTTCAGGAAATCTGTGTCATTCCTCAAATGCTCATGAGACTGCGCATGTGCGTGCTTACACACACATGCGCGCGCACGCGCGCGTGCAGCATGGACGCACACCACGCACGCACACACACGTACATACACACAGCTTATGGGCGGTGCAACACATATACACACACTGCACGGCAGCGTGCACGCGCGCACGACGACACACACCACACAACGTACACACATACACACACAGGGCGACCAAGGCACACACACACACACACACACACACACATGTACTATAGACTGACGCGACATACCACACACACGCACAGCACACACACACACACACACACACACACACACACACACAACACCAACTATGATCATAATGAACGCGGAAATCCACTCAACACAATTGCAGAGCTATCCACCAGGTCCTAGAGATAGGAAGGAAGTGAAAGACAAGAAGACAAAGAGACCGAGAACCAAAGAAAAGAGGACACATTCCTACCATTCTGAGTCAACACCTCTTTTTGGGAAAAGCGGTGGGAAAAAATTGTTTGGGCTAAAAAAAAAAAGAGAAGAAGAGAGAAGAAGAAAGAAAGAAAGAAAGAAAGAAAGAAAGACAGAAAGAAAGAAAAAAAGGAAATGGAAGGAGCAGAACAAAGAGACCCATAGGGAGAGGGTTCAATGAAATTCAGGAAAGGAGGGTGAGGGGGGGGGATGCGTGGGTGGAAGAGAACTTTGTGTGTGTGTGTGTGTGTGTGTGTGTGTGTGTGTGTGTGTGTGTGTGTGTGCAACTCACTATGTTAACTGGATGGCAACAATGGCTGAAGGTACTGGCGTCAAATTCCTCACATCAGAAAAAAACGCCTATTGTGTGAAAGCCTGGGAATTCCATGCAAGGGCGGAAAAAAAGGGGGGGGGGGGGGGGGGGGGGTAGGGGAGAAGAAAAGAAAAAAAAAAACGGTAGCGAAGATAAAGAAGAGAGGGCATGATACAAGAGAATAGACAAAAAAGAAAAAAAAACACAAGGCCTAAACATTGAAAAGACTAACAGGTAAACAAAAAATCGAAAGAGTTGTGTTAGTGCACTTAAGCCCACGCTTTGCCCTGTGATCAATTTCAGATCACATTCAGCTAGGGTTAAAATTATGAGAAACGAGCCCTTGTCTTCAGTGCTTATATTTTGCCATCTTTTCATAGTCTATGTCGTTAGCCTACATATAATTCTGCATGCTCGTGTGTTCTTTGACTAACTTGATGCCCGCAGAAACAAAAAGGCAGAAAACATTGTTTTTTTTAAAGTTATAAATGACCACAAACCTCCAAAACATCTCAATGTGTGTGTGTGTGTGTGTGTGTGTGTGTGTGTGTGGTGTGTGTGTGGAGGGAGGGGGTGTAGTTGTTTATGTGTGTGTGCGTGCGGTGTGTGTTGTGTGTGTGTGTGTGTGTGTGTGTGTGTGTGCCGCGCGCGCGCGCGCGCGCGCGCGTGTGTGTGTGTGTGTGTGTGTGTGTGTGTGTGTGTTCATCGACTAAAGCTCTAAGGTTCACTTATGGTGATATTTTTTTGCGTATATGATCGCGTTTTTATACTACCATTAAGGTATCCACACTCCAACTGAGGAGAGGAGGTGTGGGTAAGAATGGACTCTGTAAGAATGGACTCTGCCCATGATGGCAGACTCCATTCACACCACCATCCTGAAGTGAACTGGTGATCTGGGTGCGGGACTTGGTTCAAAGCCTGTACAGAGACGGTCACAAGGAAGTGTTTGCTGTCTCACATTATACTTTTCCCATTGTACTGACACGGTCACAAGGGAAGTGTTTGCTGTCTCACATTATACTTTTCCCATAGAATATGTAAAGATAATCTACTAGGGCCTTTAAAGGAGGCAAAGATTCGGATAAATGGAGACTTAAAATCTATGTAGTGGGGAAAGTTGTGAGAAAAGTGTTTGATAAAACTACCCCACAAAATAGTCTTTTATATCTAAGGTGTGGATAGCAGAGCATTTAAGAGTGGGTTGTTTGAGTGTGTGTGTTTGCTGTTTCAAAGTATACAAACTCGCTTTTATTCTTGCAGGAAACTTGTCTTAAAACTCCTTCCGTACCCTGTAAACAGCCTCTGAGCATGAAACAGAGGATCAGGAAAGCTTTATCAAGAGCCTGTCTCTGTCTCTGTGCCTCTCTGTCTCTCCTTCCCTCTGTGTGTGTATGTGTGCGTGTGTGCGTGTGCGTGTGTGTTTATGATTTTTTTCGTCCATATGTACCACTGAACCAAACCGTTTTCCTAGAACTCTCTTTCCCCAATAAATGTCATCCAAACAAAGAGAGAGAGAGAGAGAGAGAGAGAGAGAGAGAGAGAGAGAGAGAGAGAGAGAGAGAGAGAGAGAGAGAGAGAGAGAGAGAGAGAGATTTCAAAGCCATTAAGCTTTTACACGGCATTTTCCCTGCAAGGTTATAAACAACACGAGACGAGGGTGTGGTCAACACCAACTCAGGTGTTGGCATCTGTAACTTAAAAAAAAAGAAGAAGAAAACAGCACACAAAAAAACCAACCAAAACCCAGCCTTCATGTAAAAACAGACAACACTACAGCATTCCCTAAACCATCTGCTCAATACTTGATCAAGGGTTTTTTTTAATATATATTCTTCTTCTTCTTTTTTTTGTGAAAGTCAACTGTTTAGCAAACGGTCCCATGCACTGTATGGGATATGACTACAGTCTAAAGGGCGCCATTAAAAATCGAGTAAGTAAGCGTGACAGAGCCTAGAAGCGGGCCGGGCGCGCGGGGAGCGTGGGAAAAGTGGCCGCTTCGGAACGCTGCGACACAGGTTCATTTGCATGATCGTCCCATCCGTCATTGGGGGCCTATTGTCGCTAGCGTAAGCCCACCTGCATGTTCTGACCCAGTTTGATACCGTCATTAAGCAGAAAGAAACAGGTAGAAGGAGGGAAGGGAGAATAAGGGAAGGGGGGAGGAGGAGGGGGGAGAGAGTTCGCTTTTTAAAAAAAATTTAGAACTGCAGGGGGGTAAGAAAGGAGAGGGGGGGGAGAGATTCGCTTTTTTTTTAAAATTTAGAACTGCAGAAAGTGGCACACTAGGTCGAAACGATCGCCTTTGAGTGTGCACTCTCTCTCTCTCTCTCTCTCTCTCTCTCTCTCTCTTTGGTTGTTGTGAATGTGACGAAGGCTGTCAACCTGTCCTCGTCTACAACATTCTGTCACTCTCAGCTTGTACTGGGTATTCTCAATTACTTTGCCCTTGTTGTGGACACAAAAAGTGCTTTTGATGAGTCCTAGGCATTGCCACAGGATCGCCACGAATGGAGAAACTGGTGTCCTTGTTAATGTAGAGATAAAGTCAACCCACCCGATTATACTAGACAATCGTCAACGAAATAAACTAACTGCCCTATTAAATAAACCCAAGCACCCTATTAAAAAAAAAGTCAGCCACTCCATTGTTTGTTTTTTCTTTTGTTGTTGCTGTTGTTTTGTTTTCGGTTCTTTTCACATCTCAGCTAGAGCTCCTGGGCCCACTAACGGTGAGATTTTGCATAGGCAAAGCCATTCCACTAGGTAAAGTCAGCCACATTAACTGTCAACCATTCTATTTAATGAGCCGCCGCTGTGGCCTAGTGGTTAGGGCGTTGTACTCGTAATCTAAAGGTTGCGGTTCGATCCCTGCTATTCCGCTATGGCGTTGTGCCCTTGGAAAGGCACTTACGGCTATTTCTCACCCCACCCAGGTGTAAAAGGGGTACCAACCTTGTTTTGGGGGTTAATCCTGCGATAGACTGGCGTCCTATCCAGGGGGGAGTCTATGACTCTCAGTCGCTTAACGCCACAGAAACCGGGATAAGCACCGGCCTGATGAGCCTTAGGCTCGGGACAGACTTTAACATTCTATTTAATGACCTCAACTGTCCAAACAAATAAACCAAATATCACATTGAGTAAAATCAACCATCCTGTGAAACGAGTGATCAAGAATGACGGTAGTATGCAGGATAGTTTTGAAGTTTGCCTGCCTGACAAGTGAACAAGTCTCCTCCATGTGAGGCAAAGTCTGATGCACTGGTCCGACCCTCAGCGCGACGCATTTTTGCTTATATGACAGACAATGAATGAGTTGCTGTCTGAGTGTTTGAGGAAGAAGAAATTATCAGACACTAATACCCAGATTCAGACCTGCCACTTCATGGACCAACATAAATCAAAAGCTCTGCCCACTCAGCCCAAGGGTCTTTCATATGATATTAACCTGTGAAGGATGTGAAAATAAGGGTAATGATGGAGTCAATAGATTACAGAATGGCCAGGTGATATCAGGATAGCCAGAAACACTCAGGAAGAGACAATGAGACCACAGAGAAAGGTTCTTGTTGGACCGTCCTCAGATTAACACACTATAGGTCATCCAGAATATGCACTCTGATTTACTCATCATGCCTATGAATCACTGTGAGTTACACACTGGCTGAGAAGTTTGGTGTGTGACTGTTTTCATGTGCCTCACAATAGAAGGCAGTCAGGCTTCGACATAGAGGATTTTTTTTCTCTCTTTTAAAGGAAAGTGTGAAGGCTTAGGCTGTGAGCTTGTCATGGTTGAAGGCAACCTCAACATTATATTTATAGGGATAAGAACATTTGCATGTAGGCGTTGGCACCTAGCTAACGTGAATAACTGACAAAGATCTGAGATGGGTCAGCAACAGAGAGTCCCATGCACAAAGGTGTGAAAGAACACAATCTCTGAATCTTTGTAAAATAAGATAAAAAAAATTCATCAAAAGCTCTTCATTTGCTGTGCTGGTGTTGTTGTTAAGCTTGTAATCTTTCGCCTTTATTTTCGTTTTACCAATTGTCACACTAACGTAGCCATAATTATTACCTACAAGTCAGTCTAAGAGTTTGACACATTAACAGCTTCCAAAAGTGGTTGACATGCCTGTCGTTGAAAGAGGGCATTGACCTAATAAAAAGTCAACATAAAGAAACAACACAGTAACAAGGGCAAAACTGTGCATGTCAGATGCTCTCTCTCTCTCTCTCTCTCTCTCTCTCTCTCTCTCTCTCTCTCTCTCTCTCTCTCTCTCTATTGCTCGCTTGCACGCTTTCAGCTCTCTCTGGGGTTATGGAGTACCAACCTGAAAAAATTCGAACATGACTTTTGTGGTAAACATCATCAAAGGCAGGAAGAAAGTCGTGTTAGAACAGACTCCTTCAGGCGTAAAATGATCACACCAGGTAACTAAGATATAAAATTACAGTGTTAAAAAAGTGTCAGGTTAATCACATGTTTTGGAAGACCCTGCCTGACGAAAGTCTTTGTGATAGTCTCAACAACAAAAAATATCTGTAGTAGAGAGAGTGTGCTTTATGTCCCAAAGCAGGGACCTAGCTAGGGGAACTAAACATTCCAGGGACGGCATGAACATCAAAAACATTTATTGTATGTACTAAGACAGTTGAGTAAAGTTTATTCCCATGGCGTTCTTTTCTTTTGATAACATCAAGTGTGTGTGCATAATAATATGTGTGTGTGTGTGTGCGTGCGCGCGCGTGTGTGTGCATGTGTGCAGTGTTTGTATGAGTGCAGTCATGTGTGTGTGGTGTGGGGGGACGATGGCATATGCAAAAATCTCACTATTGTTAACCTCAGAGCTCTAACCCAGGATCGATATAAAAACGTTAATAATGCCTCTATCCCCAAAGGAAACTGGCTCCATTAGTTTCAACAGTCATTCATCCAGAAAAGAACAGATCTGACACAAAGCCATCAGGAGTGATAGTAAGCCAACAGTCTATAGCATGCTTTAAACACAAAATACAACGAACTCAGTAACGTGGACAGCTGAAAAACAGGCCGTTGTTATCGCAACAAAACAATCCTTTCAAAGAAGTGTAATTTGGGTCTCTCTTTGATAACCTAGAATCACTCCCTCCTATCTCGTTGCTATTCACACACAATTATGAAAAGATTAGAGACAACATTTTACTGCACAATTATTAGATATTATCTTTTTTTCGTTCCCAGGTAGTGCTCGAGTTCACCAATAGTGAGATTTGTGTGAATGCAACCATTTCTGCACCATGAAGGAAGTCGAATTTCGA
>CM060331.1:39119682-39122182 GCA_030674155.1 Stramonita haemastoma
TGCGTGCATTCGCACACGGGGCCTCGGTTTCGAGTCTCATCCGAATGACTTTGACATTCAGTTCGATTTTTTCGTCAAACTTGGAAGAAAGGGCGAGGCTGGGTACGAACCCAGAAACTCACGATTTACATATTGGCAGGCGAACGTCTTAACCATCCTGCCACCGTCCTTCCATATATATATATATATATATATATATATATATATATATATATATATATATATATATATATATATATATATATATATATATATATATATATATATATATAACAGGTTGTGGAAAATCAAGACAAACAACAGTGAAGAAATTTTGAAATAGATTACGAAAACAAAAAAGGGGGGAGGGGGGAACAGACGTCTAGGCAGACAGAGACAGAGAGGTGGTAAGGAAACAATTAAGGTCTAGTTCAATTGAGAACCTAACATGGTTTATTGGTATGAAACCAGCTGATAATCTGCAGATATATTTGGCTGAGGGGGAATAGGGTTTATGGAGGTAGGTGGGATTTTTTTCTCCTCTCACACTACAACCTAAAATAATCATTGTGTCAGTAGTGTCAAGGGAGAAAGGACAACAAACTTCACACACAGCAATTCCACAACCATCACTCTACAGCCAACACACCATGACCCTCCATTGTGTGAGTGAGAGGGGATGGGGGGAGAGATGAAGAGGGTGACAACAAAGATAGGGGCGTTGATAATAATACTAACGTTATCTCTGACATAACCTTTCCCTCACTGTCTCTCCCCTAAAGGCGCCTACCCCTCTCAGCCGGAGGTCCCTCCATTGAAAGGCACCTGGGGCTTTTGTTCCGCTGACCACCACTCTCTCTCTCTCTCCTCCCCGATCCTGTCCAGGGCAAAAGCAGGTCTTATTGGGAGCCTAAAGCCAACAATCAACACAATCAGTGACACACGCAGGGTCAATATTGGCCTCTCTTCTTGACTGTTGACCCCCCAAACCCCCCACTCAAAAGGGTCTACGACCTGTGACGTGGACAAGAACCATGGGGAGTCACTCTCACTCTGTTGATAATTTTCTCCCCTGAGTGGCGTTGGTAGGAGGAGAGAACTAGGGATAGGATGGAGGTGTGGAATTTTAGTGGAAGGGCTTGACAAATAAAAAAAAGGGGGGGAGGGACAGAGTGAGGGGGGGGGAAGAAGTTTGAGTTTGTGGAAGAGGTTAAGTGCCCTTATGAGTGGTTCCAGGGTAAGGTGCTTGCAGTGCTTGGTTTGGGTTTGAGATTTTTAGAGTCCTAGCGGAATTATCCGATTTAGGGACTGTGCTATCATCCACCACCACTTCAGATATCTTACAAGCATCTGATCTCAGCACATTTCGGCTATTCTCACTTTTTGGTTGTGGTAGAGGCTATATCAAAATTGGGATGGGGATTCCTGATTTAGTGACTACACCCTAAACACAGCAAGATATATTTAGACTATGTCACTTCACCTGCCAGCCTCCATGTGGAGGACGAAATGTGTTTATTGTTTGTATGCTGGTTGCACGCCTTGGCTACAGTACGGTTCCCCCAGCTGTAAATGGGCACCTGCCCTCTTTAGGGTCAGGGAAGGTAAAGCAGCGAGGGACAGGAGATGGGCGCTGCCCTCAATATGCTGGCCCCTAGAGAAGCTGAGGTCTCTGAGCCTCGCTCCCCTACGACCACACAGGTTATGGGACACCTTTACCTATTTTACCTTAGGCTGGTTAGTTTGTTCCTTTCCTTGACTTGCTTGCATTTTCATACTCTTGAAGGTTGTCAGGTCTGAACGTGCATAAGCAATCTCATTATTTATTTTCCCTGACTTTATAATCAAGAAATTTTTAAATCATGATTACATAAAGCAACAAACAGGCTAACTTAATCAATAAAGAATTTCTTTCCGGTACATCAGTATGTCTACTGCAGACCGACTGAAAAAGGTCACAATCCTCATTATATGGGTTCAACTAGTTTTGAATTGTCGGATTGTTGTGTATATGCTGACTCAGGGGGAAGGGAGGGAGGGGGAAATATGAGGTAAGATTCCGCCGAAGCCCTGCGGTGGAAGAACTGGGCAGCAGAAGTGGTTACAAGACCCTAGCTCCTCACCACAAAGAATCAGCCGGGACACTGGGGAGAGATGGCCCTGCAAAATAAACCTCTCTACTTCTCTGTCCCTCCCTGTTTTCCTTGGGATTAAGGTGGAACATGAGGGTCGAAACTGAGGATCTGTCGGTAACGCGCCTGTCTAGAAAGCGGAAAATCAGGGTCGGAGTGTGCGGTGGCTCAAAACTTCCCCCCCCCCCCCCCCCCCCATCCATTAGACCATGATATTGCCCAAGAGACACTGTCTGAAACAGTACGAGTCCCAGCGACTTCTCACGCAGGGAGTGAAAGTAAGAAGAGAGAGGCAGTCACAGGGCATCTGTAACAAAGAAGGGAGACACCAAGGATGTGAAAGGTGTGACTGTAGAGTTATGTTGAGAGAGAGAGAGAGCGAGCGAGAG